>CM033641.1:32807148-33201713 GCA_019512145.1 Engystomops pustulosus
TGTGTGAGTGCCAGATGATTAAAAAGGAGAATTTGGGCTTCTGGTTGGAGGAATTGATGGACATAGAGGTACGGGAGATAGAGCAGGATATGTGGATGCAGGCTGGAGGAAACTGTGGGGTGCTGGCTTTAGAAAGAGGGAACTGTGGAGTGCTGGATGGAGGAAGAGGGAATTGTGGGGTGCTGGCTGGAGAAAGAGGGCATTGTGGGGTGCTGGCTGGAGTAAGATGGAACTGTGGTTGCTAGATGGAGGAAGAGGAAATTGTGGGGTGCTGGCTTGAGTAAGATGGAACTGTGTGGTGCTGGCTGGAGAAAGATGGAACTGTGGGAGGCTGGCTGGAGAAAGAGGGAACTGTGGGATGCTGGCTGGAGAAAGAGGGAACTGTGGGATGCTGGCCTGAGAAAGAGGGAACTGTGGGATGCTGGCCTGAGAAAGAGGGCACTGTGGGGTGCTGGCTGCTGACAGGTGCATTTCTGTGGGGCATAACAGTTTTGAGAAAGAAGGAGACATAGGGGTGCAGGTCGTGAAAAAGTCAACATTTTGTGAAAATGGTGGATATGGAGGTGTTGGCTGTATGAGAAAGAAGCAAAGGGGCAGTCTGTTTGAAGTTGATGGGGGCAACGGGTGAAGGTCTATATCAGATACCCTAAATATGGAGGATCTCTGCCCTCGGCTCTTGCCCTGCTACTTGTAGACCTGTGGTTGAGGTAATCACCCAGATGGCAAGTACTGGATTAAGAAAAGGCCCTTTAACCCATTACCTACAAAGACTACTAGTGATGTTCAGTTTAAAAGGATCCTATTAGTTGTTCTGTACAATTCATGTTAAGAAAATGATTGACAGGTCATTTTCTATATGTGTCTAGTGAGAGCGATTATGCTGTACTCGGCTGGGAGAAGCGCAAAGGGGAGGCGCTCGCAGACTCTTCTCGACATTGTGAAAAATGGCAAATTCTCAGAGCTATACATAGTTATAATGAGAAGCCGATTATATATTTCTTAATGCCCATGATTGGAGCTGCATAATGAAAGGTTCCCTTTAACCCCTTCTCTACCAATGACCTTATCATTATGAATTTTTTTATGGCCCAATCTTCCTCGTCTGCCTAGTGCACCAATATTCTTTGTCCTGTTAAGTTCCTAGTAACCACTTATCCAAAATCCTGGAACACCCCTTCTTATTTACCTTGTGAGAAAAGAGTTAACATATTTATTGCCGGTTTAAAAAAATAAAAATCTAATAAACCGCTTAGCAAATTTAATAAAATTAGACTTTTAAATAGGCTTCACGGAAAGGTTATTACTGACGCACAAAGCTAGAAGCAAGTTTAAAAGCTGCTCTACATGAAAGTTCGCATTGGTGGTGCCAATTACCGCTCAAAAGAAATCACATCTAGGTGCCAGATACTTCCTTCGGTGCAACTTGTTTGTTCCAAAAAACTGGCGCATTAGCTCTCTCCTAACAGACCACAGACATTGGTGTTCAGCACTTTGTGTTCCCAAGCCACACGCATGATCACTTTCTTTATGATTGAATTCTATGGCTATTAATTGCTTTGTTTTACTCTAATTCCTCTCTTGTAAAAGAAAACAGCATTTTGCTTGTTTATCCTTTCCTGGAAGGTCTCCCTTTTTGCTCCTGCACCATCTGGCTCCCATCGGGGAGTCATCATACTGAGGCTTCAATGTTTTTCCTCTTCTTTCCACCACTTAACACAGGCAAAGCAGCATACTTATGTATGGATGAATCTGTTTTTCTGGATGGCCGTCAGAAGCTTTTCTCCGCGGCTGATCCTGGGTGCCGCATTTCGGCTTTAGCTCTTTACGGAGCACTCGTCTCATTTTGGATCTCGCTAAGCAGCACTTGTTCCTATATAGGACAAATAATCCATCTTGTCCGATCCTCTAAATAATGGCACAATTAAAGCTCATATCCTATTGTAAAGTGGAGTGGCAATCACGGGCACGGTGTACACAAAAACTGTTGGATGGAAATGATCTGATGGTGGGAGGGGGATTACTTAGATTCTAATCATTTCCTATTCTCCGACATTGTCCTGAACAGTCGAGGAAGTAAAGCATCGAGAAAAGAAATTAATGAGAAATAGACATACAGAATATTTATGCAGATTTCAAGTTGTCTGCTTTATACTTTTTTTTTTCCCTGACTCCATCATCAAACCTCCTGCAAACAAACAATCCCACCAGCACAAATTCAATTTATCTCCTGCCACACAAATTTTCCATTCTTTACTGGATATTGCTTTGTTTTGTTTATTTCAACCGCTTCATATCAAAGAGTGTTAATAAAAGAGATTGTTTTAGATAGAATTACGCTTAAAGGAACTCTACACCCTCCATTGTTTTCCTGCTGGATTTGATTTATGTAGTTTTATTTTTAGTTTAAAGGAAATATTCCATCAAAATCCATCATGATAAACCAAGGACACTGGGGTAATCTTCTTATATTTGTTATCAATGCATTCCTTCCTTCTATAATCAACTTTTAAAACTATGGTTGAAGGGGGTGTTACCAAAGCCCTTCCATGCTGCAGCTTCACAGGCTGTTACAGTGTCTCCTCCAGTGGCGTAACTAGGAGAGACAGCGCCCCCTAGCGGGCTACTGCATGGGGCCCCCCTTCCCACTTAAAAAATATACATATTAGTATGCTCACACATGCGAGTTACAATTACATATAAATACACTCATGTGCACACACATACAGGGCCATATGCAACATACTCACATACAGTGTATACAGACACCATATACACATCACAGATACTGCATATATACACCACAGTATATTTTATATACATATTATGCTGGACATGTGCAGTACAATATAGATATAATGGTGCACATCCTCCATTCTTTATTGTGTCAGGTTGGATAACGGGGCCCCCTGACACTACGGGCCCCATAGCGGCTGCTATGGCTGCTACCGCTGTAGTTACGCCCCTGGTCTCCTCCTCCCCTGTGCCTTAGCACCTTATCTTTCCCTGTTATCTCACTGCAGTAGAGGATATTTCAGCACACAGAAGTAGAAGTGTTCCTGCATAGTGTAACAAACTGCGAAGCTACAGCACAGAGGGGCACTGGTAACAACCCCAGGAGCCCTTTAGGCTCATTATCATACTTTTAATAGATGATTTTATAAGGAAGGAGACCATGGATAACAAATATAAGAAGATTATCACAGTCACAGTGCCTGGATCTATGAGGAAGCGCCCCTGTTTTATCACCCTGCATTTTGATGGTAGAGTTAATTAGTGGGTGACACATATAAAGTACAATAGCCATCTGCTTCTGCCTCCCAACCCTGTAAAGGATCCAGCACTGAAGTTGGCCCAGAGTAACTGATTGATTCAATCCCTCACTGATCTGGTACTAATAGTTTATCCTGAAGTCTCTAGTACCCAGTCTCCAGTATCAGAAACCACCAGGGGGGACCCGGCAATTTTTAAATCATTCTGTTATATAATGAATAGGGGGTTAAACATTGTTGCAAACTGCAAACTGGGCATTTGCCAATGGCCCTAGGCTGAACTGCGGCACCGTGGTTAGTAATATCTTCTATCTGTCTAGTTATATATCTCCTATAATTTGTCTATTTCCTATCTATATATCTGTTTATCTAATTTATCTATATATTTATCTTTATATATTCTACCTACTTAAATCTATCAATCATCTTTCATATTTATCTTCTATCATCCATCTCCCTATCATCTGTCTGTCTACTATAAAATTCTCCTACAGTCCCATATTAGACTACTTACTGTGTGTAACTACAAAGTCTTATTATTGTGCAGGGCTATAGGAGCCTCCTATTACATATGACTGTTTATAAAATAGTTTTATTTTGGGGCCCGACTTTTAGTTTTGCTTGGGGTCCCACTTTATCTAAAACCAGCCCTGCCTCTTTCCTTCTAAAATCAACTTTTAAAATTATGCTATTGAGTCAGAATGACTGTGTGGAGAGCTATCAAAGCCCCTCCTTAGTATAGCTTTACATGTCTCCCCCTCCTCCCCCCTCCCTCTGTCTGCTGTAATCTCATGACAGTAGAGAAGGTTTCAGCACACAACAGGAGGGGAAAGTGCTCCGGCACAGTGTAACAACCTGGGAAGCCCATGTGGCTCATTATCATAATTTTAAAAATTGATTTTAGAATGCAGGAGGCCATGGATAAAAAATATAAGAAGATTACCACAGTAACAGGGTCTGGTTTATTATGCTTAATTTTGATGGTAGATTTCCTTTAAATTAAATATATTTCATACAGTGCTTCCAGATCAATCATAGTGTCTGCTGCGCCATCCCCCTGAGTCGGAAAAATAGAAGTGGCTGAAAATTGTCGGATTCACAAGCAGCGCCACAATTTTGCATGTCAGAAAACCAACAAAAACTAGGGGAAATAAATTCTCCCAGTTTTCTTTTTGAAAAGCCAATGATTAATGCCGCCCAATGGGGCACATTTACTTACCCGGTCCAGTTGCGATCCCGCGGCTTGTTGTCCGACGAGGATTCGGGTCTGCCGGGATTCACTAAGGTCGTGCGCCCGATATCCAGCAGGTGTCGCTGCTGTGCCGAGGTCTGCCGGAGCTCACCTGCTTCTTCTGCGCGGTGCATGTAAGTGCTTGATCTTGTGACACATCTCGTTTTTTAAATTCCGCGGTTTTTCCGAACCCGTCGGACCACGTCCCCATATTTCTGTTGCGTGAAAGCCGGCGCTGATGTGCCAAAATCTGATCTCATGCGTCAGGAACCCAGGGCAATTTGGTGCAAAACGGTGCAAATTGGAAATATTCGGGAAAACCCAACGGAATCGCGGCCGCAGGACCCTTAGTAAATGAGTCCCAATGTGAGGAAGACTTTTGGCAATGAACATGTTAATAGTTTGCAGCTATGTGGGAAAATGGATTCGGTAGGAAGGTAATCTTGTGCTTTCGGCGGCGCTCTGATCCACCAGGCTTACTTCACTTGCTGGCCTCATGACACCGGGATTTATAGCTACTTTTCTATGGATACGGCAAATTAATGATGAACACAGGTACTCGGTGTACTGGATGCGCTAACATAAGCAGCGTATGGCTGTGCACTTGTGCAAGGGCTTGAGTGCTGCATTAGGAACAGAATCAAAGTGCTTTTTAAGTGCCTTGTAAAAAGAAAAAAAGCCTCAGGTCTTGAGTTGTGGATGATGGGGGTACACAAAAGAAACAAAAATATCTTCACAGGAGGCACATGAGCACTTGTGAATGTGCTTCCTTTTCTTGCTGGACCTATGACACCGCCATTCATAGGAAGCTTTTTTCCTGGATATAGCACGTAATTGACAAACATTTCTAGTACATGTATCCTGATATGACATGGACAATGTACAGCTGTGCAGAGGTGCAGGGTGCACACCGGAGCTTTACTGGATATATAAAGTGTGAGTGCACCCCCTAAGGGGTCAGGTAATGAAGAAGCATTCATAACATTTAATTCTACCCTGCAGTATGAACTATAGAATTGATGTATAAAGCTTCAGTTTCACTGTTCCATTCATGGTCGTTGTTATAGGGCAGCGGTGGGGAACCTGTGGCCTGTCTGTGGGTACCCAGGCCGTTTCCTCAGCACAGAGTTTTCCAGACAGGGCTCAATGTCTCTCCTTCAGTCTTGGCTAGTCGAAGACATGTGACCGGGGCAGCATCCACCATGTGGCCTGAGGGGGTAGGTAGATCGGCAGTAGTATGGACTTGCCAAACGCTGGCAAGTCCGTACTACCAGAAAAATCTATTACATCTGCGCCTTGAAGACGCCAATGTTATTGACAAGAAGAGCAGTTTCACCAAAGACCTGTCTGTCTGTTTTTACAAGCCGCCTTTATGGGGAATGGGGGTTCTGGTTGTATATACAGTATTTATGGGAGGTCTGGCTGAACTTACTATGGTTGGGGAGGGGGCTTTCTGCTTGTACGATATATACACCATGGGGGGGTGGGGTGTATATCTATATATACTATCCATAGGGGGGCGGGCCTGTGTATACTATCTATGGGGACTTCCTGCCTGTATATACATTATGATTGTCTGCCTATATATACAATCTATGGGGGTTCTGCCTATATATACCATCTATGGGGTAGGGGCCCTCCATGTATATACTATTTATTTGGGTGATCCTGCCTGTATAAACTCTCAGGGGGTCTGGCTGTATATACTTACTATACATTTATTACAGGGGGTGTGGTATATATAATAAATTGTGGGTGCATTACATACATTTATTCGGAGGACTATATATAGTATGTTTAATTTGTGTTGTCAGTTGTTTTATGTGAGGGCTAACTTATTTAGGAGTGGTCACGGGTGCCATTTCTCGGGTTGCAGGCGCACCTGTGTCTCCGTGTGGGGGTGTACGGGGTCTCCAGGCAGACTTACCAGTCCATGCTCCAGCAGCGTCTCCTAGGGCGCACACACCGGCTCTGTGAGATTTAGAAGGCCAGCGGTGGTACCATAGGTCCACCACCACCGACACTGACAGGAGCACTGTTATCCAGATGAGCTTATGCTGTAAGTGACTGTGGTATTTTTAGGTACACAGTGTATGGTATGAATTCAGCAATAATAAGTTATGGTGGGAGAAATTATAATGAAGTCCTGTATGGCATCAGATCCAACTAATGTCACTGGCCTACTAGTGTATGAGACAGGATCAGGATCAGGTGGTGTTGTGTTTTTATCAAGTGTTAGTAATGTGGTCAGCATTGACTGATGCATTTAAAAGATCTGGGTGTGTCCAATTTAGCAGGGGATCTTCAGTAGGTAGCTGGGGGGAAGAGGTGGGCCACAGTTCAATTTTCGCCTTGGGCATCAGAAAAGTTAGAAATGACCCTTCAACATATTATAGCAACACATCCTTTAGCATGTCTCCCACTGTCTAATTTCATCCCATGGTTCAACTCTCCTTCCTTAAATATGTCCCCTATATGTATTTTATACTTACATAAATTGCCCTCTTTTTCCATTTTCTCCCTTCACTAATATTGGAAAATTTGAGAACATTCGAGCATTCGAAATGCTAAATTTCTGGAGGAAATTATACTCCAATCATTTTTTTGATCCAGTGACTGCTATTGGCTTGTTATCTTATTAACACATAGCAGCCTCCAGAGTTTACACATTGAACATGACTTGGGCTCGCCACCCTGATGTACTTGGTAAGTCTCCTGTTCGCTCCAGTCTTGTGTACTGTACCACATTGGGTTCACTAGTGAGTGGGGGCATCTTTTACATTTTTTTAATGTTTCACAATATTACATAAATTTGGTGCATCTATAGGTCATTCACTTCGTAGAACCACTTTCTACTTTTCCCACTCATTGGAAATAGTTTTCAACTATTGTCGTGTAAAGATCCAAAATGTTGCAAAATTGTGGTTAAAAATTGCCAACACTTTCTACAGATTGGACTAGTGGCCAGATATAAATGGTTTTGTATAATTTGGATTCTCAGGAGGTTCAAGTTACCCATCTAAATATAAGATGTGGCAGTAGCGTTCACAGAAGGTCATCAAGTGTAGATTGTGCATTTGCCCTCTACAGTATGAGAAACGTGGTTGGGATTTCCGTACAATCCATCCTCATATAAACTGAATTCAATTTCTACTAAGACCCACAGACAAAGAGATCCGAGCTTCTGGTTTTAAACCCCTCTGAGACTTAGAAAAGTATAGGAGCTGCAATGGATCCTTCTGCTGAGCTGCAGCTAAACAGAAACGATTCCAGGGTGATTTTAGCTGCAGCTTTTTCAAATACAGGATTTTTTATGGATTATTCATATCATAAATCACAAGGATGGAGATTCGGAGAGGGTCATAAAGAATAAAAGCGTCCATCATGCTGAAAATTGCACAGTGTTCTAAATAATGGCAAGTAATAAAGAAATACTGCAGTGTTTAATTTTATTTTGTGGGATAAAATTAGGGAAGAAAATAATAAGTGGAGAAAAGAATGGGGGAAGGGAACATTTTATTATGTAAGGAGAGCACCTGGAGTGGCCAACTGTAATTATTCCCTGGGTTAAATGATGTTGCCTTAGGCTTGGTGGGCTATCAGAAGTGCAAGGACACCATCCACAGGAGAGCAACGATCACTGCCACAAACTTGGTTCAGCAACACCCAAGCTAATTGGACGAACTGTCATAAAGAAGGCTGGAAGATGCCGGGGAGGAAAGGTGGGTGGCAGAGGGTATGGTATTATTCCATATATAAACAGGGCCAAATGTGTAGTGAGTAGTAGATTAGATATTATGGTGTAGGTTAGATATAGCTACATATTAGTTACAACAGGTTGCACTCAGAATTCATCTAAATGACAGGGTGCTGCCAGATACATCTTGGGCCTCTTGATGTACCTGAAGAGCGTCATGGCCGCTGGGTAAAACTATGCAAAACTAGTCCAACCTGGCTTTTCAAAATTATTCCGGCATGGGATGGAAACTGCGCAAGAAGTTACAATTCTCTCACAATTTCTACCCCACAAAACTGGCATAAGTGACCCGTCCTCCCCAGCCTCTCAGTTCCCCAGATTACTTTTACTGTGTCACACATTTCAGTTAGTTTGCAGATGCATGGAAATGAAAAAGGTTAAAAAGCATGTTTCATACCCTTTCATACCCCTGTGGGTTTAGGTACTATGCTGGTGACAGTAGCTGGATCCTCAAGTATCTAATCACATCATTTGTGTGAGTAGTAATGGGCCACTTGGCACACTTCCCTGTGCTGCAGGAACCTGAGGAACCTACTGCTTTGGCTACTATGGTTTATGCTAAATGTTGGTTTTAATTTTTTTAAAGCTCCTAATCTGTTTGAAAAAACAAACTTGCCGAAAGGGCCTCCCAAAGATCCAGTGGCAGCTTTACTTCTCTGGTACTGACACAAATTCTACATGTGACCACTGAGCAAAGTGGGTCTGGACAAAGGCACATTAACACTGAGGGTTGGCCTAGGTCAGGAGTGCCCTAGCCATGAAGCAAGTTGAGCTTCTAGCCTCAGGTAGCACCATCTAAAGCAAAATGGGAGACCTGACCTGACTCTTAAAAATAATGGGGGTAATTTACTAAGGGCCCGATTCGCGTTTTCCCGTCGTGTTACCCGAATATTTCCGATTTGCGCTGATTTTCCCTGAATTTCCGCTACGGAAATCGGGGGTTCGTGGCCGAACAAAAACCCAACGGATTCGGAAAAACCGCCGCATTTAAAAAAAAAAAAGTGTTGTGGGGCTCGCGCTTACCTTCACTAGGAATAGGCCGGTGTACTTCAGCGCATTCTGGGGAACTTCAGCACAGCAGAGCCACCTGGTGGACGTTGGAGGAACAGCCTTAATGAATCCCGGCTGGACCCGAATCCACCGCACAGAACGCGCCGCTGGATCGCGAATGGACCGGGTAAGTAAATCTGCCTCAATGTCTCTTCACACCTGATATCACTGCATGGAAAACCCACTTACTAAAAAAAGAACCTGATATGTTACAACTGCATGGCCCAGAGGGAGTGCTATTCTCTAGCTCACTTCAGGCAGCAAAGATTTTAGGTTCACCCCTGGCCTAGGTCATAGGTCACATGAGTGTGACATCAACCAATGGGACTACACTATAAGCACCAGAAAGTTGGAGCTGCTTCTGGAGGCGTAGTGGACTTTACTGAAAAAGTAATTTTTTTTTCAAATAAAAGAAACTCCCTTTAAATCCTGATAGCAAATTTACTGAATATAAACCAAGCATTGTATATAAATCAAAAATAAAAAGTCATAGGTCACATGAGTGTGACATCAACCAATGGGACTACACTATAAGCACCAGAAAGTTGGAGCTGCTTCTGGAGCCGTAGTGGACCCTACTGAAAAAGTGTAATTTTTTTTATATCCCTGTTTTCAAAGAAAAGAAACCCCCTTTAAATCTTCATATAGCAAATATGCTGAATACAAACTAAGTATTAAATCTAAAGCAAAAACAAAATGTAAGAATATAAGGACTTTTCACTTTGTCTACGAACCTATTCCATTTTCTCAAGAAGTGCACTAGATAGATAATGTGACAGATTGGGAATTGTTTGCTTCGGCTCCAATCTACGTGAGGGCATGCATTGTATAATAGAGGAGTGGTAGTGATTACATGACATTCATACGATAAATGTGCAAGCTTTCCCCACATAGGGGTCTCTATTAGCCCAGCGTGGTGCCAATAGAAAGTCAGCAAGAAGTAGCTTTGCATTTAGTTTTGCAGAAGTGAATTAATTTTCACATTCTGTGCCATGCAAGCTGTGTTTCCGCTGAGTCAGCCGTCTTCATCTATGTGACCTGGTTTTGTAATCCTTTTATTAATATTATGAAAATAGCTTTCCTCCACCATTTGAAGAGATCAATAGGAAACCACAGTACAGAAAATACATTAGCTCTCAGAGGTCTCTGTTAGGATTATTTGCATCAATACAAAATGAATTAATCATGGGGCCATTTGAATAATCAGTCACACGCTTGCATTCTGTCTCCGTTCAGAGCTACGCTTCATTTCTTCTGTAGAGTCCTTTGTTCTCTGTGTCTACAACACACTGAGTAATACCGATTTCGGAATTTGCTTTCTTCGGACTTGTCTTGCCATTTATCTATTAATTTATTTTTCAACTTTATTTTTTGGAGAGTTTTTGCCTTTCACTTTGTACTTTGTCAGATCCGAGTTTGTGAGTTGCACCTGTTTGACAAGATAAGAAGGTCACGGAGAATGTCTGTTTGACTAAATATAATTGGGAGAATTTAGAAAAAACTTTATTGAGCATCATTTTGTTTTTTTCTTGTATTGTGTTTCCAGATGGATAGTGAACAATTAATTTTAGGTTATTGTTTTTTAGGTTATTGCACTCTTTGTGCTGTGCATGGATCTTTTTGCTATATGACTAAAATGAAACTGGATGTTTATTTCTGGAAGCCCCTTGTATTAATTGAAAATTGAAATTACAGCACTACAAATGTGTCTTGGGGTGCTTGATGTAGGTTACAGTAGAGTCTTAACTAAGAATAGAAACTGTATCACTCCAGTATGAAATTGGAATATTTTTATTCAGAGCAAATCTTCTACAAAAAACTCCGGTCCTCTTCACCTTTATAACTAGCAGCACGGAGTGAGGGGGGGGACGAGTTGTCGTATAAATATGCACACTCCGCACTACCCTCTCCCATGCTAGGAGCATGGAAGAGCGAGGTGACATTATGTTATAGGCACGAATTCAGCATGGGAGAGGGAGGTGTGGGGACGTGCATAATTAGCAACCCGGAGCGTCAGACATCTTGTCCCCGTGCTCCACACTACTAATTATACATTTGTTTTCTATGTGATCCCGGCGTGTCAAGCTTAGAGACGAAAACCGCTGTGATCAAGGTGAAGAGGAGTGGAGGTGAGTATTTGTAGGTTGTTTTATCTTTTGTATGTGGTTGATTTCCTTGAAAACTTTCTTTCTTTTGACATAAATCAGCCCACCAGGTTGTCCTATCATGTTACTCACTAGATTAACTATAATGTTTTTCATAATATTGCCCATCATGTCCTTCATCAGGTTCCCTATCTTGTCAATTATCAGGTTGACCTATGATGTCCTTCAACAAATTGGCCTATGAAACGCTTCCTTAGATTCACTATCATGTCCTTTCACAATTTTACTTTGTGACACAATGGGGCACATTAACTAAGGGTCCACACACCGCACTTCAGTCAGATGAGCACGTGGTGTAAGCCTCATTTGTATCGTGGCTGCACTATTCCCATAAACGGGTGTTCCGATGCACAGTCAAACTGCGCCCCACATTAATCATGCAGAATCCAACATAATTGTGTTGCACTCCCCATGTTAAAGATGGACCAAAAGAAGTTGGTCGAAACAGTGCTGAGAGCGCCAGATTCATGAAAACTGGCACCACAAATCATGAATCTGTTGCCCTTTGAACACTACACAATCAGACCTACTATAGTTTGCACTGTTTTTGATAAATGTGGCCCAACATCACTAAACCATATTGTCTTGAACGTCTGCTCATGTAATGATACCAGTGTCCAGGCAGGATAAAAAGTAGAGCAAAGATAAATCTGTAGGACCAATTTTCCAAACCACAAATATGTTCTAAAGAAGAACAGGATAGGTCTATGGATGGTCTATTCAGATGAACTATAGTGATACAAAATAGCGACTTTAAGAGGTTGTTCACTTAAAGAACATTCCATCTAATAATTGATATTGTTTGTGTAATAAAAAGTTAGAACATTTCCCAATATACTTTCTGTATCAATTCCTCATGGTTTCTAAGTTTTCTGCTTGTTGTCATGCAGCAGGAAGCTTCATCATTTACTTCCTGTAGATAAACACCGGTCCATGGTCATGTGATGTCACACAGGTGCACGGCTCATTATAACACACCTGTGTGACTTCTCATGACCATGGTCTGCTGTTTATCTACGTGAAGTAAACATAAAAGCTTTCTATAGCAGGACAGCAAGCAGAGATCTAAGAACTGTGAAAAATTGATGCATAAAGTATATTTGAAAACGTAATAACTTTTCATTACTCAAACAATATTTATTATTTGCTGTAATGTGCTAAAAACGGACAACCCCTGATACTGGTTCACGTGTAGCATTTTGGGGTCCGCTAGAGATTAGAAATGGACCCTTTTGTCTATTTTTGTTATTGAATGTTATTGAAATTACCAGAATATTGCTGCTCCCAGGTCTCCTGCGGAACGTCCACAGTAGAAATAACGGAACTGACCTGATCTACCTTATATGTCATTTTAAGTGGAATTTGTCAATGAGATTGAATTTTCCTTTTCATTGAGAGCCAGCCACACAAATGGATAAAAGTAAATGACACCAAACCAAGGTATTTGCCTTTGAGGACACAGATGTTTAAAATAGTCGTAATAATGAGCAAATGTGAGAAGAAGTCACGCCAGAACATTATCATGCAATATAACATTATGAAGGTTCGGAATGAAATCGCAGCCCGGTTCTCATAGTCATTATATATGAGCAAGAGGTTATTTAAACAGTACATGTTATTGTGCTCCATGGGGAGCTGCGGATCACTAAAGAGGTGTAGCTAAATAAAGGTCAAACAGATAAAAATATAGAGGGAGAGCAGCCTGAGAGCAGCTCACCGCTGTTAATGTATCTTATTTTCTACAACGTTTATTTTTGATTATTAAAAGCTTTTGAAATGTCACCGACTTAGATTTTACCTCAGATTTCCTTCCACAGTTGAAAAACTGAAATGGAACAACACTCAGCATTCGGAAGTGGTCAATTTGTCTCATTTCTGGTGAAGTCAATTGGACCAGGGGAACTTTTTGGCATTTGTTTTATACTGTTATCTTGTGTAAAATAGAGAAGCATTATTCCAAGTGTGGATTATTCCACAACCACAAACTATTATATTATAGGAAACTTATGTCAAATAGGAATATGGACAGTCTACCTCTTCAAATTAAATTTAGTCAAGCCTTTACTGTGTAAAATATTAATATTATAGTTAAAGGGAATCTGTCAGAAAAAATTGACATCATATCCACTACCAGTAAGTTGTCAAGCAGCTTAACACCTTACAGATCATGTTTCTTTCATGGTCCAGTGTGGTGGCATCATCCAGAAAATCTACTTTGAAATGAGATGTAAATTGGTTGTATAAAGTCAAGGAGGTGGAGCTCTTAACACTCAAGTCAAGCTCTCTCTATTTCAGAAACCCCCCTTGTAATTGATGGACCTGCACCCAAAGACATCACTAACCAGATCTCCTGAAGACCAAGGAGACGGCGTTCAGATCCCCTCTATCTTAACTTCTGTGATAAACTCTCCACCTTCTTGACTTTATGCAACCAATTTACAGCTCACTTCAAAGTTGATTTTCAGGATGATGCCACCACACTGGACCACGAAAGAAACAAAAACTAGAAGGTGTTAGGCTGTGTTCACACAAAATTTTTGTCAGGAGTCATTTCAGGAGGGATATACAGTGGGATACGTCGCCTAGGGACACCCATTACCCCCTGAATGCAGGGGGAGAAGTGTACATTGGCGATTGGCTGCTCCATATAATGGGGTGTTCCCCCGGTGATGTCACTGTCCTAATATAGAACTAATGTAGAGCTAAAGTACCCTAGGGGGTCTAAAAAAATTGTAAAAACTTGTAAAAACCAAGCACACAAGAAAATAGTGCAAATTTGTTTTTCTACCAATTTCAATGCAATTTACATTTCTCTCCTGTTTCCCGGTACACGGCACTGCAGAGTGAAGCCCTCATACAGCTCTTTACAAGGTAAAATACAAAAATTTATAGATCTTTGAATGTGGGGAGTGAAAAATAGAAACACATAATCAAAAGGGCCCTGGTCATAAAGGGCTTAACATTTTGTAATATTATATTGAGTTGAATTCTTGCAAAATTCTTATCCTGGCAGGGTTTTCCTTAACTGGGGAGGACATCCTGATCCCGATTCCTGTACTTCTGGTTTTCGGCACTGTGGGTCACCGGCCCTCTTCAGACAATGAGTGGCCTACTCTCGGACAACAAAAGAAGTCATTGCCACTTATTGGTTGAAGTGGCACCCTGGACGTGGATGATGGCCACAGTGCTGAAAACTAGAAATACCAGAGTACAATCGGGGCTAGAGCTGTATAAGTAGGATTTTATTGTTCCCACCCCAGGCCCCTTTTCAGATACCTGGAAAAACCCTTTAACCAAATTGCAGCTAAGGTAATGATGAGCACATCTGTAAACTGCCAGTGTCTCCTCCAGACCACTGTCCGCTTCTACATTTACTATGGAAATGGGCTCATATTTAGTTTTTGGGTCACTTAGAATTATGACTATTGCACTCTATGGACCCTCCCATGTCCAAAGAATAAGGCCAGTATTATTAAGTCCTGGAATGAGCTCCAACTATTTTCTCATTTCATTTTTATATTCCAAGAAAAGACTACACGGGAGCCTTCTTTATGCTGACCCGTCCTGCAGAGAATTACTTCTTTTCAATCCATTTTCATGTTGGAACTGAAAATTATTGCTAAGTAAAAGAAATGGTATAATGAAAGTCACCAGATTTGTATTGTTACATCAAATACATTGACCTGGTCTAACGGCATAAGAAATTGGGCAATTCAATGCACTGTACAGTAAGTAGGAGTCATTATCAGCGCTGTGTAATACAAAGATTCTGGAATAGTAGGAGTCGCTGAAAGCCTCAGTTTAAGATCCATTAGAGATATTACTTACTAGTCCATTAATTTACATTAAGCAAATTAGATGTATTTAATACTAACTAAATATCTTGTTAAAATAACTTAATGAAATGGCTGGGTGAATAAGATTGATTTCTATGTGCTGCTTTCTCAGCTAATGTCATTCTAGTTAACCCTGTACGGTGAAGTCTACTTCTCTCGTCTACACAGTCATTCTTAGTGAGTGCAATCTAATCTAATCTCATTATTTAATCTATTTCTTTTTTTTTCCTTTATCACGATTTTTCGTTTTTATTAGAGTATGACCATATCAGGGGTTGGATTGTGATGGTAATTGCTGCAGTCAGCGTGCTTTGATGTTCTCTGCTCCTGGTTGGCACAGCAAATTGGCCACTCTCTGCCAGGGATGTGCGGACCTGAACCCTCGCAAGAAATCCACATTTGGGCTTTAACCCCAACCGGTAACACCCGCTATCTGTGTTGGCACCAATTGCTGGTGTTGGCTGTTTAAATGTGTGTGGACAGGATCCTAGGATTGTTACTCTTCGATGACTAAAGGATCCTAAGGAAAATGTTATAATAGGTACTGCAGCCCATTCTGCAATTAAAGGGTAACACAAGCAGTGATTGTGGGTGTTTCTGATGATGGTTCAGGTACCTAAACCTGGACCCACACCAAACTTTTAGAATTGTGTTTGGCCGAACTCACCCAACCGGAAAGAGTCCACTCATCTCTACTCATTGTACCCAATATATAGGTCATCTCCAGGGACCTACCCATCACTCTCAAGCTCAAGTTTGTTTCTTGAAAGGCCAATGCACTTCCATAATCTTCACCATCTAAAACCAAGTGATAAAAAACAATCCACCACATAAGGTGCATAAGTGTGTATGTTCCTAGTTGGCATGGTCTCTGTTTGCACTTCTGGATTTCTGTCTTGAACTTATGTAGTGTAGTATATGGGAGGACAGCACTGTGGGGCCACCACCAGATTTTTTGCACACCTCCAACCTCAATCCAACCCTGTGGGTTTTTGCACCCCACATATCTCAGGATACTTTGAAGCAAGATAAAGGATAGAAAGGGCATATCAAGAAGGTCAAATGTGGAAATCAACTCCAGAGAGAAGTGATCCAATTGAGAAGTGATTCACTCCAAAGCCCCCTCCAACTTGTGTTCTCTTCTACTGCTTCTATTGGACTATCATTTGTTTATAGCTTGACCCAGATGATCCTCTAATTCTATAGAGGGCCGATAGGAGCCTAGTTTAGGGAACAAATTGTGTAGAATATACTATACAATCCATACATAATCATACGGTTAGGTAAGCTGCATCCACATTCACTGTGTGAGCAGTATGTTATTCCCTGTCCATGGTGCTGAAAGCATTTCTACTTTATGTAATTCACCTAAGCCAAATGGGCATTTTTCATGTCAGAGAGAAGAAAGAATGTTTTCTATGCTAATATCCCCTAGGAAGAGCTTTACCTGTCACTGATAAGTCTTGCCCTGCAGAGATGGAACTTTTATGCTTTGAACATGTGAGGCTGCCCATGGCGGTCAGTGGAGAAGGCTGGATGTGTCCTGCTTTTTACTGCAATTAGTCTAGTATTTAGCCAGGCCTTTGTCTTGTGTCACACAGGAGATGGCAAAAGGTAAGTCTAAAAATAACCTTCATAAAAAGAAGAAAGTGACTGGACTGCAACCCACTGAGCTGCGCATTGAGAGCAGTGACCAGAGATACAGAGTGTTTGTATGTTTAGTTACTTGTAAAGAAAGCTTCTTGTCTCTGGATGCCAGGGATGACTCTATGTTATATAAAGATCATTTGACAGTCTTCTGTATTCAGGAAGATAAAACTCATTAGTAACCTACAATAACTGCAGTGTATAAATGTACTAACATGTTACCTCCAGCTTGGATTGCTTTTCTTTAGTATCACAATCCACATTCTATGGGGTTTTCATGTTGCAGTGTAAAACACATTACACAAATTATAAGTCTCATATTTTTTTTTAATTAAACATGATTTGTAAATTTGATGTTGCATTTTTATTTATGTGATTGGCCATTTTATTTTTTATTTATGTCATGTGTTCATTCTGGTTTTAGGAGTCTAGTGGGTGGTCCTATATGCACACTCATATAAAGATGTCAGACCACCCATTGCTCGCCAGGTGATATCAGTCTTATTAGTTGCTATAATTGGAGCTCAGTGTGGTGGTATATATGTACATTCTGGCGTCCTGCATGTATACACCCTTAGGCTATATTCACACGACAGTATGGGGGACATATATACGGCTGACATATATGCGTCAATTATACACTCACCGGCCACTTTATTAGGTACACCTGTCCAACTGCTCGTTAACACTTAATTTCTAATCAGCCAATCACATGGCGGCAACTCAGTGCATTTAGGCATGTAGACATGGTCAACCGATTCGCGTTTTCCCGACGCGTTACCCGAATATTTCCAATTTGCGCCGATTTTCCCTGAATTGCCGCGGGATTTTGCCGCACGCGATCGGATTGTGGCGCATCGGCACTCGCATGCACGTGACGGAAATCGGGGGCGTGGCCGAACGAAAACCCGATGGATTCGGAAAAACCGCTGCAAAAAAAAAAAAAATGTGTCGCGGGGCTCGCACTTACCTTCAATAGGAATAGGCAGGTGAACTTCAGTGCATTCCAGGGAACTTCACCTGGTGGACGTCGGAGGAACTACCTTAATGAATCCCAGCCGGACTGGAATCCTCCGCAGAGAACGCACCGCTGGATCGCGAATGGACCGGGTAAGTAAATTTGCCCCATTGACTGTCAACTAACCTGGCGCCATTGGTCCTGCTCTAGATACTTCCATTACTTTTTTCATCTCCCCTATTGAAAATTTTCAGTAGGAAGATGGTCAGAGTCCCGAATCTCCAAACTCAATCCCCACCATGATTGTGACTAGTTGAGGACAACTAGGGGCTGTGTCTGTGATTACAGGAGGCTTCTCTAAAGAATCACACGGGGAGTTGAGTAACCCAGAGCATGATGGAGGACACCTGGATTCAGGGTGTTGGGTTGTATTAATCCAAAAGAATTGGGCCTAGAACCATACAACTCCATGTACAAACAACAGTCAAAATTTAGAAGGATCCATGCTGGACCACATTAGGTAACACCAGGTGGTCAGTAGAGCTGAGGAACAAAGAGATGGAGCAGAATGTGGAGAAGAAACATAAGAAAAGTGGATCTAAAGAAGGTAGAAGAAAGGAGTGACCACGGTATGGGTGGGATGTGGAGCTGCTGGTGGTACAGAAGTAGTTGGTAAATTTTTCTACGACAACGGTCAGGATGAGTGTGGAAATGTGAGGGGTGAGGTAACAGGTAAAGAAGAAGGTGGACTTGTTGGACCAAGTATCGAAAGAAACTGGAGCTGGTAGTGATAGGTCAGCGACGGGGTGGAGGAGCACAGTAGATCTAGCGGAGACATGGTGGGAAAGTGACGATGGATGAGTGAGGAACAAGAGAGGAGGAGAACAAAACTATAGACTAGAATCCTGGAGACCAGGACAGAAGATCCGTCACCTGCACAATGGCTTTAGATCCCGAAACCTCCAAAACTTGACCGCTCCGACTAGTCCCATCTGGGAGGGTGAAGTTTACAATCTCAGCATATTGGGCAAACTGCGGAAGAAGGAGAAACGTCAGGCAATATACCGAAAACATGTACAACGACCCTCTCACTACATCTACAGGGGTTCATCTAGAAAATTACAGAAACATTACTGTACACGGAAAGGCTGAAGCCTCATTCACACGGCCATTGGGGGGGCATATATATGGCGACGTATATACAACGATATACACTCACCGGCCACTTTATTAGGTACACCTGTCCAACTGCTCGTTAACACTTCATTTCTAATCAGCCAATCACATGGTCATGTAGACATGGTCAAGACAATCTCCTGCAGTTCTCCCGAGCATCAGTATGGGGAAGAAAGGTGATTTGTGGCCTGTGAACGTGGCATGGTTGTTGGTGCCAGAAGGGCTGGTCTGAGTATTTCAGAAACTTCTGATCTACTGGGATTTTCACGCACAACCATCTCTAGGGTTTACAGAGAATGGTCCGAAAAAGAAAAAACATCCAGTGAGCGGCAGTTCTGTGGGCAGAAATGCCTTGTTGATGCCAGAGGTCAGAGGAGAATGGGCAGACTGGTTCGAGCTGATAGAAAGGCAACAGTGACTCAAATCGCATCCGTTACAACCAAGGTAGGCAGAAGAGCGTCTCTGAACACAGTACATAAAGCTGGAATCATCTCAGACTGGTTTCTTGAACATGACAATGAGTTCACTGGACACAAATGGCCTCCACAGTCACCAGATCTCAATCCAATAGAGCATCTTTGGGATGTGGTGGAACGGGAGATTCGCATCATGGATGTGCAGCCGACAAATCTGCGGCAACTGTGTGATGCCATCATGTCAATATGGAGCAAAATCTCTGAGGAGCTTCCAGCACCTTGTTGTATCTATGCCACGAAGAATTGAGGCAGTTCTGAAGGCAAAAGGGGGTCTGTCACAGGACAGTGGTAGGTTTGTATGGGGATATATTTTTGGTCTGTCAGCTCTGGGTACATGGACGGGTGCACATGGTACAGCGGGAGGAAGCGCGGGGATGTTAATGTTTCCGTCTCCCGCCTGCTAGATGGTGACATGATACAGAGCTGCCGCAGATGTCACTGGCTTTCCTGTTATTACTGCTGAGCGCCTCTTTATTAGTATCATACAGACTTTCCAGAAGTGCTATTGATTTTTATGCGGCTGGAAAAAAAGCCATTAATAATCATTAACTTGGCTCTTGGCTGTATTTCATGCTGTTAATAGGGGGATGAATTGCTGGGCTTGTACTATACACCATATATAATTTTCCAGGACTAGGATGTGTAGTGCATAAGCTGGACATTTATATCCTATAGATGTGGCTAGCAAATAAAGCAAAACTGAGACCAGTGAATCTACCATCAAAATCCATCATGATAAACCAGGGGCACTTACTCATAGATCCAGGCACCGTGACTGTGGTGTGTGTTATCCATGGCCTCCATAGCAATTATAAGAAGATTTCCACAGTCCTGGTTCCTCGATCTATTTTAGATCTGGTTTATCATGAATGGTTCTGGTAGATTTCCTTTTATAGGGGGTTCTCCCACGAACCAAGTTAGGCCCTAACCACAGGGAATAGGACTTAACTTACTGATCGGTGGGGTTCTCAGTGATGAGATCCAATATTAATATTATAGTTAAAGGGAATCTGTCAAAAAAAATTGACATCATATCCAATACCAGTAGTTGTCAAGCAGCTTAACAATACAGATCATGTTTTTCATGGTCCAGTGTGGTGGCATCATCCAGAAAATCTACTTTGAAATGAGATGTAAATGGTGTATAAAGTCAAGGAGGTGGAGCTTTAACACTCAAGTCAAGCTCTCTCTATTTCAGAAACCCCCCTTGTAATTGATGGACCTGCACCCAAGACTCACTAACGCTCCTGAAGACCAGAGGAGACGGCGTTCAGATCCCCTCTATCTTAACTTCGTGTGATAAACTCCACCTTCTGACTTTAGCAAACCAATTTACAGCTCACTTCAAAAGTTGATTTTCAGGATGAGCCACCACCAACTGGACCAGAAAAGAAACAAAAACTAGAAGGTGTTAGGCTGTGTTCACACAAATTTTTGTCAGGAGTCATTTCAGGAGGGATATACAGTGGGATACGTCGCCTAGGGACACCCATTACCCCTGAATGCAGGGGAGGGAAGTGTACATTGGCGATTGGCTGCTTCCATAAAGGGGGTGGTCCCACCGTGATGTCACTGTCCTAATATAGAACTAATGTAGAGCTAAAGTACCCTAGGGGGTCTAAAAATTGAAAAAACTTGTAAAACAAGCACACAAGAAAAATAGTGCAAATTTTGTTTTCTACCATTTCAATGCAATTTACATTTTCTCCTGTTTCCGGTACACGGCACTGCAGAGTGAAGCCCTCATACAGCTCTTTACAAGGTAAAATACAAAAATTATAGATCTTTGAATGTGGGGAGTGAAAAATAGAAACACATAATCAAAAGGGCCCTGGTCATAAAGGGCTTAACATTTGTAATATTATATTGAGTTGAATTCTTGCAAATTCTTATCCTGGAGGGTTTTCCTAACTGGGGAGGACATCCTGATCCGATTCTGTACTTCTGGTTTTCGGCACTGTGGGTCACCGGCCCTCTTCAGACAATGAGTGGCCTACTCTCGGGACAACAAAAGAAGTCATTGCCACTTATTGGTTGAAGTGGCACCCTGGAGTGGATGATGGCCACAGTGGCTGAAACTAGAAATACAGAGTACAATCGGGGTAGAGCTGTTAATAGGTTTATTTGTTCCCACCCCAGGCCCCTTTTCAGATACCTGGAAAAACCCTTTACCAAATGCAGCTAAGGTAATGATGAGCACATCTGTAAACTGCCAGTGTCTCCTCCAGACCACTATCCGTTTCTACATTTACTATGGAAATGGGCTCATATTTGTTTGTGGGTCACTTAGAATTATGACTATTGCACTACTATGGACCCTCCCATCCAAAGAATAAGGCCAGTATTTATTAAGTCCTGGAATGAGCTCCAACTATTTTTCATTTCATTTTTATATTTCCAAGAAAAGAACTACACGGGAGCCTCTTATGCTGAACCCGTCCGGCAGAGAATTACTTCTTTTCAATCCATTCATGTGAACTGAAATTATTGCTAAGTAAAAGAATGGTTAATGAAAGTGCACAGAGTTGTATTGTACATCAAAATACATTGACTGGTCTAACGGCATAAGAAAATGGGGCAATTCAATGCACTGTACAGTAAGTAGGATATTATCACGCTGTGTAATACAAAGCTCTGGAATAGTGAGGAGTCGCTGAAAGCCTCAGTTTAAGATCATTAGAGATATACTACTAGTCCATTAATTTACATTAAGCAAATTAGATGTATTTAATACTAACTAAATATCTTGTTAAAATAACTTAATGAATGGCTGGGTGAATAAGAGATTTCTATGTGTGCTTTCTCAGTAATGTCATTCTAGTTAAACCCTGTAGTGAAGTCTACTTCTCTCGTCTACACAGTCATTTTGTGAGTGCATATAATCTAATCTCATTATTTAATCTATTCTTTTTTTTTCCTTTATCCGATTTTCGTTTTTTTTATGAGTATGACCATATCAGGGGTTGGATTGTGATGGTAATGCTGCAGTCAGCGTGCTTTGATGTTCTCTGCTGCCTGGTTGGCACAGCAAATGGCCACTCTCTGCCAGGGATGTGCGGAACTGAACCCTCGCAAAGCAATCCATTTGGGCTTAACCCCAACCGGTAAAACACCCGCTATCTGTGTTGGCACACAATTGATGGTGTTGGCTGTTTAATGTGTGGACAGGATCTCTAGATGTTACTCTTCGATGATAAAGGATCCAAGGAAAATGGTGTATATAGGTACTGCAGCCATTCTGCAATAAAGGGTAACACAAAGAAGTGATTGTGGGTGTTCTGATGATGGTTCAGGTACCTAAACCTGGACCCCCACCAAACTTTTAGATTTGGTTGGCCGAACTCACCAACCGGAAAGAGTTCCACTCATCTTACTCATTGTACCCAATATATAGGTCATCTCCAGGGACCTACCCATCACTCTCAAGCTCAAGTTGTGTCTTGAAAGGCCAATGCACTTCCATAATCTTCACCATCTAAAACCAAGTGATAAAAAAAAACAGCCACCACATAGGTGCATAAGTGTGTATGTTCCTAGTTGGCATGGTCTTGTTGCACTTTGGATTTCTGTCTTGAACTTGATGTAGTGTGTATTATGGAGGGGACAGCACGTGGGGCCACACCAGATTTTTTGCCACACCTCAACTCAATCCAACCCTGTGGGTTTTTGCACCCCACATACATGGATACTTTGAAGCAAGATAAAGGATAGAAAGGGCATATCAGAAGGTCAAATGTGGAAATCAACTCCAGAGAGAATGATCCAATGAGAAGTGATTCACTCCAAAGCCCCTCCCAATTGTGTTCTCTCATGCTTCTATGGACGATCATTTGTTATAGCTTGGACCAATGATCTCTAATTCTATAGAGGGCCGATAGGAGCTAGTTGAGGGAACAATTGGTAGAATATACTATACAATCCATACATAATCATACGGTTAGGTAAGCTGCATCACACTTCACTGTGTGAGCAGTATGTTATTCCCTGTCCTGGCTGGAAAGCATTTATACTTATTGTAATTCACCTAAACCAAATGGGCATTTTCATGTCAGAGAGAAGAAAGAATGTTTTCTATGCTAATATCCCCTAGGAAGAGCTTTACCTGTCACTGATAAGTCTTGCCCTGCAGAGATGGAATTTTATGCTTTGAACATGTGAGGCTGGCCATGGCGGTCAGTGAGAGAGGCTGATGTGTCACTGCTTTTTACTGCAATTAGTCTAGTATTTAGCCAGGCCTTTGTCTTGTGTCACACAGGAGATGGCAAGGTAAGTCTAAAAATAACTTCATAAAAAAGGAGAAGTGACTGGACTGCAACCAATGAGCTGCGCATTGAGAGCAGTGACCAGAGATACAGAGTGTTGTATGTTTAGTTACTTGTAAAGAAACTCTTGTCTCGGATGCCAGGGAGGACTCTTGTTTATAAAGATCATTGACAGTCTCTGTATTCAGGAAGATAAAACTATTAGTAACCTACAATAACTGCAGTGTATAAATGTACAACATGTTACCTCAGCTGGATTGCTTTTCTTAGTTCACAATCCACATTTCATGGGGTTTTCAGGTGCAGTGTAAAAACAAATTACACAAATTATAAGTCTCATATTTTTTTTTTAATTAAACATGAATTTGTAAATTTGATGTGCATTTTTATTTATGTGAGTGGCAATTTATTTTTATTTATGTCATGTGTTCATTCTGGTTTTTAGGAGGCTAGTGGGGGTCCTATATGCACACTATCATAAGATGTCAGAACACCATTGCTGCCAGGGTGATATAGTCTCTATTAGTGCTCGAATTGGAGCAGTGTGGTGGTATATATGTACATTCTGGGTCCTGCATGTATACACCCTAGGCTATATTCACCGACGTATGGGGGACATATATACGGCGTGACATATATGCGTCAATTATACACTCAACGGCCACTTATTAGGTACACCTGTTCCAACTGCCGTTAACACTTAATTTCTAATCAGCCAATCACCTGGCGGCAATCAGTGCATTAGGCATTAGAAATGGTCAAGACAATCTCATGCAGTTCAAATTCGAGCGCATCATATGGAGAATGAAAGGTGATTGAGTGCCTTTGAACGTGGCATGGTTGTTGGTGCCAGAAGGGCTGGTCTGAGTATTTCAGAAACCTCTGATCTACTGGGATTTTCCCGCACAACCATCTCTAGGGTTTACAGAGAATGTCCAAAAAAAAAAACATCCAGTGAGCGGCAGTTCTGTGGGGGAAATGCCTTGTTGATTGCCAGAGGTCAGAGGAGAATGGGACAGACTGGTCAAGCTGATAGAAAGGGCAACAGTGACTCAATCGTCACCCGTTACAACAAGGTAGGCAGAAGGCATCTCTGAACGAAAAGTACGCGAACTTTGTAGGCACATGGGCTACAGCCGCAGAAGACCAAACACCGGGTGCCACTCCTTTCAGCTGAGAACAGGAAACTGAGGCTCATTTGCACAAGCTCATCGAAATTGGACAGTAGAAGATTGGGAAAAACATTGCCTGGTCTGTGAGTCTCGATTTCTGCTGCGACATCGGATGGTTAGGGTCAGAATTTGGCGTCAACAATATGAAAGCATGGTCATCCTGCCTTGTATCAACTTCAGGCTGGTGGTGGTGGTGTGTCCATGGTGTGGGAATTTTCTTGGACACTTTGGGCCCTTAGTACCCAATTGAGCATTGTTGCAAAGCAGGCCTACCTGAGTATTGTTGCTGACCATGTCCATCCCTTTATGACCCACAATGTACCCAACTCTGACCTGGCACCTTTCAGCACTGACATAATGGCACGCACTGCTAATAGCTGGAATATCTCAGACTGGTTTCTTGAACATGACCAAATAGTGTCACTGTACTCAATGGCCTCCACAGTCACCAGATCTCAATCCAATAGAGCATCTTGGGATGCTAGTGTGGAACGGGAGATTGCCAGTATGATGCGCCGAACAAATCTGCGGCAACTTGTGTGGATGCCATCATGTCAATATGGACCAAAAAACTCTGAGGAAATGGGAATGCTTCCAGCACCTTGTTGAATCTATGCCACGAAGAATTGAGGTAGTTCTGAAGGCAGAAGGGGGTCCAACCCGTTACTAGCATGGTGCACTTAATAAAGTTCCAGGTGAGTGTACATCCCCCATAGATGGGAATGGCTGCACGGTGCCATACATAGTACTTGCACACTAGGAGCCACTTGGAAATTGATGGGCAACGTAAGTTAGTAAAAAAATGTTAAACGCGTCTCTTTAATTAAGGTATGGCCATTAATGATTGGAGAAGGATTTTCAGTCTATCACGCAGAAATGTGGATGGAAACCCGGACTCTCAGCTGCTGAACTGTGGCTCCAATATGTGCTATTGATTTGTAGGGCGCCTTGTAAGTGTTGACTGTGGTAAATAGGGTCTATTGGGCTACTTTAGGAAAAGAGCACCGGGCAACAAAAAAAACAAATAGGTGAATTAGGGGATGACATTTCTAGTGATCGTACTGATATCTGCTATAGTGTCTGTATAGGTGTAGCAGAGCTGATTCTAGTTTATTGTTCGGTATGTCTTATTTTGTTTCGAATGTCCCCAGCACGTGGATATGATTGGAAGCCAAAAAAATAAAGACTTATTATTGTTGTATTTCCATTTGTAGAAGGACTGAGAAGACATCACATCAGGTCCTTCAACTCAGGGAACAAAAGCATTACACGTGGATTCAAATTACCAATAAATTTGGTGGCCTGTGATAATTTGGGACCCTGTGATCATCACAATTATTACAGGACCTTTAGTAAAATATATACATGGAGAAGACGTGTGGATGGACAGGACATGGGTAACCGGAGAAGTGGATGATGGTGAGTGCCAGATGATTTTAAAAAGGAGACTTTGGCTTCTGGTGTTGGAATGAGGAATGAAGGACATATGAGGTACAGGAGATAGCGCAGGATATGGGATGCAGGCGGAGGAGGGAAACTGTGGGGGTGCTGGCTTTAGAAAGAAGGGAACTGTGAGTCTGGATGGAGGAGAGGGAATTGTGGGTGCTGGATGGAGAGAAAGAGGAAAGAGGGCATTTGTGGGGGTGATGGCTGAGTAAGATGGAACGTGGTTCTAGTGGAGGAAGAGGGGAAATTGTGGGGTGCTGGCTGCGTAAGATGGAACTGTGGGTGCTGGCTGGAGAAAAGAGGAACTGTGGGAGGCTGGATGGAGAAAGAGGGAAACTGTGGATGCTGGCTGGCGAAAGAGGGAACTGTGGGATGCTGCCTGAGAAAGAGGGGAACTGGATGTGGCCTGAGAAGAGGGCACTGGGGGGTTGCTGGTGTGACAGGTGCATTTTCTGTGGGGCATCGGCAAACAGTTTGAGAAAGAAGAGACATAGGGTGCCGGGTCGTGGAAAAAGTAACTTTGTGCAAAATAGGTGATATGGAGGTGTTGGCTGTATGAGGAACGAAGCAAAGGGGCAGAGTCTGTTTGAATTGATGGGGGCAACGGGGGAAGGTTATCATATCGATACCCAAATATGGAGGATCTCGGCCTCGGTCTTGCCCGCTAACTTGTAGACTGTGGGGTTTGAGGTAATCACGATGGCAAGTACTGGATTTAAGCAGAAAGGCCCTTTAACCCTTACCTACAAAGGACTACTAGTGATGTTCGTTTTTTTTTGAAAAGGGATCCTAAGTAGTTGTTTCTGTACATTATGTAAGAAAATGATGGACAGGTCATTTTCTCTAGTGTTTTAGTGAGAGGATTTATGGGTACTCGGCTGGGAGAAGCGCAAGGGGAGGCGCTCGCAGGATCTTCTCGAATTGTGAAAAAAATGCAAAGTCTCAGAGCTATACATAGTTATATGAGAAGACCGATTATATATTTCTTAATGCCAGGATTGGAGCTGCATAATGGAAAGGTTCCCTGTAAACCCCTTCTATAAAATGACCTTATAATTATGAATTTTTTATGGCCCACTCTTCCTCGTTATGCCAGTGACCAATATTCTTTGTCATGTTAAGTTCCTAGTAACCACTTATCAAACTCATGGAACACCCCTCTTATTACCTTGTGAGAGAGAGAAAAGAGTTAACAATATTTATTGCCGGTTTTTAAAAATAAAAAATCTAATATAAACCGACTTAGCAAATTAAATGAAAAATTAGACTTTTATTTAATAGGCTTCACGGAAAGGTTATTACTGGACGCACAAAGCTAGAAGCAAGTTTAAAGCTGCTAACATGAAAGTTCGCATTGGTGGTGCAATCCCGATCAAAGAAATAACAGTAGGTGCCAGAACTTCCTTCGGTTGCCAACTTGTTTGTTCAAAAAACTGGCCATTATATCTCTCATAACAGCCACAGACATTGGTGTTCAGCACTTTGTGTTCCAAGCACCCGCATGACACTTTCTTTATGATGAATTCTATGCTTTAATGCTTGTTTACTCTAATCCTCTCTTGTAAACAGAAAAACAGCATTTGATTGTTATCCTTCCTGGAAGACGTATCCATTTTGCTCCTGCCCCATCGGCTCCCATCGGGAGTAATCATACTGAGGCTTCAATGTTTTTCCTCTTCTCCAACCACTTAACACAGGCAAAGCAGCAACTTCTGTATGGAATGAATCTGTTTTTCGTAGGCCGTCAGAAGCTTTCTCCGCGGCGGATCCCGGGGTGCCGCATATTCGGCTTTAGCTCTTTCGGAGCACTCGTCTCAGTTTGGATCTCGCTAAGCAGCACTTGTTCCGTATATAGGAACAAATAATCCATCTTGTCCGATCCTCTAAATAGGGCACAATACAAGCTCATATCCTATTGTAAAGTGGAGTGGCAAACACTGGGCACGGTATGTACACAAAATGTTGGATGGAAATGATCTGATGGTGGGAGGGGATTACTTAGCTTCTTAATCATTTCCTAGTCTCGCGAACATTGTCCTAGAAACAGTCGAGGAAGTTGAAGTAAAGCATCGAGGAAAAGAAATTAATGCGAAAAGACATACAGAATATTTATGCAGATTTCAAGTTTGTCTGCTTTTATTTTTTTTTCCTGACCCATCATCAAACCTCCTGCAAACAAACAATTCCACAGCACAAATTCAATTTTCTCCTGCCACACAAATTTTCCTTCTTACTGGATTATTGCTTTGGTTTGTTTATTTCCACCGCGCATATCAAGAGTGGTAATAAAAGAGATTGTTTTTTTAGATAGATTACGTTAAAGGGAACTCTACCCTCCATGTTGTCCTGTGGATTTGATTTATGTAGTTTTAGGTAGTTTAAAGGAAATATTCCATCAAAATCCCTCATGAATAAACCAAGGACACTGGGGTAATCTCCTAAGTTGTTATCAATGGATTTCCTTCCTTCTATAATCAACTTTTAAAAATATGGTTGATGGGGGTGTTACAAAGCCCTCAATGCTGCAGCTTCACAGGCTGTTACAGGTCTCTCCAGTGGCGTAACTAGGAGAGACCAGCGCCCTAGCGGGCGACTTGCATGGGGCCCCCTTCCCACTTAAAAAATATACATATTAGTCTGCCAACACAGCGAGTTACAATGACATATAAATACACCATGTGCACACAACATACAGGGCATAGCACATACTCAAATACAGTGGACCGAACCATATACACACACAGATACTGCATATATACACCACAGTATATTGTATATAAATATTATGCTGGACATGGGAGTACAAGTATAGGATATAATGGTGGCACCTCACCATTCTTATTGTGTCAGGTTGGATAACGGGGCCCCCGTGGACACTACGGGCCCTATAGCGGGTGCTATGCGCCTACAGCTGTGTTATGCCCCCCCTGTTCTCCTCTCCCGGTGCCTTAGCACCTTATCGTTCCTGTTATCTCACTGCAGTAGAGGATATTTCAGCACACCAGAGTAGCAAGTGTTCCTGCTGTGTAAAAAACGCGGAAGCTACAGCACAGAGGGCACTAGTAACAACCCAGAGCCTTTAGGCTTCATTATCATAAACTTTTAATAGATGATTTTTCTAAGGAAGGAGACATGGATAACAAATATAAGAAGATTATCACAGTCACATTTGCCTGGATCTATGAGGAAGCGCCCTGTTTTATCACCACTGCATTTTGATGGTAGAGTTAATTGTGGGTGACACATCTAAAGTACAATAAGCATCTGCTTCTGCCTCCACCCCTGTAAAGGATCCAGCAATGAAGTTGGCAAGCCCAGAGTAACTGATTGATTCAATCCCTCACTGATTGGTACTATAGTTTATAATGAAGTATTAGTACCCAGTCTCAACAAGGATCAGACCACAGGGAGGACCCGGCAATTTTTTAAATATTCTGCTATATAATGAATAGGGGGTTAAACATTGTTGCAAACTGCAAACTGGGCATTTGCCAATGCCTAGGTGAACTGCGGCACCGTCGTTAGTTAATATACTTCTATCTGTCTAGTATATTCTCTATAATTTGTCTATTCCTATCTAGATATTGTTATCTAATTTTATCGCATATTTATCTTATATTATATTTAACCTACTTAAATCTATATCATCTTTCAATTTATCTTCTATCATCCATTCCCTATCATCTGTCTGTAACTATAAAATTCTCCTACAGTCCCATATAGATACTTTACGTGCTGTAACTACAAGTCTTATTATTGTGAAGGGCTATAGGAGCCTTTCCCTAGTACATCTGATGTTTATAACTTAGTTTTATTGGGGCCCGACTTTTAGTTTGCTTGGGGTCCCACTTTATCTAAAACAGCCTGCGATTTCCTTATAAAATCAACTTTTAAAAATTATGCATTGGTCCATGAATGAGGTGTGGAGAGCTATCAAAGCCACTCCTTAGTTAGCTTTACATGTCTCCCCCTCCTCCCCCCTCCCTCTGTATGCTGTAATCTCATGACAGTAGAGAAGGTTGCAGCACACAACAGGAGGGGAGGAAAGTGCTCCGGCACCAGTGTAACAACCTGGAGCCCATGTGGCTCATTAGTCATAATTTTAAAATGTTTTAGATAGAAAGCAGGAGGACCATGGATAAAAAAATATAAGAAGTTACCACAGTAAACATGGTCTGGTTTATTATGCTTTATATTTGATGGTAGATTTACTTTAAATTAAATATATTTCTACAGTGCTCCAGATCAATCATAGTCTGCTGCCGCCTCCCCCGAGTCGGAAAGAACAAATGGAAAAAATAGAAGTGGCTGAAAAATGTCGGATTCACAGCAGGCCACCAATGTTGCATGCAGAAAAAAACAAAAAAACTAGGGAAAATAACATTCTCCCAGTTCTTTTGAAACGCCAATGATTAATGCGCCCAATGGGGCACATTTACTACCCGGTCCAGTTGCGATCCGCGGCTTGTTGTCGACGAGATTGGGGCTGCCGGATTCACAAGGCGTTCGTGCGCCCCGATATCCGCGGTGTCGCTCGTGCCGAGGTCGCCGGAGCTCACCGGCTTCTTCTGCGCGGTGCATGTAAGTGCTTGATCTGTGACACATATCGTTTTTTAAATTCCGCGGTTTTTCCGAACACGGCGGACCACGTCCACATATTTCTGTTGCGTGAAAGCAGGCGTGATGTGCCAAAATATGAATTCCATGCTGTCAGGAACCCAGGGCCAATTGGTGCAAAACGGTGCAAATTGGAAAATATTCGGGAAAACCCAAGCGGAATCGCTGGCCGCAGCGGACCCTAGTAAATTGGTCACCAAGTGAGGAAGACTTTGGCAATGAACATGTTAATAGTTTTGCAGCATGTGGGAAAATGGATTCGTAGGAAGGTAATCTTGTTGCTTTCGCGGTGCGCTCTGATCCACAGCTTACTTCACTTGGCTGCCTCATGACACCGGGATTTATAGCTAATTTCTATGGATACGGCAAATAATGATGACACAGGTACCGCTGTGTACTGGATGCGCTACATAAGCAGCGTATGCGCGGTGCACTTGGCAAGGGCTGAGGGCTGCATTAGGAACAGAATCAAAGTGGCTTTTTTACGTGCCTTGTAAAGAAAAAAAAGCCTCAGGTTTGAGTGTGGATGATGGGGGGTTACAAAAAGAACAAAAATATCTTCAAGGAAGGCGGCACTGATGAGCACTGTGAATTGCTCCTTTTCTTGCTGGACCTATGACAACGCCACTATGCTAGGAAGCTTTTCCTGGAGTATAAGCACGTATATTGACAAACATTTCATGGTACAGTATCTGATATGAATCGAACAATGTACAGCTGTCAGAAGGGCAGGGTTGCACCCGGAGCTTTAATGGATATATAAAGTGTGAGTGCACCCCCTAAGTGGGTCAGGTATATGAAGTAAGCTTTCATAACAGTTAATTCTACCTGACAGTATGAACTATAGAATGATGTATAAAGCTTCAGTTTCACCGGTTCCATTCATTGGTCGTTGTTATAGGGGCAGGGTGGGGAACCTGTGGCCTGTTGTTAGGTGTACCCAGGCCGTTTCCTCTCAGCTACGAGTTTCCAGACAGGCTCATGCCCCCTCAGTCTAGCTCGTAGCGAAGGGACATGTGGTGAACCGGGCAGCATCAACCATGTGGCGAGTGGGGTCGGTAGATCGGCGAGTAGTATGGGACTTGCAAACGCTGCCAAGTCCGTACTACCATGAAAAATTCTAGTTACTATGCGCCTTGAAGACGCCAAGTTATTGACAAGAGAGAGCAGTTTCACAAAAGGACCGTCTGTCTGTTTTTACCAAGCCGCCCCTACTGTACCTGGGGAGGGGTTCGGGTGTATATACCGTTATTATGGGAGGTCTGCGACTGAACTTACTATGGTTGGGGAGGGGGCTTTCTGCTTGTAGTTATAACACACGGGGGGTGGGGTGTATATCACTATAATACTATCCATAGGGGTGGCGGGCCGTGCTGTATACTATCTATGGGGACACTTCCTGCTGCGTATATAATATGATTGTCTGCCTAAATATACAATCTAGGGGGTTCTGCCTATATATACCATCTATGGGGTAGGGGGCCCATCCATGTATTATACTATTATATGGGGGATCCTGCCTGTATAGAACTCTCAGGGGGGTCTGGCTGTATATACTTACTATAATTTATTACACGGGGTGTGGATAGAAATAAATTGTGGGATGCTTGAATACATTATTCGGAGGGACTATATACTAGATGTTAATTTGTTTGTGCAGTTGTTTTATGTGAGGGTAACTTAATTTAGAGGGAAGGCCGGGTGCAGGCGCATCCTGTCTTCCGTGTGGGGGTGACGGGGTCTCCAGGAGACTACCAGTCCAGCTCCAAGCAGCGTTCTCATAGGCGCCACACGGCTCTGTGAGATTTAGAAGGCCAACGGTGGTTACCATAGGTCACACAACCGACATGACAGGAGCACTGTTTCAGATGAATTATGCTGTAATTGGCTGTGGAGTTTTTAGGTACACAGTGTGTTGGTATGACTTCAGCAATAATAATGTATGGTGGGAGAAGAAATGATAATGAAGTCCTGTATGGCAATCAGATCCACTAATGCACTGGCACTAGTGTAGAGACAGGTATCATGGATCAGGTGTGGATGTTGTGTTTTTATCAAAGTGTTAGTATGTGTGAGAGCATGACTGATGCATTATTTAAAAGATGTTGGGTGATGGGTCAATTAGCAGGGGATTCTTCGTAGGTAGCTGGGGGGAAGAGTGGGCCACATTTCAATTTTCGCCTGTGGCATCAGAAAAGTTCGAAAATTAGCACCCATTGCAACACATATTATAGAGAACGACATCCTTTAGATGTCTCCCACTGTCTATTCATATGTTCATCTCCCTAATTACTAGTTTACTACATAAATTGGCCTCTTTCCATTTCTCTACTAAATTGGATTGAGAACATTCGAGCATTCGAAATCTGCTAAATTTCTGGGGAAAATTACTACTCTAATCCATTTTTTGACGCTAATGGATCTGCTATTGGCTTGTTATCTTATTAACACTAGCAGCCTCCCAGAGTTTACACATTGAACCTTGACTTGGGTTGCCACCCTGATTAGTACTTGGTAAGTCGCTGTTGTTCGCTCCAGTCTTGTGTACTGTAACCACATGGGTTCACAGCGTGAGTGGAGGGAATCTTTTACATTTTTTATGTTTCACAATATTACATAATTTGGTGATCTAAGGTCATTCACTTCGTTAAATGAACCACTTTCTACTGTTCCACTCATTGGAAATAGTTTTCAACTATTGTCGTGTAAAGATCCAAAATGTTGCAAAATTGTGGTTAAAAATTGCCAACACTTTCTACAGATTGGACTAGTGGCCAGATATAAATGGTTTGTATAATTTGGATTCCAGGAGTCAAGTTACCCATCTAAATATAAGAGCATGTGTAGAGTAGCGTTCACAGAAGGTCATCAAGTGGAGAGTTGCATTTGCCCTCTACAGTATGAGAAACGTGGGGGGGATTCCGTACAATCCATCCTCATAAAAAGAATTCGATTCTACTGAACCCACGACAAAGAGATCCGAGCTTCTGGTTTTAAACCCCTCTGAGACTTAGAAAAGTATAGGAGCTGCAATGGATCCTTCTGTCTGAGCTGCAGCTAAAACAGAAACGATACAGGGGTTTTAGCTGCAGCTTTTTTACAATACAGGATTTTTTAGGATTATTTCAATCATAAATCACAAGGATGGAGATTCGAGAGGGTCATCAAAGAATAAAAGCGTCATCATGCTGAAAAAGCACAGTGTTCTAATAATGGCAAGTAGTAATAAAGAAATACTGTACAGTGTTTATTTTATTTGTGGGATAAAATTAGGGAGAAAAATAATAAGTGGAGAAAAGAATGGGGGAAGGGAACATTTTATTATGTAAGGAGAGCACCTGGAGTGGCCAACTGTAATATTCACTGGGTTAAATGATGTTGCCTTAGGCTGGCGGCTATCAGAAGTGCAAGGACACCATCCACAGGAGAGAACGATCACTGCCACCAAACTTGGTCAGCAACACCCAAGCTAATTGGACGAATATGTCATAAAGAAGGGACTGGAAGATGCCGGGGAGGAAGGTGGGTGGCAGAGGGTATTGGTATTATTCCATAATAAACGGGCAAATGTGTAGTGAGTCGTAGATTAGATATTATGGTGTAGGTTAGAGATAAGCTACATATAGTTACAACAGGTTGCACTCAGAATCATTAAATGACAGGGTGCTGCCAGATTACATCTTGGGCCCTTGATGTACCTGAAGAGCGTCATGGCCGCTGGGTTTAAAACATGCAAAACTAGTCCAACCTGGGCTTTTCAAAATTATTCCGGCATGGGATGGAAACTGCGCAAGAAGTTACAATTCTCTCACAATTTCTACCCCACAAAACTGGCATAAGTGACCCGGCCTCCCCAGCCTCAGTTCCCCAGATTACTTTACTGGTCACACATTCAGTTAGTTGCAGCTGCATGGAAGAAAAAAGGTTTAAAAAGATGTTTCATACCCTTTCATACCCCTGTGGGTTTAGGTAACTATGCTGGTGACAGTAGCTGGATTCTCAAGATATAATCACATCATTTGTGGAGTAGTAAGGGCCACTTGGCACATCTCCCGGTGCGCAGGAACCTGAGGAACCTACTGCTTGGCTACTATGGTTTATGCTAAATGTTGGTTTTAATTTTTTAAAGCTCATAATCTGTTTGAAAAAACAAACTGCCAAAGGGCCTCCCAAAGATCCTAGTGGCAGCTTTACTCTCTTGGTACTGACAACAAAGATCTACATGTGACCACTGACGCAAAGTGGGTTTGGACAAAGGCACATTAACACTGGGGTTGGCACTAGGTCGGAGCCTGACCTTGAAAGCAAGTTGAGCTTCTAGCCTCAGGTAGCACACTCCTAAAGCAAATGGGAGACCTGACCTGACTATTAAAATAATGGGGGTAATTACTAAGGGCCCTATCGCGTTTTCCCGTCGTGTTACCCGAATATTTCCGATTTGCGTGATTTCCCTGAATTTCCGCTACGGAAATCGGGGTTGTGGCCGAACCAAAACCCAACGGATTCGGAAAAACCGCCGCATTAAAAAAAAAAAGGGTTGTGGGCTCGCGCTTACCTTCACTAGGAATAGGCCGGTGTACTTAGCGCATTCTGGGAAACTTCAGCACAGCAGAGCCACCTGGTGGACGTTTGAGGGAACAGCCTTAATGAATCCGGGACCCGAATCCACCGCACAGAACGCGCCGCTGGATCGCGAATGGACCGGGTAAGTAAATCTGCCTCAATGTCTCTTCACACCTGATCTAACTGCATGGAAACCCACTTACTAACAAAAAGAAACCTGATATGTTACAACTGCATGGCCCAGAGGGAGTGCTATTCTCTAGTCACTTCAGGAGCCAAAGATTTTAGGTTCACCCCTGGCCTAGGTCATAGGTCACATGAGGTTGACATCACCAATGGGACTACACTATAAGCACAGAAAGTTGGAGCTGCTTCTGGAGGCGTAGTGGAATTTCCTGAAAAGTAATTTTTTTAGCAATATAAAGAAAACTCCCTTAAAATCCTGATAGCAATTTACTGAATATAAACCAAGCATTGTAATAAATCAAAAAATAAAAAGTCATAGGTCACATGAGTGTGACATCAACCAATGGGACTACACTATAAGCACCAGAAGTTGGAGCTGCTTCTGCGACGAGTGGACCCACATGAAAAGTGTAATTTTTATTATCCCTGTTCAAAGAAAAGAACCCCCTATTAAATCTTCATATAGCAATATGCTGGAATATGAAACTAAGTATAAATCTAAAGCAAAAAAAAGAAGAATTATAAGGACTTTTCACTGTCTACGAACTATTCATTTCTCACAAAGTGCACTAATAGATGTGAAGATTGGAATTGTTTGTCCTCAATTACGTAGGGCCTGCATGATAATAGAGAGTGGTAGTGCTTACAGACATTCATACGAAAATGTGCAGCTTTCCCAAACGGTGTCTCATTAGCCCAGCGTGGGTGCCAATAGAAAGCAGCAAGAAGTAGCTTTGCTTTTAGTTTTGCAGATGAATGAATTTTCACATCTGTGCATGCAAGCTGTGTTTCCGCTGAGTCAGCGTCTTCATCTATGTGAACTGGTTTTGTAATCCTTTTATTAAATTAGCTGAACAAAGCTCCTCCACCTGAAGAGATCAATAGGAACCCAGTACAGGAAATACTTAGCTCTCAGAGGGCTATGGTAGGAGATTTGATCAATACAAAAGGAATTGTAATCATGGGCCATTTGAATATCAGTCACACGCTTGACATTTGTCTAGTTCAGAGACTACGCTTCAGTTCTTCTGTAGAGTCCTTTGTTCTCTGGATCTACAACACATGAGTAATACGATTCGGAATTTGCTTTCTAGGACTTGTCTTGCCATTTATCATTATTTATTTTTTCAATTTATTTTTGGGAGTTTGGCCTTTCACTTTGTACTTTGCAGATCGAGTTGTGAGTTGCACCTGTTTACAAGATAAGAAGGTCACGGAGAAGTCTGTTGACTAAATATTAATGGGAAGAATTAGAAAAACTTTTATGAGCATCATTTGTTTTTTCATGTATTGTGTTTCCAGATGGATAGTGAATAGAGATAGCGAGATCAAAAGCTCGGTGCTCGTTAATCGAGCCGAAATTTCCAGATGCTCGAGTGCCGTTGGTACGAGCCCCATGAAATCAATGGGAGACCCAGACATTTTCAGAATTATAAACTAACGAGCACAGTGAAAGACACAGTGCAGAAACAAGTAAGATGGTTCGGTGAAATTCCATCTTCCGGAACACGCGGAGCATAACGGTGTTGTCCTCGCAATAGTAATTGTGAAGAAAAATATGTGTGTAAGAACAAACTTGCAGATGTTGCCAAAACATCTGTATAGTGTGTCTTACACAATTGTTCTTCAAATACTATTGCGGAGAACACAGTTCTGCAGCGGTCTCGGAACAATTGACAGATGTTCGCACCATCGCATCTGTTTGCACGTGTTCTTTCACTGGTTTCATCAATTAAACAATTAACTTAAATGTTTTAATGTATCTTTACCGTTCTTCACTTTTTTTTTAAATAAAGCTTGATCGAGCAGGCAAATACTCGTCCGAAGAACGAGCCGGTCCGAGTAGCAATTACTCGACCGAGCATCAAGCTCGACGAGTAGACTCGCTCTCACTATAGTGAACAATTCACTTTAGGTTATTGTTTTTAGGTATTGCACTTTTGTGCTGTGCATGGATCTTTTTGCTAATGAATACTAAAATGCAACTGGATGTTTATTTCTGGATGGAAGCCCTTGTATTCAATTGAAAATTGAAATTACAGCAATACAAATGTGTCTGGGGTGCTTGATGAGGGTGTTACAGTAGAGTCTTAACGAAGAATAGGAAACTGTATCACTCCAGTATGAAATTGGAATATTTTTATCCGAGCAAATCTTCTACAAAAACTCCGGTCCTCTTCACCTTATAACTAGCAGCACGGAGTGAGGGGGGGGGACGAGTTGTCGTAAATATGCACACTCCGCACACCCTCTCCCAGCTAGGAGCATGGAAGAGCGAGGGTGACATTATGTTATAGCACGATAAGCCAGGGAGACGGAGGTGTGTGGGGACGTGCATAATTGCAACCCGGAGCGTCAGACATCTTGTCCCCGTGCTCCAACACTACTAATTATACATTTGTCCTTCTAGTGATCCGGCGTGTCAAGCTTAGAGACGAAACCGCTGTGATCAAGGTGAAGGAGTGGAGGTGAGTATTTGTAGGTGTGTATCTTTTGTATGTGGTTGATTCCTTGAAAACTTTCGTTCTTTTGACATAAATCAGCCACCAGTTGTCCTATCATGTTAATCACTAGATTACTATCATGTTTTTTCATAATATTGCCCATCATGTCCTTCAATCAGGTTCCCTATTTGTTTCAATTATCAGGTTGACATATGATGTCCTTCAACCAATTGGCCTATGAAACGCTTCTTAGATCACTATTCATGTCCTTTCACAATTTTACTTTGTGACACATGGGCACATTAACTAAGGGTCCAACACGCACTTCAGTAGAGATGAGCACGTGGTGTAAGACTCATTTGTATCTGGGCTGCACTATTCCAATAAACGGGGGGTGTTCCGATGCACAGTCAAAACTGCGCCCCCACATTAATCATGCAGAATCCAAATAATTGTGTTGCACTCCCCATGTTAAAGATGGACCAAAAGAGTTGAGTCGAAAACAGTGCTGAGAGCGCCCAGATTCATGAAAACTGGCCCACCACAAATCATGAATCTGTTGCCTTTGAACACTAACAAACAGACCTATATAGTTTGCACTGTTTTGATAAATGGCCCAACATCACTAACCATAGGTCTTGAAGTCTGCATGTAATGATACCAGTGTCCAGGCGGATAAAAAGTAGAGCAAAGATAAATTGTAGGACCAATTTTCCAAACCACAAATAGTTATAAAGAAGAACGGGATAGGTCTAGGTGTGGTCTATTAGAGAACTATAGTGATACAACATAGGACTTTAAGGGGTTTCCACTTAAAGAAACATTCCATCTAATAATTGATTTGGTTGTGTAATAAAAAGTTATAAACATTCCCAATATACTTTCGTATCAATTCTCATGGTTTTCTAGTTTTTGCTGTTGTTACATTCAGCAGGAGCTTCATCATTTACTTCTGTAGATAAACACCGGTCCATGGTCATGTGATGTCACACAGGATGCACGGCTCATTATAACGACACTGTGTGGACTCTCATGACATGGTCTGCTGTTTATCTACGTGAAGTAGCATAAAAGCTTTCTATAGCAGGACAGCAGCAGAGATCTAAGAACTGTGAAATAATGATGCATAAAATATATTTGAAACGTAAAAACTTTTCATTACTCAAACAATATTATTATTGTCGTAATGTGTAAAAAACGGACAACCCTGATACGGTTCACGGTGTAGCATTTTGGGTGTCCGTAGAGATTAGAACGACCCTTTTGTCTATTTTTGTTATTGAATGTTATTGAAATTACCAGAAAAATGCTGCTCCCAGGTTCTCTGGGAACGTCAACAGTAGAAATAACGGAATGACCTATCTACCTTATATGTCATTTTAAGTGGAATTGTCAATGAGATTGAATTTTCCTTTTCATTGAGAGCCAGCACAACAAATGGATTAAAGTAAATGAACCAAACCAGGTATTGCCTTTGAGGAAAAGATGTTTAAAATAGTCGTAATAATGAGCAAAGTAGAGAAAAGAAAGTCACGCCGGAACATATCATGCCAATATAACATTATGAAGGTTCGGATGAAATCGCAGGCCGGTTCTCATATCATTTTATGAGCAAGAGGTATTTAAACAGTACATGTTATTGTGCTCCATGGGGAGTCGATCAACTAAAGAGGTGTTGTAATAAATAAAGGTCAAACAGATAAAAATATAGAGGGAGAGCAGCTGAGAGCAGCTCACGCTGTTAATGTATCTTATTTCTACAACTTTTATTTGATTATTAAAAGCTTTTGAAATGTCACGACTTAGATTTTACCGTCAGATTTCCTTCCACACAGTTGAAAAACTGAGAATGGAACAAAACACTCAGCATTCGGAAGTGGTCATTTGTCTCATTTCTGGTGAAGTCAATTGGACCAGGGGAACTTTTTGGCTTTTTTTTATACTGTTATCTTGGGTAATAAGGAAGATTATTCAAGTGTGGATTATTCCACAACCACAAACTAATTATATTATAGGAAACTTATGTCAAATAGGAATAGGACAGTTCTACCCTTCAAATTAAATTTAGTCAAGCCTTGTACTGTCGTAAAATATTAATATTATAGTTAAAGGGAATCTGTCAAAAAAAATGACATCATATCCACTACCAGTAAGTTGTCAAGCAGCTTAACAATACAGATCATGTTTTTCATGGTCCAGTGTGGTGGCATCATCCAGAAAATCTACTTTGAAATGAGATGTAAATGGTGTGTATAAAGTCAAGGAGGTGAGCTTTAACACTCAAGTCAAGCTCTCTCTATTTCAGAAACCCCCCTTGTAATTGATGGACCTGCACCCAAAGACTCACTAACCAGATCTCTCTGAAGACCAGAGGAGACGGCGTTCAGATCCCTCTATCTTAACTTCTTGTGATAAACTCCACCTTTGACTTTAGCAAACCAATTTACGCTCACTTCAAAAGTTGATTTTCAGGATGAGCCACCACCATGGACCACGAAAAGAAACAAAAACTAGAAGGTGTTAGGCTGTGTTCACACAAAATTTTTGTCAGGAGTCATTTCAGGAGGGATATACAGTGGGATAACGTCGCCTAGGGACACCCATTACCCCCTGAATGCAGGGGGGAAGTGTACATTGGCGATTGGCTGTTCCATAAAGGGGGTGGTCCACCGGTGATGTCACTGTCCTAATATAGAACTAATGTGAGCTAAAGTACCCTAGGGGGTCTAACAAATTGAAAAAACTTGTAAAACAAGCACACAAGAAAAATAGTGCAAATTTGTTTTCTACCATTTCAATGCAATTTACATTTCTCTCCTGTTTCCGGTACACGGCACGCAGAGTGAAGCCCTCATACAGCTCTTTACAAGGTAAAATACAAAAAATTATAGATCTTTGAATGTGGGGAGTGAAAAATAGAACACATAATCAAAAGGGCCCTGGTCATAAAGGGCTTAACATTTGTAATATTATATTGAGTTGAATTCTTGCAAATTCTTATCTGGAGGGTTTTCCTTAACTGGGGAGGACATCCTGATCCGATTCTGTACTTCTGGTTTTCGGCACTGTGGGTCACCGGCCCTCTTCAGACAATGAGTGGCCTACTCTCGGGACAACAAAAGAAGTCATTGCCACTTATTGGTTGAAGTGGCACCCTGGAGTGGATGAGGCCACAGTGCGACTGAAAACTAGAAATACACAGAGTACAATCGGGGTAGAGCTGTATAATAGGTTATTTTCCCACCCCAGGCCCTTTTCAGATACCTGGAAAAACCCTTTACCAAATGCAGCTAAGGTAATGAGAGCACATCTGTAAACTGCAGTGTCTCCTCCAGACCACTATCCGCTTTCTACATTTACTATGGAAATGGGCTCATATTTGTTTGGGGTCACTTAGAATTATGACTATTGCACTACTATGGACCCTCCCATGGCCAAAGAATAAGGCCAGTATTTATTAAGTCCTGGAATGAGCTCCAACTATTTTCTCATTTCATTTTTATATTTCCAAGAAAAGACTACACGGGAGCCTTCTTATGCTGACCCGTCCGGCAGAGAATCTACTTCTTTCAATCCATTTCATGTGGAACTGAAAATTATTGCTAAGTAAAAAATGGTTAATGAAAGCACAGAGCTTGTATTGTTACATCAAAATACATTGACCTGGTCTAACGGCATAAGAAAAATGGGGCAATCAATGCACTGTACAGTAAGTAGGAATTATCAGCGCTGTGTAATACAAAGCTCTGGAATAGTAGAGGAGTCGCTGAAAGCCTCAGTTTAAGATCCATTAGAGATATTACTACTAGTCCATTAATTACATTAAGCAAATTAGATGTATTTAATACTAACTAAATATCTTGTTAAAATAACTTAATGAATGGCTGGGTGAATAAGAGATTTCTATGGTGCTTTCTCAGTAATGTCATTCTAGTTAAACCCTGTACGGTGAAGTCTACTTCTCTCGTCTACACAGTCATTATTGTGAGTGCATATAATCTAATCTCATTATTTAATCTATTCTTTTTTTTCCTTTATCACGATTTTCGTTTTTTATAGAGTATGACCATATCAGGGGTTGGATTGTGATGGTAATTGCTGCAGTCAGCGTGCTTTGATGTTCTCGCCCTGGTTGGCACAGCAAATTGGCCACTCTCTGCAGGGATGTGCGGAACTGAACCCTCGCAAAGCAATCCATTTGGGCTTAACCCCAACCGGTAAAACCCGCATCTGTGTTGGCACAATTGTTGGTGTTGGCTGTTTAATGTGTGGACAGGATTCTAGATTGTTACTCTTCGATGATAAAGGATCCAAGGAAAAGGTGTATATAGGTACTGCAGCCCATTCTGCAATTAAAGGGTAACACAAAGAAGTGATTGTGGGTGTTCTGATGATGGTTCAGGTACTAAACCTGGAACCCCACACCAAACTTTTAGATTGTGTTGGCCGAACTCACCAACCGGAAAGAGTTCCACTCATCTTACTCATTGTACCCAATATATAGGTCATCTCCAGGGACCTACCCATCACTCTCAAGCTCAAGTTTGTCTTGAAAGGCCAATGCACTTCCATAATCTTCACCATCTAAAACCAATGATAAAAAAAAAGCCACCACATAGGTGCATAAGTGTGTATGTCCTAGTTGGACAGGTCTTGTTGCACTTCTGGATTTCTGTCTTGAACTTGATGTAGTGTAGTATATGGGAGGACAGCACGTGGGGCCACCACCAGATTTTTTGCCACACCTCAACTCAATCCAACCCTGTGGGTTTTTGCACCCCACATACATGGATACTTTGAAGCAAGATAAAGGATAGAAAGGGCATATCAGAAGGTCAAATGTGGAAATCAACTCCAGAGAGAATGATCCAATGAGAAGTGATTCACTCCAAAGCCCCTCCCAATTGTGTTCTCTCATGCTTTCTATTGGACGATCATTTGTTTATAGCTGGACCAATGATCCTCTAATTCTATAGAGGGCCGATAGGAGCTAGTTGAGGGAACAAATTGGTAGAATATACTATACAATCCATACACTAATCATACGGTTAGGTAAGCTGCATCACCTTCACTGTGTGAGCAGTATGTTATTCCCTGTCTGGCTGAGAAAGCATTCTTACTTATTGTAATTCACCTAAAGCCAAATGGGCATTTTCATGTCAGAGAGAAGAAAGAATGTTTTCTATGCTAATATCCCCTAGGAAGAGCTTTACCTGTCACTGATAAGTCTTGCCCTGCAGAGATGGAATTTTATGCTTTGAACATGTGAGGCTGGCCATGGCGGTCAGTGAGAGAGGCTGATGTGTCCTGCTTTTTACTGCAATTAGTCTAGTATTTAGCCAGGCCTTTGTCTTGTGTCACAAGGAGATGGCCAAGGTAAGTCTAAAAATAACTTCATAAAAAAGGAGAAGTGAGCTGGACTGCAACCCATGAGCTGCGCATTGAGAGCAGTGACCAGAGATACAGAGTGTTGTATGTTTAGTTACTTTGTAAAAGAAAGCGTCTTGTCTCGGTGCCAGGGAGACTCTATGTTATATAAAGATCATTGACAGTCTTCTGTATTCAGGAAGATAAAACTCATTAGTAACCTACAATAACTGCAGTGTATAAATGTACAACATGTTACCTCCAGCTGGATTGCTTTTCTTAGTTCACAATCCACATTTCATGGGGTTTTCAGGTGCGTGTAAAAACAAATTACACAAATTATAAGTCTCATATTTTTTTTTTTAATTAAACATGAATTTGTAAATTTGATGTGCATTTTTATTTATGTGAGTGGCAATTTATTTTATTTATGTCATGTGTTCATTCTGGTTTTAGGAGTGCTAGTGGGGGTCCTATATGCACACTAATAAGATGTCAGACACACCATTGCTAGCCAGGGTGATATAGTTCTATTAGTAGCTGAATTGGAGCAGTGTGGTGGTATATATGTACATTCTGGGTCCTGCATGTATACACCCTTAGGCTATATTCACACGACGATATGGGGGACATATATACGGCGTGACATATATGCGTCAATTATACACTCAACGGACACTTATTAGGTACACCTGTCCAACTGCCGTTAACACTTAATTCTAATCAGCCAATCATGGCGGCAATCAGTGCATTAGGCATTAGAAATGGTCAAGACAATCTCATGCAGTTCAAACTCGAGCGCATCATATGGAGAATGAAAGGTGATTGAGTGCCTTTGAACGTGGCATGGTGTTGGTGCCAGAAGGGCTGGTCTGAGTATTTCAGAAACCTCTGATCTACTGGGATTTTCCCGCACAACATCTCTAGGGTTTACAGAGAATGGTCCCAAAAAAAAAAACATCCAGTGAGCGGCAGTTCTGTGGGCGGAAATGCCTTGTTGATTGCCAGAGGTCAGAGGAGAATGGGCAGATGGTCAGCTGATTAGAAGGGCAACAGTGACTCAATCGTCACCCGTTAAACAAGGTAGGCAAGAAGGCATCTCTGAACGAGTACGTCGAACTTTGTAGGCAATGGGCACAGCGCAGAAGAAAACACCGGGTGCCCTCCTTTCAGCTAAGAACAGGAAACTGAGGCTCATTTGCACAAGCTCATCGAAATTGGACAGTAGAAGATTGGGAAAAACATTGCCTGGTTCTGTGAGTCTCGATTTCTGTGCGACATCGGATGGTAGGGTCAGAATTTGGCGTCAACAATATGAAAGCATGGTCATCCTGCCTTGTATCAATTCAGGCTGGTGGTGGTGGTGTGTCATGGTGTGGGCAATTTTCTTGGCACTTTGGGCCCTTAGTACCAATTGAGCATTGTTGCAAGCAGGCCTACCTGAGTATTGTTGCTGACCATGTCCTCCCTTTATGACCACACAATGTACCCCAACTCTGATGGCACTTTCAGCAGGATAATGCGCAGTCAGAAAGCTGGAATCATCTCAGACTGGTTTCTGAACATGACCAATGAGTCACTGTACTAAATGGCCTCCACAGTCACCAGATCTCCAATCCAATAGAGCATCTTGGGGATGTAGTGTGGAACGGGAGATTGCCATATGGATGTGCAGACCGAAAATCTGCGGCAACTGTGTGATGCCATCATGTCAATTGGACCAAATATCTCTGAGGATGCTTCCAGCACCTTGGATCTATGCCACGAAGAATTGAGGGGTAGTTCTGGAGGCAGAAGGGGGTCCAACCCGTTACTAGCATGGTGTACCTAATAAAGTGGCCGGTGAGTGTACATCCCCCATAGATGGGAATGGCTGCACGGTGCCATACGGGAGCGGTACGGTGCAGCACATGTGCAGTACCGTCCTGTAGCTGGGAAAAAGATAAGAAGTTGCGGCGCCAACATGTGCCCGACACGCTACAGTACTCCCGTCTTCAATATCAGTTCCTCAGTCCCAGTCTGTGATTCTGCAGAACTTTCTCTGTCTTTCACCATTATCTCCTCTATTAAGACTATACATTTCATTTAACTGTTTCACTGCTGAATTATATGACTAATTTTATGCTGCATGCTCCTCAATGTGATGAAAGATGCCAGGCTAGTCACTATATACATTCTGTGTGTACTACACTACTATGAAGCGTTTATTGGATTTACTTGTTGAAATCTTATTGGATTTACCACTAAATTACTCAATGAGAAAACAGAATGCATTATAGGGACTGTGGGCAACCTAAATGTGACTAAGCTTCAGGGCAGATACAGGTAGAGATTAGTCTCCACCCTCTTCAATGCTGCTGAGAAAGATTTTTTGACAAGGAGTTCCAAAACAGTAAAACTAACTGGAAAGGAAAGGCAGAGCAGTACAATATGGTCATCATTCTTGTTTTTAAACATATGACATAACAAATGACAATTTTATTAAAAATCATAACGACATTGGAGATACACTTTAAGCTCTATAAAGGGCACCTCCATGAGGTGCTGGGAAGATAACATGGAGAAGTTTGGCCCTTCTATCTGCCAAATCTGTATCATCAGGAATATTTCTATCATTGTAAGTATCAAAGAGAAGCTGTTTGTTGCTCTCAGTATGTTTTATGGGTAATCCAGCGTTTTTTTTCTCTTGCTAATCTGCCTTGTGCTTACCTTATCGACTTATTGAAGATGCTTTTTAAAAGAGGTCTTCTGCTCTCACATCAAAAGTCACAGTTCAGGTCCACATCTACATCCTCTGTGACTTTTATATAATGTTCTACATAGAAGAAACCCCATAAAATACATTAATACTGCTCCCAATACACAATGGGGCAGATTTACTTACGCGGTCCTGTCGCGATCCCGCGGTGCATTGTATGGCAAGGCGCGATTCACGTAGCTAGTACACCCGAGTTCCTGCATCCGTCGCTTCTGCGCCGAAGTCCGCAGGCATTCACCTTCTTCTTCACGGTACTTGTAAGTGTGTGTCTTGCGACACAATTCTAATTGTTAAATCCCGCCGTTGTCCGAAGGCCTGCCCCCGATTTCTGAAGCGTGCAAGCCGGCGCCGATGCGCCAAGATCTGATTGCGTGCCCCAAAATCCCGACGAAACCCGGTGAAAGTGCGTCCGAAGGACCCTTAGTAAATGAGCCCCAATGTGTTAGGGAAAATGGGCCTCATTGAGCTGACTGCTTGGGACCCCTATCTATGGATCACATTGGATATACAGTATATTACAGTGTCATATAATAATTGGATTACAGATCACAGTCTCTGCCAGATGTATCTTTGCACTATTATCTCTACCTGGCCAACCATCTCCCTCTTTCCCTCTCCAGGACACTCGGGTCCACATTTATTAAATGTTTACGCCAGTTTTCTGTGCATAGTACAGTTTGCACTGTTTTTGATAAATTTAGGCCATTGTCTAACCCTAGCTGTAAAATAAGCTCTGTTCATTTTATTTCCTTTATCTTTTTCCTTGTTCAGTTTACTTTTTGTTAGTATTTTGTTTGCTCTTTTAGTTTATTCTAGCATTATACATCTAGCATGAGTATGAGACATATATTTCTGTCATACTATAAAATCTAGGGGTATCTGTATCCTGGGAGACACTTAAGTACTTGGGAAATAGGACTACAATATGTAAAGTCTAGTTCTGGGCCACTATCATTACAGTATCATTTTGCTTATTTACCTCGACTGATTAATTCCTTAGTGTGACCCTGATGCCAGTCTAAACAGCAGGTAACATAACGCAGACACTGAGCTCATAATTTTATCTGTACTTTTTTTTCTAAAGTTTCTAGATCTTTCCAAACAGCTATATTGTGTTTATTCAGTTTTATTTTTCCCTTTTGTCAATTCATTTTTTTTTTTTTTTTTTACTTCTGATTGTATTAAAATTTGGCAGCTTAAAGCAAATCCCTCAGCATGGCTCATTTTACCTTCTTGTTTTTCCACATGTCAAACCTCCTTTATCAGAGTGTTTTATTCACAGAGAAATAAGAAAATGTATTTATTTCATTTTTCCTTGAAAGTGTCACTTCAATAATATATATTTTTCCATAAATCAATAGCTCTCGTGATGTAAGACAACGTTGCCTATTACTTTTGTTACCTATGTCCAGAATTTTCTTTGCTATCCTTCTCAATTTATCCTGGTTCTGTAGTCTTCTCTGTCAATGATAATTATTTCTATGAAACCCTATTTTTCCCACTCAAGAAATTATATGGACTCCAACTTCTGGAGGGAGTTGGAGGGAAATCGGGTGATGCTGCTCTTCATGCAAGTTGCGGGAAAGCCTTGTGTCTCTTGCAAAGAATTTCAAGGTAGAAGGTCTCCCCCCATCAGTCCATCTCTCTCTGGACCTCAAGAGGCTTCCTCTGCTCTTTGGACAGCATTTTCACATTAAGCAAACTGTAAACCTTTAGTGCTCACACAGCAAGTGTTACACTTCATGCAATGTTTTCACTGCTGGTTCTTACTACTTATTCCTTGCTCCATGATACTCAGTGATGAAAACTGTCATGATAATCACTAGATAGATCCTGTATGTACACACTAAACGGAGCTCAGTAAATTTACTTCTTGAAATCTCACTAGATGAGAGAACACATGGCATCATGGGAATTATGAGGAGAAAATACCTGAGGAAGATTTCAGGTAAGAACAGGAAAATGTCTCCGCTGCCTATGTAAAATCTTGCCATATAAAGTATTATATGTAGAAAAGACGCTGCATACAATATTATCAACCCCTCATTTTCTATAACACGCTACCTGCAGACAGGACAGAGCTTATAATCTTTACCAGAACTAAAATGATTGTAGTTAGGACACTATGTACATTCTGCTCAGATCCTTCTGATCTAGGAAGTAAACATAGAAGCTTTCTATAGAATGACAGCAAGCAGAGATCTAGAGAACCATGAGAAATTGATACAGAAAGTATAATGTAAAAATGTATAATTTTTCATCATGCAAAGAGTGACATCAATTTGCTGAAATGAGAATACCCCTTTAAGTATCCACATTTTAAGTAATTTTGTACCATATTTAGTGATCAGTGCTTGTAAAGTATAATAAGGTTTTTCTTTTTATGCCATTTTTGCAGTGGGCTAAAAAAATTGAAACTCCCTTTAAAAACCCTGCTTATGCCCTTGAAAGTGAAATGCTTTACAACTGGATTAAGGGATCCCAAGCCAAAGATGCCTCCCGCCTGTGAAACAGATGTTGAAGTTAATTATTGACGAAGAGACTTATGTCATTCCTTGAAGAAGTTACTGAAATTCATGTTGCTGTCCTAGAAAACCATTCATTAGGAAAAATGGGTCAAATATACATATACAATGGAGCAATACATTCATGAATACAAAATACATCTCTTCAAGGAAATACCTACAAAATGAAGCATGCACAAACCAGGACACTTAGAAATAGATCCAGGCACTGTGACTGGGGTAATCTTCAAATATGTGTTATACGTGGCCTTGTTCCTTCTAAAGTTTGTACAATTATGCTAATGAGCCTGAAAACCCGGGGGCTGCATTACCAGAGCCCCTCAGTACTGTAGTTTCCCAAGCTGTTACAATGAGTAGAGCATGTCTCACCCAACCCCCTGCTCTCTCCCTCCTCACTCTGCCTGTGTAATCTAGCAGGAGCAGTAAGTCTAGAGGGAGGGGAGACCTGCTTTGCTCATTGTAACAGCCTGTGAAGCCACTACTATGAGAGACTCTGAATACACACACTGGAACCCCTCATTAGTATATTTTTAAAGTTTATTTTAGAAGAAAGGATAACCATGGATAACAAATTTAAGAAGATTACGAGCGGGTCATGGTGCCTGGATCTATGAGTAAGTGCCCCTGGTTTATCATGATGGAATTTGATATGGGTGTAGGATATGGGAGTGACACTTTTTATTTTTGCTAAAATCATTTATAATTTTAGCAAAAATAAAAAATTTTACATGCTACCAGACTCGGAACCTAAATAGTGTGGTGTTGTGTCCTACACCTACATCACCTAGCATCCCAAACTAGAGGCAACAAGATTGGATGCACCCACACAGATCCCTTAAAACTTATTCGAGAGTTGTGTCCTAAACACGTACACAACCTATATGGCCTATATATCATTTATGCAGTGCTTTTCTCACCTACTTTTTTACCCCACAATCTCTTTTTTCTCCCCATTTCCATTTCCCCATTTTCTTATGCTGTATTTTGATGGAACTTTGTTCTTGTAGATCAGGGTTGCATGGGTGTTCTGCTAGTTTGCATCTTCCTAGATTCCCTGAAAAAAAAAAACTATCTGTACACTTTTCTACATCTGTCATTTGGCAAGGTCCTCTTTTATACCTTCCGTAACAGATTGCTCCCTTTCATTTATTCTCAAGTATTAATAAAGTAAACTAAAAAGTAAAGACTAGAGCAAAAATGTGTCATTTCGGAAACAAGAAATAAAGTGTTTTAGGAGAAAATTACAGGCTGCTTTTTATCTAAATGGCAAAAATGATAGTGGTTACATTTCTATCAGTAGTCATCTTGTTTATGCTGTTTTAGCTGCTTTTGTGTATATACAATGTAAGTACTGAACAGTTTACTCTCTCTACTGTACTCAGTAAGAGTCTAAGTACCGTTGTGGATTTTGTTCTGAGAAAGTTATCTCAAGAAGGACACTACTAGTCTATACAGTATCGTCCTATTGTGTGTAGCATATCTGCCGTCTGAAATGAACATTGTCTTCATCTACATAGAAAAGATGTGAAGCAGCACAAGTTCATAAAATAGGTGCCAGCCCTGCAAGACCTTGAGCCCCAAGTCCACCTTAGGTGATTCAGCTGAAATGTCGCAGCGATGTGTGAATACGTTTCTTTACATTGTTTCCTACCTGTGGAATGCTGGTACTTTTGTTCTTTTTGTATCTTTCAATATAGTATTCGTATTTCAGCTCCTGTGGCGGAAAATGTAGCAGAGTGAACAGAATAGACAAGACGTAAGTTATAAAGGATGGTTTTCAGTAGCTCGTGTAAGAAGGAGACTAATGTGCCGACTGTTTGAGAAGGAGAAGGACACTGGGGTAAAGTTTGAGTGAGTAGGTGGCACGCGGTAGTGGCTTTTATAAAATCTCCTAAATCTAACAGATTCCTGCAGGCATCTCTAAGTATCCATATATATATAACGTTGAGGGTGTAACCAACATACACCAGACACAGGAAATTTGGCCATTAATGCATAACTTACAAAGACCACAAGTTTTATTCGGATTCAAGGGGTTCTTTCAGTAGACCATTTATTCTTTCCAACAATGAGAGACCCATCATGCTGGGTGGAAGAAAGCCCCTAAAAACCAAGAGCTGTTTTCCATTTGCTTAAAGGAATGTTCCCATCTGGCGAAAAAACACAAATGTATTCATCTGCCATATATACACATTTCTTCAATTTCATATTATTAAATAAAATCTCCCTGTGGGAAGTTAATTAACCATAAATGTAGCAATGTTGTCCATTTGAAACAAGATAGCTGTCCTTGGATACGACCACCCCTGCACTCTGGCAGTGGTGGCCAGACATGCACTGTTGAAGCACCCGACAACTTGGATTCAATGTTCATTAACACAGGATGGCTGTAAGGCATGGGATAGCCACCAAACATTTCTTATGCAAAAACATATGTTTGGGATTTGTGCAATCCCTCCAGCAGACGTGTCATATCCAAGACATTTTTGTGTTGAAAAAGCCCTAATCAACTTATACTTACGTAAATTATAACATATATACTAACCTTTGGCATTCCCCACAGCTACTCTTCTCTATCGGCTTTCTATGGAAAAGCATGGCCTAGAGATGGGTCCATACACTCTGCACGTGCACACTGTGATAGTTTGTGCATGGGAATAGTACATGGACCAATATACGTAGGTAAGCACTGAGCTCACTGTAATGTGAAAATGGAGTTAAGCTTGCTACACTGTTTGGATTGATGAGAAACATAGCTGTCTCTTTTCTGTAGTTTAGCTCTGGTTTGTTGTTAGTCAATCACTTGTGATCTCTGAGTTGTGGCGAAATCGTTATTGAGGCTTGGGCTCTGAGATCAAATAAGAGTCCTGACCACCATTCCCAGGGTGCTGTATATTGATGCTTTTTGATTAGCTCCATAACTTTCTTATGACTCTGATTATTGTTTTCCTGGTATCCTGATTTTTGGCTTGTGCTCTGACTACTCTTGTGATTTGGTATTGCATTTGCCCTCTTTGTTGTTGCCTGGTTCTCATTACTAGGGATGAGGGGATCCAGTGGGGTCCGATTTCTCCAGTTTGGCCGAACTAAGGAAAAATGTTTGTATTCAGATACAGGTGCTGGCACTGATCACGATGTTAACCATTTAAATGCTGCCAGCAAAGCCACCACTGGAGTTCAGTTCATCCCATTTGCATTTCTGCACTGACCACATTTCTGGCTAAAGTACAGGATTTTGCCAAGCATAATAATTTATATAGTTACAACATGTACAATCCATATCTTCAAATAATAAAGTGTAAAAATTATAATATTCTAAAATGTGAACCTTATTATTCCGGAAATTTCTCACCAAGACAACCAAACACTTTGCCTTCATGTGTACGTTCCCCTTATAAAATGTACTTTTCTTCAAGTTACTGTACATGAAATCTTTCTTTCTTTGCATTAACGAAACATGTCATGAAAGTGTTACAATTTGTCAAAATCCGCTCTTGAAACATTATAGAAATCCGAAATCCCGCAGAGAGGTATAAAACGTGACTGGAAACTTCAGTTAATGCAACACTGGAGATTAAAATGTTGCAGCCCACAGAGAGCAAATCTACAGGAATTAATTCTTCAGTAATTTAGAGTGTTTATTACACTGGGATTTCTCCTCATATTAAGAATTGATAATCTGCTGGCAATTACAGTCATCACTTGTAGCGTTTGAAGGAAATTGTTGATCTGTGGGATGAATATTGTACACAAAGGGATTTTCTGCAGCTTTTGACCTCAGAAATAAGTCAAAAATTCTTCCAAATAAGAGCCTTGCTTATCACCAAGGCGTTATAACCTGACATGTAAACAACTGCACCCGCTTGATAATGGTCTTGTAATGCTCCTTTGCTCTTTCTTGGTACGTGACGGATATCCTCATACTCAGATGTATTATGACTTAAAGTTTTCAATACTTAGCTCTCAGTCTCACACCCACAAATAAAATACTGAAGCCGGCGTATTGAGGGACAATCCTCAGTGGCCAGACACATTGCAAATATTCGACTTCACCATTGACCTGTTTATCTCTCCTATTCTTTCTTCTGTCGAGATTACAACCTTCAATGCCACTTAGGCATCGGCAGAACCTCCTTTAAATGCTTTATGCTGTGTTTTATTTTCACGGTATTACAGCAATACCACTTCCCTGGCACATTACCCAAATGTATGTGTACTATAATAGCTTTCTATATTCTGGATGTCTTTTTCTTCAGTAACTTGCTATTAAGCAGTTACAAGAATCTCGACTTTTTCTCGAGGTTATCCAAGGAAATAAAATAACCCAAATCCAGAAGCAGTTCTGTTTTAGAATTTAGTTTGGATGTTAAACTAAGACAGGACTCCCTCCGGTCTTGGTTTAATAGTTAAATTGGTTCTTTTTTTCAGGGGGCAAAAAATGAATACTTGTCCCAGCCCGACGTTCAGTGGAGGGACCTGCTTAAAACCCAATGAATGACCTCTGTGAACCATAGGACATGATTTCTTCTGACCATGAGATGTAATTTCTTTGTTGTCTCCAGGTCCAAGGAGGTCACTCATTGAAAAAACTTCTAGCTGCACAAAGGGCAGAATACCGTAAGTACATTTGCAATATAGGAATCAGGAGCTGGATGGCCAAAGAATTGTGAAAAATACCTTTATTTGGTATGGACGATTCATTGCTTCTGGACAATAAGACTCAGCCAGTCTCTCCAGAAGTAGTACCCTGTCCCAAATTATTTATCTGGGTGACCCTTTTTAAATGTGATGACACATAAGACTAACACCTTCTTAAAAGCAAGGAAACATCATAAAAATAACCCTGTGTTATCCAATTATCTTTTATGACTAGACATGGACAATGACAGTGAGCCCTAAAACTGAACCCTGAACCGCTAACGTACTGGGTCCACCCTAGCTAGTGACCATTAACTGAATGTTGTTCCCTCCCTACACAAAGTGAAAGCAAGACAAACTTTACAACAAAGAAGAATAACTAACAATCTAGATCACAACACAGATAGCGAAGCAGTACAGAGTCGGAGATACAGGAGAATAGTCAAAAACAGAAGCAAAGATTTAAATACCCGAATAATGCAAACTGAGTCATTATCTCACAGAGAACAAAGTAAGCAAAGACAAACTTAAACCAGCACTGAGCAAACAACTGTGAGTAACATATTTTACAGAAACTCACAGGTGATTGGGGCAGAGCTCTGTCAATCTCAGCAAGTTAATTATTGTTGTTCCAGATCTGAAGTGCAGAGGAGTCGGGTTTAGGGAGATCAATTAGACCAGCCCAGAAAGTAACGCCATAATGTGTAAGACAGGGAAAATTAGAAACTTCTCAGTCTAATAGCATGGAACAAGGAAGATACCTGCTCAGATGTAACATCCCTTGGTTTTTTTCTATTCACAATTATATGTGCATATGGATGCTGTTTGCGAATATGAAAATATGTTTTCCATGATGGGATAAGAAGTCTTCTTAGTTCCCTTTCCCATGGAGAAGTCCTGGTGTCGGTGACAGCGGACTCCATTGAGGCAGGTAAGACCGGCACTAGCCAGGAGAAACGTTCCAGTGTACACCTCTACTTTTGCGGCCAACATGGGATTTTTTTTTCAAACAAAGGAAAAACAGATTTTAAACATAAAAATCACATTATTCCTCTCCTACAAACTTATATCCAGATGACAAACCGAAAATCTAACTGCATTACACATTCTACATAAAAACGACCCCCCCAAAAAATCCCAAAGAAATTTTAAAAAGGTACAGTCCCTACTGAATGACATATCTAAAGAGGAACAGGTGAAGCAGTGCACAGCTGTCAAGTTTCATGCCAAAAGCAAGATGAACTGGTTGACAGCTTGATATCACCGTAGACACTTCTGTCTGATATTCTAGTAGCATGGATCCCATTGTGAGCTGTACAGTACAAAGCCCACAGAAGCCATGGGAGATACTGTATAAGCCACAAGGCAAAAAAGGTTTTACCCTGAATAATGCATTTTTGTGTTTTTTGACAGATGACACATGGTCTCAGTCATATGACAGACAGTGGAGAAAGACATATTAGAGAGAAGAAGTGCATTGGATTTAGTTCTAGGAAACCATCATTCCTTGAGACAATTGGAAACCTGTCTAATTATCTACGAGAAAACGGTTATTGACTTGGGTGCAATCACAGAACATCTAAATCCACTAGTCCCCAAGAAGAAATGTCAGGGCACATCAAAAAGTCAAGTTTTTCTAGCCTTGTTGTTAGATTTAAGTTGGGGTCTCAGAGCCAGGGGAACCATTGATCCAAACTTCTGCCACGTTAAACAATTTGAAGGTTTTACTTTAACCATTTTTCCTTGAGTTTTAATTTGGTATATAAAGCTTCTAGTCCTCTAAAAAACAGGTTTGCTTTAAAACAGTCCTCTCTTGTTTCATTAATTTTCTTTAAAATTTTCACTAAAACGGTAATACTGGAGCCCTAAAGGACATTGTGCAAACAGACAATAAAAAACCTCCATTATTATCGCATATATAAGATTCATCAGTAGTGACTGATTTATGCATCTCTAACTTTAGTATCATGGCCCATAATTAGTAGATTACATTTATTTATTCCATCCTATAATTCTACAATTCAGGCCAAAAAGGCAAAAAAAAAAACTCTATAAGACTTTGACCAATTGGTCCATACTGAGTGGAAAACTACTGTCCTACTCCTAATGTGGCAGTCAGAATAAATCCCTGGATAGTACAAGTTCGTAGACTCAGTCATGATTGTTGACCTGTTAAATGGATCTGCTCATCTACCAGTAACACCCACGATTGGTGCTGCAGGTGCTGGGCAGCACGTTGCCTCAATGGTCAGCACTATAGTCTTGCAGTGCTGGGGTCCTGGGTTCAAGCTCCATCCAGGTCAACATCTGCAAAGAAATTGTATTTTTTCTCCGAGTTTGAGTGGGTTTCCTCCGGGTCCTCCGGTTTCCTCCCACACTCCAAAACATACTGGTAGGTTGTTTAGATTGTGAGCCCCATGGGTACAGGGACTGATTTGGCAAGTTCTGTGCAGCACTGCGTCATCTGTGTGTGCTATATAAATAAAGGAATTATTATTATCCTTTACATGCTGATCGCAACCATCTTGTCACCTCCTATGACGTCACGGGGAGTGACAATCCTCTGTAAAAATGGCGGCATACATGCTTTGGTTCAACATGTAAAGGAGAACACCCAAGAATGGTGCCAACACCGATCACAGGTAATACCGGTTATTGGATGAACTGAACATGGATATTGTGGTTTGGGTCTGCTCATCACTACTCATAACGTGAAATATTTTTGCTATGAAGAATGGTGTCCAGACCTTTCTTAATTGTGTCACATGTCTCGACCATCACCACAACCTGTAGTAGTGCGTTCCATAGTTCTACAATTTTATATCAAATTAAGAAAAAGATTTGAGATGCATAAATGCATTGTAGGGGTCAAAAAGGGAAGATCTGTCATTAATGAAAAAGCATGATTAGATTATGAGGCAATAGTGGCAGGTCACTCTCCTGATGCAGGTTGCCAAACATCATGGGGTTACTGGCCATGGTCAGACATCATATAGAGTAAGTAGGGTTCACAAAAAAAAAAGTTAGCAAAAATTGCTCTAGAGATGAAACCTAGAGCACACAAGAGGCATAGGCCTAGTAGTAAGGAGCACCTTGATCTCCAAGCCGCTCCCGGCAAGAGACAGAAAAATTATGCAGCCCAGCGACAATACCGACTTGATATGCAGAGTCATGTGTTTCCACAAAATAGACTCTTCTTGAATAAATACAGCAGCATGAAGTCACAGCGTATAATTTCTGCTCAGACTTGCATATTTAAGATCTGAAAATGAGAATTTCTATATCGGTCTGGAATAAAAATATGCACAAAATTGAAATCTGAAGCCTAAATTAACATTGTAATAGATTGTAGCTAAAATTATAAGCCAAGCTCATTAGCAGGAGACGGAGGGATCTCGCAATGTGACAAACATGAAAGCAGTCAGGTACCCGAGCACTGACGTTGTGACATCACCCATTTTATTTTTTATGGTTTTTATCGGATCTGAATAAATGATATTTCTTCCGATTTTTATGAGACTCTTGCCGCTTCTTACAAGCACCTTTATCCTGGCGTGTCCTCTGACATTTCTGCAAATTATGCAGCGAATCCTCCTCAAGTACCAGCTCTTCTCTATCCCACTTTCTGATAATTACAAGCGCTTGATCTATCATTAAAATAATTACGCAGGTATTTTTGCAAAAGGCAGAGTTTGATCTGTAAACCTTATTTTTTTCAGAACATATATAAAAGAAGGTAAAATAACCCACGCTGAGGGATTTGCTTCAAGCTGCAAATTTTTAATACAATCAGAAGTAAAAGACGGAATTGACAAGAGGAAAAAGAAAATGAGGAATAAACAAAATATAGTTGTTTAGAAAGACTGAGAAAGTTTAGAAGAAAGTACAGATAAAAGGTTAGAACTTATTATTATCTCATTGCCAGTGTTATGCTGCCGGCTGTACAAACATAGTCTACCAATACTAGGACACCCCTAGGACTTATATAAGGGCTATAGATGACCCTATGGTTTCCTCACACAAATGTGCCTAATTTGGCTTCCATGTTTCACAAATCCTCATAAACTGTAGTCTATAAGTAATCCGTAATAATTGTGACATGTTCTACACTTTAAAGGAAGGATTGCCTGGTCTGAAACAAAAACCCAGAATTGTATATTATAGTTAAATGATTATAACAAAACTCAATGTCATTAGTCACAAAATGGAGCTTAAATAGTTTGATATTATGATTCACAAAATGTTATGGGCTTTCTAAAATAGGCGGAGTTATCACCAAGATGGCCACCACTGGAACCTACAAGTCCCATGATCTATTAGTTCTCAGTAACTCCTCCTCCCTCTTATGCTTTGCTCCAAGTGAAGATGTAACAGACGGTCCTGCTCTGTTACCATAGTAATTGTGGTAGAGCACTGTTGAGGCCAGAACAGTGCGAACAGGTGATGTCGTGGATTGCTGACAATGCTTCGAGCAATTTGTCCACCAGTCAGTCTTCCACGCAGTCCACCCATGTCACCGAAATCGCCACTCCTCCAGCTCCTGCACCTCAGCCTCCTCCCCCCCAGTCTGCCCCCTCCCAGGAAAATTTGGCATTTGAACCGGCATACTCTGAGGAACTGTTTTCTGGACCCTTCCCACAGTCACAAACCACTTGTCCGGTTGCTGCTGAGCAATTTTCCGATGCCCAGGTTTTCCACCAGTCACAGTCTGTGGGTGATGATGACCTTCTTGACGTAGTGGAAGTGTGTAAAGAGGTGTCCGACGATGAGGAGACACGGTTGTCAGAGAATACAGATGGTCCCCTACTTAAGAACACCCGACTTACAGATGACCCCTAGTTACAAACGGACCTTGGATGGATGTTGGTAATTTACTGTACTTTAGCCCCAGGCTACAATAATCAAATGTGTCTGCAAATAAGTTTTTTTGTTAATCCTGGTTCTTATGACAATCCACCATTTTTAAAATCCAATCCGGCTTACATACAAATTCAACTTAAGAACAAACCTACAGAACCTATCTTAATCATAACCCGGGGACTGCCTGTATTGCATTGAGACTTTCCGTTTAGGCACACGTTTGGCCACCAGTTGACGCCAGTCCCCACCCTGGTATCTTTGCTGTGACTTCTGATGTTTTTTTGGGGACTTTTTATGTGTCTGAGGCAGACAACCCACATTGCGTAAGACACTGCCAGTAGATTTATCAAGGGCCCAAAGTCTCTTTAACAAATTTGATAGCAGCAAAACTCCAAAGACAGACATAGAACTCTCGTAAGGAGCCGCAACATCATTCAACAAGGGTTGTGGCTACTACCAGCTCTAATTGAAATTTCACATGTCAAAACTTTTGAAAAGGAACACTAAGGAACCTAAACTGTGCCAAAATACTACACAATAGTGTTCCACTAAAAACTAGACATGAAGAAGATGCATTTAAACCGGACTTTAGCTCCATTTGCTTGTACAATATAAGCCGAGTTTTTCAGCACAAAAAATGTGCTGAAAAACGTCCCCTCGGCTTATACACGAGTCATACAGTCATAAAAAATCTTTAAAAAATAATAAATGTACATACTCACCCTCCAGTGGCCCCGACCTGCAGCGCTGCTCCCCCGATGTCCGCGCGGGTCCTCTTCTGGCTTCGATATGGCATTTTTGCAGCACATTCATTACAATGAGCCACTGGCTCATTGTAACGTATCTGCAGATGCCAGATAGTCTCGGGTCAAATGAAGACCCGAGGCTACCATGGCAACCGATCGCCATTTAAACGCCGCCGGCGACTTTGCTGGCGGCGTTGAAAGGCTTAATAGCCGCGATCGGTGCAAGCACTGACCGCGGTTATTAGCGGTGGGGGTTTGCTGCAATATGCAACAACCCCCACCTCTGTATGAAGAGCCCGTGAGCCCTCTTCATACATCCCTTATACCTCTGCGCTGTAGAGCTACGGCACAGAGCGTTAAGGGGTTAAAGCTTGTTTTCTGTGGGACAAATTAATATTCTGTTCAATGTACTGGGAAGTTGTTAAAAGGCTCGAAAGGTAGTGTATTGAGCTGTATGAGGGCTGCTTGTCTGCCTGACAAATTGTCCTTCCAAGTGACAATATTTCATCTTCCGTGCTGTGTACTGGGAAGATGGGGAAAAAAATCCAATTTGAAATTGTAGTAAAGAAAAAACTCACATACGCCATTTTCTTGTGGACAGGGTTTACGGCTTTTACTTTGTGCGTTGTTTGGCTCTGTATGTTTACGGGGACATCAAACTTAGGGGTGATGTCACACATGGCATTTTTGGGCCGTTTTTAGTTAGTAAAAAACGCATGCGTTAAAAAACCGTTAAACTAAAACCGGCCCAAAAACGGCTTAAAAATGCCATGTGTGACATCACCCTAAAGGTTTTATTACCGTATATACTCGTGTATAAGCCGAGTTTTTCAGCACAAAAAATGTGCTGAAAAACGTCCCCTCGGCTTATATACGAGTCATACAGTCATAAAAAACCTTTTCTGGCTTCGGCGCCCGTCTTCTGTCTTCACTAACTTCGTGCCGGGCGCCGCCATGGTTTTCCTCCAGGCGGCGCCTAGTATGACGTCAGCAGCGGCGCGTCATACTAGGCGCCGTCCAGGGGAGACGAATGTGTCTAGGCTGCTACCAGAAATGCTTTCCTGTGATCTGCATCTAGATAATTGCACACTTTTATCTGTACTATGTGCTGTATGCTTGTGGAGTGTGCAGAGTGCACGCACTCCAGATTCATGAATTGTGGTGCACGTCCTCCATGAATCCGTCTTGTCAGACACAGTGCAGCCGCAACACAAAACTGCGCAGACGTTTTATAAATACATGTGCAAGCAGTTTCGACGTTCTTTCTCGTGCAAACACTTTAATAAATGTGGGCCAAGGTGTTACCTATGTCATCATGTGTCCCTTACAAAAGAGCAACAACTTTGTTGTAGATGAAGAAACAAAAAAATTGCATGGACCTGGTAACCATGCTCAGTCTGAGGCTACATTCACATGGCCGTATGGAGGACATATATACGGCCGAAATATATACGTCCCCCATAGGCGGTGATGGGCTCACGGCGCCGTACCGTTCTGTAGCCGGGAGAAAGATTGCACATGTCCAATCCTTCCCCGGAATATGACACCGCGTGCCATATATCACTATGGAGAGGGGCGGGGGTGATCATCACTCACCCCCTCCTCCTCTCCCTGCTGCCGAAGTGTGCCCGCTGTGTGAATGTAACCTAAAATAAAGATTTCTCTTGTGAAATTGTTGTTCACAGCAACTTGTTCCTGGTGCAAGTCCAGAAATTACTACTTTCACCCCCTTTACACCACCTCCACGCTGTGGTGGGGAAGGGGCAGTGTATGGGCTATAATAGGCCACATATTGGGTCAGGCTGGGCTTGCCTCATGCCTGCACTTTAGCTATTGCCAGTTCATGACTCAGCGAACCTCAAAATTTGCACCTCCCTACCCCCAAAAGTTATGTTGAAACCTGTTTCAGAACCTCATAATAAACAGCTCAGACCCCATCTTCTACTTGCTGTGTAGGAGAGGCTATGCTGGTGCCCACACTACTGTTTCCCTACGCTATGGTACACCTCATCCTGATTCCAGTTAAATGGCCTGGTGTAGAATTTATCAAGGTTCATGGGTTTTGTGACAAATATAGTAAGGGTTTGGTGCCATCTCACGCACAAAGTGACAATTCTCGATAATTTCTCTTGTTGCATAACTTGGTTATGCTGCTCTTTAAGTTTTCTAGTAAGGTTCTTAGTCATAGTACCTTTAAATAGTTGTAAAATATTTTTGAAGGTATATATTTCCTTTGAATGAAGTGTTTTTGTGCCTGGACTTTCTAATCTTGTAGACAGGTGTCTTTGGCACAAACTGGTCTCTGCAGTGATGTGCCATTTGTGCTGAGGTCACCTGAAACAACTGGTGCTCTAAAAACAGTTCTCTGGCAAAAAGATTGCAAAAATACATAAACACATGTACATATGTACACCACGTTCCAAATTAATATACAAATGAAATTTTTATCTGATTTTTATTAATGGTCACTGCAAATGACAAAAAACAGTATAATAAGTCCCCCAGTTGTTAGGAAGCCACATCACATGGCCCCCAGTAACTAGTTAGCCACAGCACACGGCCCCCAGTAAATAGGTAGCCACAGCACATGCCCTCAGTACTTTAGACAGGTAGCCCCAGTAGAAAAGTAGTCTTAGCACATGTCCCCAGTACATATGTAGCCACAGCACATGCACCCAAATAGACAGGTAGCCACATGTCCCCCAGTATATTGGTAACCACGGCAAATGCCCCCCAGTAGATAGGTAGCATCATCACATGCCTGCTAGAAAATAAGTAGCCACAGCGCATGCCCCCCATTAGATAGGTAGTCATGGCACATTCCCCCAGTAGATAGTTGGCCCCAGATCATGCCCCCAGCAGAAAGGTAGCCCAGACACATGCCCTCTGTAGATGGGTAGTCACAGCACATGACCCTCACCCCAGTAGATAGGTAGTCATATCACATGCCCCCAGTAGATACATTGGGCAGCCACAGCACATGCCCTCAGTAGATAGGTAACCAAAGCAAATACCTCCCAGTAGACAGGTAGCCCCATCACATGCCCCCAGACCCTAGTAGATAGGTAGTCACAGCACATGCCCCAAGACCTCAGTAGATGGGTAGTCACAGCACATGCCCCAAGACCTCAGTAGATGGGTAGTCACATCGGCTTATACTCGAGTCAGTAGTTTTTCCCAGTTTTTGGTGGTAAAATTAGGGGTCTCGGCTTATACTCGGGTCGGCTTATACTCGAGTATATACGGTAATGTAATCTCAAATGACATCTAAATTTAGCTAATATTTTCTGTCCACATACATTTTTGCTATAATGTAGACAATTTGATACATAACAAAGAACTACCGTCCTCCTGTGTGTTCTGTAACTGTAAACTTTTAATACCAGCATATCAATATTTTCTATGAGTCTGAAATGCCTTCTGTCATTCATACATCCTGAACAAACATGTTGACATTTAAACAGCCTGAGAATTCACATCCAAATGGTAAAACAAGGCTCCTACAAGTAAATACTAATAAGGCAGATAGTGTTCGTTTGCCAGAATTTGTACCTTTTGAATTCTGGACTTTGATTTAATTTTCTTTCCCATTATCGTGCATTCAATTAGGCTTTTCTTCCAAAATTAGAGGCAGAAAATGTCAATAATTTACATCTTCCTTACAAAAGCACCCAATTTACATTGAGATTTCCATACAGCTTCAAATCGTAATATAATATCCACCAGATTCATCCTTGTTTTCCTGGACATGTGCCACAAGAGAGAAGAAGGATTGGGCTGTACCCAATCCTTTTCATCTGGGGAAGATAAGCCACTTCCAGAAGTGTCAACCAAATTTCCACTGGGTAAAGGTTTCCATACAGAACATGTTGTGGCTTACAGTAGTAGCAAGATTAAGGGGTCTTCCACTCAGGATGTAGCTACATACACTGCCAAAGAGTTTTTGTATAAAAAAATAGGTTTTACAGAAAAAAGATATGTTATATAGTACCTTTCAAGACCATGTGCTGTGTGACTGTACACTAGGCACCTGGGAGGGGCTGTAAAGGAGGGAAACTGCTCCTCCATGTGTCTTTTTCAAATATATGAAAATGCCCATAACTTGGCTTAGCAATACCCCCTGCTCCTCTACAGCCAATCCCGAGTGATGGGAGTTATTCATTTATTTGAAATGTACACATGGAGGAGCAGTTTCCCAAGGGTGGGGGGGACTGCTCCTCTATAGCCACTCCCAGGGGACAAGTGCCTAGTCACAATACACATGGTATTGAAAGGTACTATATAACATATCTTTTTTTCTGTAAAACCTATTTTTTTTTTTACAAAAAACTATTTGGCAGTATATGTGTTATGCTTTGTGGGGACTGGGTGAGTGCTAAAAATGGGTCTCCTGGTGACAGGTTCCCTTTAAGGTAACCAACTACTGTTGGCATACGTCAGCAAAACCCATGAATTATAGAAGTAGCTGCCAACCACTTCTTACAAAACCAAATATTGCTGAAAAGAAGTCATGGACATTTTAACACATCAGTGGAAAGGCTCGACGGTGGGCTCCATATTATCCCAATGGGAAAGTCCTTTATTCCAGAAAAAAAACTAGATATAATTGGTAGGAGTGGTTGTATGGAGCTGTGTCAATATATACAGCATAGGAGTTGTAATACTGTACAGTTCCCATAGGATAGGAGAAGTCCTCTGTCTATACTATTTACCCAGGAGGGTAATAAAAGAACGGTTCAGGGCTCAAACATCCAGATAGGAGTAGTGGCAATATGTGCTGTGCTCATACTGGTATATAGGAATCCAGTTATCACAGGCTGTCACAGTTCTTCAGACTGCCCTAAAAAGGGCAATTATTTCAAATGTCTATCTTTCCCTCAGAGCCTTCTCTCCTTAAATTCCTGCCTGCCCTCAAAAGGTCAATCATTTAATTATTACACTGAAGCTCTGTCCCTCACTGCTACCTCCAGCTACCGCCTCTCCCTCTCTGTCTTCATAATGGCCTCCTATAAAGCAGGGTCACATGTCCCACCTGACCAATCACAGCCATTCCCTTAGCCTAAACCCCTGACAATCATATATGTATATATTTCCCCTGTGGATGGGGTGTAAATATTAATAATGATACCACCCATTTATATCAGTATTATAAAAAGAATAATAACACGTCCTTTCTTATTTATTTCACAATAAGTCACCACTCAACTTTCCCCAGAGAGATGACTACATTGGGCACAAAACAAAACATCGAAGACAACTGTGGCTACGACTGTACATAATCAATAAGTCAATGGAGCCAGGAGTCTTTCCTATCATAAATATAAAAGACTGGCAGGTTTCTTCATAAAAACATCTGGTCACCTCGCATTTCCTAGTTGTGGCGCTCACATTATCTGATACCAGAGTAATTTATTATCCATTACTCCTTGGCTTTTTTAATCCATTTTCTAATTTGGGTGATCCAGTTGAATTTTGACCTCTAGGAGCTGTCGGTGTCTGCGCCAGAAAATATATATTGTTATGCCGAGCTGCACAGAGGACCATCAATCTTGTCTGCATGGGGTTTTTTTTGTTCTGCTTCATAATTTCACACCATAGATTGCAGAATCAGGCACCTTAGGGCAAATTTAATTTGGAGCGAGTCTCCGTCTTGACAAGAGAATTTTACTAGGTACTTGACAATGAAAAGTCTCGTTCCTCGGGGCTATACTCCAGCCTACTATTCTATAGGCAGCAGAAATTAAACACAGATATATGCGAATACACAAACAATGGAACGTGTACACAAATACGCTCATTCAACATCCCCACGTTCCATCAATTGGGCTCAATGTGAATTGCGTGTCACTTGATTAACAGCTGCAGTATTAATTCCCCCTTTTTGGTTGTTTGACTCACAGCTAGAATCACGTCAAGGAACCGAGAAGCAATTAAATTGATTTTAATCTTTGTCAGAGAAGATAACATGTCTCTTTCTTTCTCTCATTTAAATAATTAAAGTTTCAGTAGGTATTATTTCGGAGGTTTAAAGAAATTGGTATCTTAATGTAAAACAATCCGTGTAATTATACACTTAGTGGTATTTAATGCGTTAATCATGTTTTTAATGTATTTTATTAAGTAAAAGTATATTTTCAGTCCAAGACAAAGGAGAGGGGGGGATCTAGAAAGATTACAAGTTGTTAGTAGCTTTCAGGATATGGATTACTGAATAAACATGATGCCAGCTGACTTATATGCTTTTTGCCTTTGGAATATTTTGTCTTCTGTTTGTATTTTAACCCTTTCTGGTAGCGTAGCTAGAGGTATCCGCCAATACATGGAATAAAATCATGTTTTCTGTTGTAAATGTCTTTTTGTTGTGCCCTGTAAAAGAGATCGGGACACACTTACTAAGCAGACGGTGGCAGAATTCTGGTTGCCCATGTATTTATGAAGTGTTTGCACTAGTATTGCGTTGCGGCTGTACTATGCACGCCGCAACATAATCCCCTGCCCAGAAAGGGGCGTTCTGGTGCGTACTCACACCGGCCACCACATGTGGCACAAGACTCTTGAGCTGAGCGTGGCAGAAAAAAATGTGGTGCACACAGTTCCTACACTTCGGGTGCATGCAAGAGATCTGGTCTTCATGAATGTGTTGCCCGCTGCACATAGTGCAGTTTGCCTTACTATTAGGGCTCATGCACAGGACTGTCAGGGGGACATATGTACGGCTGCAAGCTTGGAGCTGTACATACATCCACCATAGAAGGGTATGGAGCATAGGCCTGGTACAGTGAGTGCAACAGCTACAATTTTCATTGGAGAGGGGTAAGGGCGAGCAGCGCGTACCCCTTCCCCTTCTCCCGCTTGCCGTTAGTTAGTATGCATGAGTCCTTACTAAATGTGGGCCATCCTGTCAAATTGAACATAGTAGCCCATATTTATCACAAACAGTGCAAATTGCACTGTGTAGTGTGCAGGGAGTGCCAGATCCAGGATTTCTGGTGCCTGTTCTTCATGAATCTGGCGCCCCCTGCACTGCTCCGACAGAGTGCAACAAATATTTTGATGCATCTTTAACATGGAGCGTGCGACACAATTCTGTTGAGCGCTGCATGATAAATGTGGTGCACGGTCCGACTGTGCACCGGGACGCCACTTCCAGTGCAGACTTTTGTGTCCCGTCTGGTATAGTGCAGCCCTGACACAAATGAGTCACAGACACTTTTTAAATACATGGGCAAGCAGTTTGCACATGTTTAGCAGGTTAAAGAGGGAAATGTACAGAATAACATATAGTTCTATCGGAAAATATTCAGTATGATCTTAATTGGAACTTATAGAGGATTTTCCAAGTAAATAAAGATCTAATATGTGGGGATCTGACTGCTAGGACCCCCGTGGATCACAACGGGGTCTCGTTTTCACTAACTGACAGAGTATCTGGTCGAGCCCTTCTGCTGTATTAAATACTATGGAAGAGTCCTGTGGATAGGGGATAATAATGAAACTTGGTACAACTGTTAAGAGTCCATTGGCAGGTGAAAAGATGTTTATCACTTATTAGACCACCCATGATGCACCGAAAGGCAAGAGTAAGCAACATGATAGGGGTTATGTATCAATAATGCTGCATGTACATGTGCATACATTTTAGACATGACATCACCAGCATGAATTTTAACAGAAGTCGCCCCTGATCTATATTTTGTCAAGTATCTACAGTTTATCTGTTTCTAAAGGTGAGCATATATTTTTAAATAGCTTTTGGCTGATCGCTTATACAGACCACAGCTATTCCTGCAGAATGTTTGGTTTGGCCAAGGACGGTTGCGTTTTTGATGGGGAGAAGAGTGTCCTATTTTGTTAGACCTAAACATGAGATGGTTGACCAGTCCCACTAACATCACAAAGTTTGATCAACATCAGGGTCTGAGCCCCCTAGCAGCCACCTCCAGTGGCCTCCGCTGGGTGTACACTACACTCATCAGCAGGGGGCAGAAAGATAAGTCTTTCCATCCGATGTTTTACTCAGAATAAAATGTATACTGTACAGATGGAGGCAATAAAGATGCTAGGATGATGGGAACTTTCCTGGTGTATACGCTGGGTGTATACAAAAAAATGTGATGTCAATGTTGCCCTATTGTGCGATAAATGTTTTCTTTAATGCACTTTGTGTATCAGTTTCTAGCTATGCTGGTCATGTGATGCCCAGAACTCATGATTCTGTGCTGTAACTGTCTGCTGTAATGTTGGATTTGGACCCCATGCTTGACAAAGATGCATGGTAAATCGAAACGTTGCCGTTTTTTCTATGCCTGTGTGAATAAAGGTTTAACCTTTTTTCATCATATTGGATGCCGTGGGCTTCTCTCTTTTTTTTTTTGTCTTGAACTATGGATCCTGCACAATAGGACCCTGGGCTGCGTGCATCAAACAAACAGCTTTTGGTAATTATATTGGTTGCTGTCTTTTTTCTTTTTTTGAATTTGGACCCCAAGCACAGTAAAGTCTTAAATTTAGAAACAATTGTCCCTCTTTTCACTCAGAGCTAAAGCTGGACATTACTTCAAATTGTGAATTAACCCGGATTTATTGCGATGACTACATGACTATACTGGATGAATTTGATCCCTCCCCCGTGACTAGTTATTGTATATTTGCATATGCCAATCTAAGCTGAAACCTTTCAGCATTAGTCACTTAGTGTTGTAGATGTTGCAACTAGATTTGGGTGAAAAAAAAAGCACTTGACCAACTTTTTGGTTCAAATATTACACAATGGCGCACATTTACTTACCTGGTCCTGCGGAGTTCACCGCAAAATGCATTGTCTGATGATAATGCACTCTGCCGCAATTCAATAAGATTGCATGCCGAGTATTCTGCATGTGTCGCATCCCCTCTCAGGTCCAACGGAGTTCACTTTCTTCTTCCTGTTTCATGTAAGTACATTGTCTTGCGACACAATTTGAAAGTTAAATCTCACGCTCAGTCCGATTCAGTCGGATCGTCCGACAGCACCCCCCCCCAATTTCTGTCGCATAGAAGCCGACGCAGCTGCGCCAAAATACAATGGTGTGCGACACAATCGAGACGAAAGCACCTGTTAAATACCTGTCAAAACCATGCAAATCCCGAAATCAACAGTCGGACGAAAGTGTGATCCGCGACCCTTAGTAAATAAGCCCCAATCTATTCATACTCCATCATTCAAGGGAATTTTATATCTTTATTACCATGATGTTAGCACATGATTTATGCCTCTCACTTGATCTATGTATATATTTAAGTAAATTGTATTGGTAAAATATCAACATTATTATTTCAGAGGAAAATGAGCATAAAAAAAGGTAAGTCGATTCCTTTTCAATCGACTAACATTAAAAAATAATGGACAGAAAAGCATATACCTTGGCTGTCAGGAATGTTTTGATGGACCTTTATGTGCTTTGCAGGTTGCAGCGGGATTAGTTATTTGCTGAATTTAAAGGATGTCAGTATATGCTGCTTCGCATTGAAAATGTGGTTCTGGAATAGAGAAGCGGCCGAGCAGGCAGCAGGGAGCACATGGAAAAGGATAATTTATGCTGTTGGTTGATAAGAGTAACTGATTTCTGCCACCATTCACCATATCTAAAAATACAGTTTAGGTCTCCAAATGCCTTCGGAGAAAAACAGCATAGAACTCTTTGCAATGCCTTGCACTAAAACCAATTTTAAGCTGTATCTCACCATCAGTGTTAAGATTCATAAAAAAATCATGCAAGACTACCTTCCCCAATGTTATTCTTTTGCTCTGCAAACAGCTTTCAAAGGAAATTTTAATGCATAGCCGGTGTAAAGGAGGTGGATGACAGGAACGCTTGGAAAAACAGAATGTTCCCATAGCAGGGCCGGTAACGTTATAGAGAAAACTGGACTTCAATAATACTCCACCTCTTGACCTCAAAAATATGTAAGAAATATAGAATCATATTAAAATGTAGCATTTTTAATATCCTACAAATACACCTTGGGGCACATTCACTAAGAACAGTAAAGTCTGTCTATATGCTGTTTGCCTTTGTATAGTGCAGGGGGCGCCAGTTACATGCTCCGACAGAGTGCACCACTTTATTTTTATGGCACACCTTTAACATGGGGCGTGTGACATAATTCTATCAGATCCTGCATGATAAATATGGCGCACCCTCCGACTGAGCAGCGGAACGCCCCCTTCAATGCAGAAATTTGTGTTCCATGAAGAATATTGCAGCTGAGCCGCAAAATGGTCAGGTTTGGCCAGACACTTTTTAAATACCTGTTCAAGCAGTTTGCACCTAAAAGAATGTGCAAAGTCCGACAGAAAACTGGCGCACAGCGCTTAGTAAATGTGCCCCATACAGGGGTGATACAGGAGGATAGCAGAACAATGCGGGTGATACAGGAGGATGGCAGAACAATAGGGGTGATAGAGGATAGCAGAACAATGGGGTGATAGAGAAGGATAGCAGAGCAATGGGGGTGATAGAGAAGGATAGCAGTACAATGGGTGTGATAGAGGAGGATAGCAGAACAAAGGGGGTGATAGAGGAGGATAGCAGAACAATGGGTGATACAGGAGGATAGCAGAACAGATAGGGTGATACGGGAGGATAGCAGAACAAAGGGGGTGATAGAGGAGGAAAGCAGAACAGAGGGTGATACAGGAGGATAGTAGAACAAAGGGGGTGATACAGGAGGATAGCAGAACAAAGGGGGTGATAGAGAAGGATAGCAGAACAATGGGGGTGATAGAGGATAATAGCAGAACAATGGGTAATACAGGAGGATAGCAGAACAAATAGGGTGATACAGGAGGATAACAGAACAATGGGTAATACAGGAGGATAGCAGAACAACGGGGGTGATACAGGAGGATAGCAGAACAATGGGGGTGATACAGGAGGGCAGCCTTCCTGTAATAATGAAAGCTGAATCCTGGTGGTCAGGCAGAGCTCAATAGCGCATATCTGGCCATCGCTGCCAAAATGTGAGGTGGTCGTATCCGAGGAAGCCATCTAGTTTCTACGGGACAACATGACTACATTTATGAGAAATTATCTTCACACAGGAACATTTTTTTAAATAACATCCAATTGAAGAAGTGTTTACACGTGGCAAATGAAGTTAATTAAATGTGAATACCCAGATGGGAAACCCCCTTTAAGCCCTAGTTTTCCTTATTACTATTAATACATTTCACAGCTCACATTGAAGCCATGTTAATAAAAAAAAAACAAAAAAACCTGAAGATACAGGCCCAAAGATATAGACATCTTGTGATGTCTTCTCTGAAAGTAGTGAAAGTAGAGTAATAGGAGAATACTGTAACCCTTTCAACTGCATACTTCTCTATAGCATCAGCAGGAGGTTGGTGGGAGGGTCACACATTGCAGATTGTGTGATACATCTCAGTGTGTAGAGTGTCTTGAGATCTGATTGAGATACTGAAGTGTCTAGAAGTCAAAGTAGATCAAAGTGTTGTACAGTGGCTTTTGGGCCACCCTGGTTTATGGATTAGGTTGATGTTGCGACCACTCTGGTTGTGAACTCTGATAGATGATAGAAGTTAGAGGAGCGACCACCACCATATTATGAAGCTCTAGTCCCAGCAGTCTGACCAACTGTAATCAAACTGTAGATGTTTTGGGGACAAATTCCTACAATTCGGAGGAGCTGTAACCAAGACATTTTAGTAGAAAATACATCTTTTCATCTATTACATTTCCTGTTCCTCTACCTTAGATCGGTTCCTGTCCCATAGATCAAGCTTTTGTGTTCTCATCTCCTCCACAGATGGGGAAATGACTAAATAAGACATAAGATGCAAACCAAACAAATGTTTCTCGCTGATCTGGTGGTGTCTTAACACTAAATAATGTATGTGTCCCAGCAGCGGGCTGCAGATACCGCACTGAATGATTTCAGATGGCTGTAACCTTCGGTAACATCACCGCAATGAATATTTAATCACTGGTCTTGACAACATTTGGAAATGAAAACAAAAGGTGCATGATAAGTAAGTGTTAATACCAACACTAATCCCAGCTGTGATAGCATATCTCCTGGGAGCGGCCTCTACAGAGAATATCTCCTGCACCGGCTACACCTCCTTGCTATTGTGAGATCCTCGGCTCCAGCGTTGACCACTTTTATTTCATCTACTTTAAAGGATTAGGTTTTGTTTGATCAGGGTCCTTTTTTATTTCCTCATCCGTCAGATGTGTATCTAAGGATCTCGCTGATATTTTTTGACAGTGATAATATCTGGGTTTTCTTGTACTTACATGTGTTTGATTTCATGGCAAGAATATGGTGTTATAATAACAAAATTAGTATAATCATTAAAGGCATCATTAAAAGTATATTCCGGAAATATAAACATCTGATACAAAAATGCTATAAATGAATGATTATAATAAAACTATAATGTCATTAGTCACAAAATGGAGCTTCAATAGTTTGATTTTATGATTCACAAAATATTATGGGCTTTATAAAGTTTTTTTTCACCAAGATGCCCACCACTGGAAACTACAAGTCCCATGATCTTTTAGTTCTCAGTAACTCCTCCTCCTTCTTATGCTCTGCTCCCAGTAATGATCTAACAGACTTTCCTGCTCTGTTACCATAGTAGTGATGTGTGTAACTGGACTGACTAAAGGGCCTGTAGCATTTTAATTCTCCATTACAGTGTATGTCCACATTTTTTTTATTCCAAAGGGGAGCAAAATTTTAAATAACAACTAATTACATATAAGCTTATATTTTACGGACCCATTTGTATATGAATTATGCTGATTCCTGGAATATCCCTTTAATATTATTGCTTTAAAATATATATAAGTAAAAAAAAGTTCAGTAGTCAAACAATTTAATGTCCTCCTAACGTGTTTTGGGTCAGACAACCCTTTCTCAAAGACAGGACGGGACAGAGTGATGAAGAGTATAAGATGGTGCTATGATTTCTAGATGTAGCTTGGTTGGTCTTGGTGGACTCGCTCACCCCAATTTACCTACCCAAACTAACATCTGTGTTATGTAGGGTTATACCTACACATGCCACCCATACCTATTTTTCAGCTGCTCCTCTGTGCAAAAACTTGACCTTAGAAATATGCTAATTATTTGCCTTGGCAAAGCACCTCAGGACCCCATCTCCGCATCAATTACAGCGACTCCTGCTCCACTTCCATCACCCAGAGCCTTCTCTCATCTTTCAGCTACATCACTCCTGGGTCCAGGAAGGAGCTAGGACCTTGAGGTGCTCTGCTAACTCCTCCCAAAGCTCTTAAGCCTCATTTGAATATTTTAAAAGAACCGTTTTTTCACAGAAGGAGCAGCTGGACAGTAAAAACAAATCTATGGGTGACATGTGTGGGCATTGTCCTACATAACATAGCAGTTAGTTTGTTTAATTAAATCATGGTGAAAGATTCCCTTAAAAAAAAATCTGTCCAAAGCTTTGACCTTCCAAAACTTCAGTTCATTGCTATTTTGAGAACTTTTCTTTGCAATAAATGAACATAGGACAATAAGAAGCCACTACGACATAGTCCCTGCATGCGCCAAATTCATCATTTGCATAGTTTTCTCAATAGGAATACAGACTGTGCCCTACTTAAGAACACCCGACTTATAGATGACCCCTAGTTACAAATGGTACTTAGCTTTAGGCTACAACCAACAGCTGTAACAGTTATCCAAGGTGTCTGCAAATAAGTTTTATTGTTAATCCTGGTTCTTATGACAATGCACCATTTTTAAAATCCAATCCGGCTCACATACAAACTTAAGAACAAACCTACAGAACTTATCTTGTTTATAACCCGGGGACTGCCTGTATTGCATTGAGATTTTCCATTTAGGCACAAGTTTGGGCACCAGTTGACGGTCTCTTTGCTGTGACTTCTGATGTTTTATGGGGACTTTTCATTTGTCTGAGGCAGACAACCCACATTGCGTAAGACACTGCCAGTAGATTTATCAAGGGCCAAAAGTCTCTTTAACAAATCTCCAAAGGCAGACATAGAACTATCGTAAGGAGCGGCCTAGTGATAAATTGCCTGCCGCAACGTCATTCAACAAGGGTTGCCTAAAGAGGTCTCTGTAGCTACTACCAACTCTTATTAAAATTTCACATATCAAAACTTTTGAAAAGAAACACTAAGGAACCTAAATTGTGCCAAAATACAACACAATAGTGTTCCACTAAAAACTGGACATGAAGATGCATTTAAACCTTCTCATTTACTTGTACAATATAACGTAAAACTCTCAAATTGCCCCCTAGGTGGGCCCAGGTTGTAACAAAGTATATAACACATTTCCAAAAATTGCATATAAAATGTGATCCTTATATATACTACTGTGTCCTATTATCTCATTATACAAATGAATACATGTTATGATGTCAGTCTCATTTATAAAATGTACTGTACAGGAGTCACTGCACAATATGAAGCTCCATTAACAGAGAAGTGGATGTTGCCATCAGAGGAAATTCCCACCAGAAACACAACTTCAAGCGTTTGGCCTCATTGCATAATCTGTACAAGGCCCTTCAGCTGTGATGTATTATCTATAGTAATAGTCTCCCCATTTGGGAAAACAGTAATTTGCCCACAGAAGCTCCGGGCTCTGGTGTGTACATGACATCCCCTTCTCTTCTGATCCCCAGAAATAACCTTTAAGGAAAAGAACATTCGTTTTACAGATGTTTGTTTTCTCTTTCTGTACCTTCTTCAAGATTTTCCAAGATGTGTGGCACTAGGTAACCAGATTTTTTATAAAGTGAATCACAACGCATTAAGGGCACGTATACACTATTAGGAATAATCTCAGAAGACCGATCCCCCATGATCCTCTGAATAGGGGATAAAGGGGGTTTCCAGTAATCTAAGGTAACAAAACCAATTGTATACTTTCACAGCTCCGGCTCCCTATTGCTTCTTCACTGAGGTATCGGCACCATCAAACCTCCTAGAGGACCCACTTTGTCCGGGTCAGAATCCTGGAGATTGCGTGACTGCTGTAACATGCGAACTGGGAGCTGGAGAAGATTAAGGGCTTGTTTTGTTGCCGCTGCCTCAATCCAGGATTACAAAAAAAAACATTCAATGGGGAATCCCTTTGACAAATTTTGGTAGCAGTAAAAGTATAGAATACTAAAATTTCGGAAATGACATTAACCTTAAAGGAAATCTACCATCAAAATCCAGCATGAAAAACCAGGGACAATTACTCACAGATCCAGGCACCATGACTGTGGTAATCTTCTTACATTTATTATCCAAGGATTCATTCCTTCTAAATCAACTTTTAAAATTATGCTAATGAGCCTAAAAGGCACTGATGGATGTTTTCTTTCCCCATTCACGCTGCAGATTCACAGCCTGTTACTATGAGCAGAATGTGCTCTCTCCCTCTACCCTCTGCCTGTGTAATCTAGCAGAAACAGAAAGTGCAGGGGGAGGGGAGACCTGTTCTACTCATTGTAACAATCTGTGAAGCTACATCATTGAGGAGCTCTGGAAACACCCGCTCATTAGCATACTTTTAAAAGTTTATTTTAGATGGAAGATTATCACAGTCCCAGTGCCTGGATCTATGAGTAAGTGTCCATTTATCATGCTTGAATTGGATGGTAGATTTTCTTTAACCAAACTCTAGCTAGGGTAAATTTGGGCACATTCATATGTCAAAGCATTGTGAGATATGGTTTTTACATAATTGTATTACTAAATAGAATAGAATAGAATAGAATAGAACGCTTTATTGTCCCCATAGGGGAAATTGATTTGTCACAACAGCAGCAACAACACCTCCATTCATGATCACAATTATACATGTACAAACATTAAGGATACTAGCATACCTATAATACGTACAAATAAATACGTCTACGAATGATTAAAAAAATCATTAAAATAACATCAGTTACTTGCCCAAGTTAACTAGTGCAATTACCCTAGGTATGAAAGAGTTTTTAAAACGATTCGTTCTACATTTAATTTGCAGAAACCGTTCACTAAATGTGCTGCCTTAACCGGTTAGTATGTTATGCAATGGATTTTTCTGTAATGGATATATTACAGATAAAACTTAATAAAGAAGAAGGATATGGCCAGTGAAGAAGACTTAGTAAGATAGAAAGCACTAAATGATGTTATACACTGTACATGGGTTTCCCTATTGTTAGTGAAAAATAAGGTGAAGGTGATGCTTCATTATTTGGAGAGTTTCGAGTCCCATTGAGTAAAACTATATAGTAAATATCCATTTACATTGGAAACTAAACCTCATATCCAGTTACAGTGCAAACCTAAACCAGAAGATCAATGTAATGTTTCCTGGAAAGGAATCCTTGCTCCGGACATGTGCTACAACACAACAGAACATGATACATTGTGGTCAGTGCGGTCATAGCGGGATGTATCGTATCTAGTATAATTATCTAGTTACCCTACGTATAACAAGGAAATATTGTAGAATGGGCCTACTCATATGCTACTCATATGTTACTAGTCTGTTACACACACCAGATGTAAGATTGTGTCTTATGTCTAATTAACATTACAGTTCAGCGAAATTAGACATTATGAATAAAACAGTACGAAATCATTTCTGTCGCTGGCAAATAAAGAAATCTGTACTTATAGTCGAAAACAGATGTGTAAGTAATTAATAAAGATTTCACATGTGTTTGGGTAACTCACAGGACATATTCGGCAAAAGAGACGGAGATACGATGCATCTTTTACATAGTAGGACTACAATGGACAACAGAAAATAATCTATGGCAGTTGTCTCAATCACAGAATTATGAGATATAGTACAATATGCATGGATAGAGACGGAAGAGCTGAGCAGACTGTATATCATCATATCTGCATGAAGGATATTATAGAGCAGGAGTAGCTGAGCAGATTGTACATAGTGTCCTAGCTGTCTGCAGCATGTTATATAGCAGGAGAGGGAAGTGTAGATTGAGCATAGTGCCATATCTGGAGGCAGCATGCTTTGGAGCAGGAGGAGTGGAGGATATTGTATAGAGTGTCCTAGGTGACTGCAGCATCTTATAGAGCAGGATGATCTGGGAAGATTGTACAGTGTCCTATCTTTAGGGACCATGTTATAGAGCAGGAGGAGCTGAACAGCTTGAACCACTTTCCTATCTGCAGACAGCATGGTATAGAGAAGGGTGGGTGGAGCATAATGTATATGCAGTATTGTAAAGGCAGCATGTTACAGAACAGGAGGGTTTTAGAAGATTTCACACAGTGCCCTATCTGCAGGCAGCATGTTATATAGCAAGAGGATCTGATCAGATAGCACATATTGTGCTATCTGAAGGAAGCATGTTACAGAGCAGGAGGAGCTTAGCAGAGTGTAAATACTGTCCTATCTGCAGGCAGCATGTTATAGAGCAGAAAGAGTTGAGCAGATTGTAGATAGTGTCCTATCTGCAGGCTGCATATTATAGAACAGAAGAGCTGAGCAGTTTGTACATAGTGTCCTATTTGCAGACAACATGTTCTAGAGAGGGGTGGGGGGTGATTTGAGCATATTGCATATACAGTATTGTCCTATCGGCAGGCAGTATGTTATAGAGCTGGAGCATTCAAGTAGATTGTACATAGTGTCCCATCTGGAGACAAAATGTTATAGGAGCTGAACACATTGTACATATTGGGGGTCATTTACTAAGGCCCCGATTCGCATTTTCCCTACTTGTTACCCGAATATTTCCGATTTGCGCCGATTCTACCTGAATTGCCCCGGGATTTTGGCGCACGTGATCGGATTGTGGTGCATCGGCACCGGCATGCACGCGACGGAAATCGGGGGGCTCGGCCGAACGAAAACCTGACGTATTCAGAAAAAACGCCGCATTTAAAAAAGGAAATTGTGTCGCGGAGCTTGCACTCACCTTCATCCAGGATAGGGTCGTGAACTTCAGTGCATTTCAGGGAACTTCAGCGCAGCAGCACCACCTGGTGGACGTCGGAGGAACTGCCTTGATGAATCCCGGCCGGACCCGAATCCACCGCAGAGAACGCGCCGCTGGATCCCGAACGGACCGGGTAAGTAAATCTGCCCCAGTGTGTTATGTGCAGTGAATAGTTTATAACGCATAAGCAGAGTGTAACTAGGAGAGGATGGGTCCAACAGCAGACTTCTGCATGGTGTTCCTTTCCCCTTAAAAAATATACACATGTGCAACATCCCCCACCGGGGCCCAGAATACCGGAGTGGCTGGCTAGTGCGGTCTTGGGCGTGCTGATGTCATTGGTATGGGGACTGGAGGGCTGTCCTACAGCCTGGCAGGTCTCCAGCAGGTGGTGTGTGCAAGAAAGATGGAGGGAGAGGCTGATGTACTGGTTCTCCCTGGGGCAACCCCTGACGTGCATATGGGAATCCCTGGGAGATGGAGGATGGGGGCCTGTGAGGGTGAACAGCCTGATCCAGGGATCACACAGAGGCACATTGTGCAAATCAACTCACAGTTCTTTATGGAACTTCAACAGCAGGCAATGGCCTAACATCGGCAGCAGGTTCAGCAGAGCTGGAAAGCTGGTAGGAGGTAGCTGGTCCACTGGAAGGGTTGCTTACAGCCTGGTAGTAACTTCATGCTGGGCTGGTAAGTGTTAGAGATTTTTATCTAGGACTCAAAACAGTCCTTACTTCAGTTGTACAGATGACTTTCAAATTAACTCTTTCATGACTGCCCCAGGGCTTGAACACAAACCATGACACACGTCAGTCTCTTAGTATTAATTTGAAAGTCACCTGTACAACTGAAGTAAGGACTGTTTTGAGTCCTAGATAAAAATCTCTAACATAAGGATGGAGCCGAGTTCGGACAGTAGACAGTAGGTCTCCTGACTTGCCCTAAGGTATCAGGTATCTTCCTGGTAGTGGGTCTGGATGACAGCTCTGCAGGAGCTGCACACTGGACCTGCTTCTCACTCTGCTGACCAAGATCCAAGACCATGTGCTCCTGCCCACCAGGAGTTTTAATACTCCCCTAGTGAGGTGGCAGCACTCTCCAGCTTGCTTTACAGTAAAGAACATAGCATACAATTGGTTATAGCCAATATATATATATATATATATATATATATATATATATATATGAAAAGTTATACAATTTTCCAATATACTTTCTGTATCAATTCATCACAGTTTTCTAGATCTCTGCTTGCAGTTATTCTATACAAAGCATCATTGTTTATTTCCAGTGGACATAAATCTGTCCAAGGTCACACGTTTTCCCGACATGTTACCCAAATATTTCCAATTTGCGCCGATTTTCCCTGAATTGCCCTGGGATTTTGGTGCACGCGATCGGATTGTGGCGCATCGGCGCTGGCATGCACGCGACGGAAATCGGGGGGGCGTGGCCGAACGAAAACCAGACGGATTCGGAAAAACCGCATTTAAAAAAAAAAGTGTGTCGCGAAAATTGCACTTACCTTCACTCAGCCTGGCTCGGTGTATTCCAGTGCGTTCCGATGCTCTTCAGCGCAGCCGTGCACCTGTGTAACCATGGTCCGATTTCTGTCACCTGAAAGTAAACAATGAGGTTTCCTAGAGAATGACAGCAAGCAGAGATCTAGTAAATGATGAGGAATTGATACAGAAAGTATATTGAAAAACTGTATAATTTTTCATCATACAAACAAAAATACAATACCCCTTTAAGTACAGGCAGTCCCGGGTTACGTACAAGATAGGGTCTGGAGGTTTGTTCTTAAGTTGAATTTGTATGTAAGTCGAAACTGTATATTTTATAATTGTAGATCCAGACAAAAAAAATGTTTGTCCCAGTGACAATAGGAGCTTAAACATTTTTTGCTGTAACGGGACCAAGGATTATCAATAAAGCTTCATTACAGACACTTTACAGCTGATTATTGCAGCCTGGGACTAAAGTAGAGCATTCAGAAAGCGTCATCAGAGGTCAGAGGGGTCTGTCTGTAACTATGGGTTCTCTGTAAGTCGAATGTCCTTAAGTAGAAGACCGCCTGTATTTGATCAATTCGGTTACATTTTCATAAGTAATCTTAAAGAAAAACTTGGCACTCCTTATTTGTGTTTTGAAGAAACCCTCCCAGGCAGTGGTCCTAGCTGCAATTACTAAGTATTCCACTTTAGGAAGCCTCCTAGATAGGTGATCCGTCTCCCTAGACAGCTCCTAACATGGAGATGGTGCTATTCACAACAACTACCCACCCTACACATTGGCAGGGTTGTTGCACATATTTTACACAATCACGCACCCAAAAGTTCTGTAGTTATACACACACATATTTATACACAAATAGAAGATACACACACACATGTTGTACTGGATGATATGTATAGTATGGTGCACATGCTCCATTTTTTAGTGTGGTAGTTCAGGTGTCCAGGCCCCCTAAAAACTGCGGGCCCAATAGCAACTGCTATGTCTGCTACCCCTCACATTACTTAATGATTTTTTGTGACTCTTACAAAGTATTATGCTTCCTTGTTGTCTAGTATAATGTCCTCTTGTGACACCACACTGTTGACCCCTTGTGGTCCCCACTTTACGAAGCCAGTAAAATGTCCCATCAACAGCCTCACCTACAGCGTACTCAGCTCAAATGTCCTGTCCTCTCAATGACTTCTTATATGCAATAATCTGAATCCTTCTTCCATTACATGTAGTGACTAGTTATATGGCAAAAACCAGGCTGCATATCTCCAGGCATTTTAGGAAAAAAAACTAATCAGGGCAATGATGGCCAATTAGCATCAACATTTGTGTTCCAACACGCTTAGAGATCTGATCCATCCAAATCCTGAGCCAACATGTCAAGTTGAGTTTGTTTCCAAAATGCCACTGGATATGGAAATTCGACAACTATGCCAGGTCATTCTAGCTGGGATGTATGGAACCAAAGCTGTGAAATGTAGGTTGCAGTTATGCAGGACTGGTCAGGGGCCACAGTGAGGACATATATAATAATGTGAATTTAATAAATGGGATAATATCAGTGGTGCCACAGCTAGGCAATACATTGACCTTTATATCAGTACAGTGAACACCATGGATGACTAGTGGACTTGGCAAAAAAACATAACCAACTTAACCAAAAAACTTAATCAACTCAATTCCAATTCTAGTTTATGTTTCATTAACTGACTTAATATCCTTCGATACCTGAGGCAGAACTCGTGGGCAAATCTCTGTTTGCTCTTCTAGTCACTTATGTCACCCTTATAAAAACGACTGGTTACTCTAAAACAAACATGTGATATATGAAGTGCCAAACACTGTATTATAGTCAGAAAAAAATACTAAAATGTAAAAAGCAGATATTAAGATTTTTTTTTGCAGATTTTAAGCCTAAAATTTTGTGTAAAAGTAAAAAATTCAGAGTAAATGAATATTCAGAATAATGAAATATGAATCCTGTGTTTCTCCAAAAAACATCACAAAAAATCATATCACTAGCCCAAAAAATGAAAGTGTTTGAGCCATTAGAAGAATGCATGAAAGCATTGATAAATTGGGGGAGATTCGTTAAGACTGGCGTTTATAATGCTATTATTAAAATACCTTCGCTGGTGGTCCGGCGCCCATATACACCATGAAGCTTGAGCCTCTTAGTTAACATGGGCATGAACTCCACCAGTTCTGCTCTTTAGGCCAGACCTGAACTGGTGGAATTTGTTGCTATAGTCTCCGGCGGTTCAGATCTGGTCTAAAGAAGCCTTAATGAATTTTCCCCCATTGTGTCTGGTTGCGAAGTGGCAAATTATCCTGGTCCTGAAGCAGTTAAAGTTCATTAGAGACATTTGCCAGGATGCTTAGCTTTTCTTAAGTGTAATTATTATATTCTAAACACTATAGCTGTACCCTCAATGCCACACAGACATTGACGACCTATGGACCTTAAAGGACATCTATCGCCAAGATCAAGGATTGTAAACCAAGCACACTGACATACTGGTGTGTGCCCCCTTTGGCAGGCTCCACTTTTTTTTAAGCGTCTTATGCTCTTGTTTTTAAGAATAAAAGGCTTTAAAAAATATTCAAATGCGACGTAGTGTCTCCAGGCTCCATTAAAACCTATGGAGATAGGAGTCCCTCAGGCTCATTTGCATATATATTTTTTTTATTAAACCAGGGAAAAAGAAGCTAAAATAAGAAAATATGCTACCAGAGGGGGGCACACACCAGTATGCAAGTGTGCTTGGTTCATAAATCTTGAACCTGGTGGTAGATTAATTAAGGAGATAATTAATCAATCCCCCATTGCAAGCTTTCTGGCATAAAAGGATGTACATTTTTACACAAGAATGTTTTTTTCCCGATAAATTGCAACTTTCTTTTGTTCAATACCTCAAAATCAGCCAAGGGTAAAACGGGACTTAGCTACAGGTGACCCCATAACCTATTAAACTCACTGTAACTTTAATTGAATTTAATTAAATTTGTCAAAAAATTTTGATTCATAAAAATGGGCACAACCGTTTTAGAGGGACGTTTCAGGTCTTTGAAGGGCTATTCTCCTGCCTTTGCCACTATAAATGTCTGGCTGCAGAGGCTGGACAAGCATATGCATCCATAAGGATCAGGCAGGTAGCCATTTGAGCTTCAATGGGACAGCTCTATGAAAGATACTGGATTGCTCCCTTGACGTGGAAGGCTGCTGCAGTAGACACAGTGTGGGAGATGTATTAATGTGTCGGTTTTCAGATCAGTGAAGAGTAGAACTAGACAGATCTCTGCTGCTGGATGATTAATCTGGTGCAGAATAAGACTGGTGAGTTGTACTGTGCATTAGTTGGTCTGGTTCATTGTTCTCGGAGGTTTGACAACGTGGAAAACACGTTTTCTGTCTGACTTTGCACTAAAAAGAATGTGCAAACTGCTTGCACAAGTATTTATGAAGTGACTGCACCAGTTTTGTCTTGCGCTTGTCCTATGTCCACCAGTCGAAAAAATTCTGTGCATAAAGGGGCGTACGGTGCAGAGTCGGAGTGTGCTCCACATTTATCACTGCGATTCGACAGAATTGTGTTACACGCTCTGGGGCTCATTTACTAAGGTCTGCGGACCACACTATCATTGGATATTCCAACGATTTCCGTTTTGCGCCGCATTTAGCAGGGGATTTTGGCACACACGATAGACACACGCGCCAGCTTTAATGTCGGGGGGGGGTTGGGGCGGGCCATCGGACGATCCGACTGATTCAGCCTAAGCGCAGGATTGAACACTTAAATTGTTTCGCAAGACATGCACTGACATACATCGGAAAGAAGATGGTGAACTCCGGAAGACCTGAGCGGGGAGCAACACATGCAGGATATTGGATGCACAACGTAAGTGAATTGCGGCAGCTGTGCATTCTCGTCGGGGAATGCACCTCGGGGAACGCACAGGGATGGGTAAGTAAATGTGCCCCTCTATATTTAAGGTGAACCAAAAAAAAAAGTTGGTGCAGGGTAGGGGGCCCCAGATTAATGACAACCCTGCACCAGTATCTGGTGCACTCTACACATTAGTGAGACAAACTGCACCTAGTGCACTACTTTTGATAAATGTGGACCGTTGTTTGTGTATACTCACATACTGTCATAAGAAATAACTTTAGAGAATGGACAATATCAACAAGATACTTTTAAAAGTGAGTTTAGAAATAGTTTAGAATCTGAAGTATTTGTAGAGTATAAAGGGTCACATAAATGATAGGGAAACTAACCTATCTAAATTGTCCAAAATTATAGAAAATCTTTGTATGGTTTTGCAAATTGCTAGAAATTGGGCTGGCTGCTAAATTGTGTTTTTCGACTCAGCAGAAACCTTTGATGTTTTTGTCTAAATGGTCAGTTTGACATTTCCTTTGCTAAAAAATATTGTATTTTTCTGTATTTGTAGCTGTGTTTACTCTACATTCGGAAGCAGGTCACCTAGCCCTAGAGCTTTAGCCCACACTACTTCTCTTTAGTGATCTGCAATTACTGTAACTCTATCAGTCATACTCCAAAATTTTCAGATTTGCTAAAGTTTTAAGAAAGACTGCAGACATAAGAAAACATCTTATCCAACAACACCCAACCATTTTGATTGTTCTTAAAATGTCTTCAGTCAGTAAATCTGGATATGTTGCATGATACTGTGCACATTAGAAACTATACTTACAGAGATCATTCCAAGAACTAAGGAGACAGATGAAGAGTCAGAGGAGCAGAGCATCATAAGATGCACAGGAGGGGCATTACCCTGTGCCCGGTGCAGCAGCATGTATGTCACAGGCATTGTTCAAACTCCGATCCATTGCGCAGAGGACTGCCAATGATTGGTTGGGTCCTTGGGTCACAATGACCGAGAGCATATTGTATGCATCCTATCACACACAATGATTACAGGTGATTTTTTACAAAAAAAATATTTGTGTCCCTAAACTATGTGTTTTTGACTCTTTGGGGCTTATTTACTAAGGGTCCCGTGGCTGCCGATGCATTTCTAAATAAATAACATATTATGGGAATAAGAGTCTAGGATAGGATATTTATAAAGTGATTGTCACGGGTGCCCCTGCGACCCATGTCTCGGGTCACAGGTGCACCCATGATCCTCTGTGTGCCCCTCCACCCCAGCAGTTCCACTGACCTCCCCACGATCCAGTGGCGGCTCCTGCACATGCGTCCATGCCTCCCTGTGGGATTTAAAGAGCCGGCGCTGTTCCTATTTGGCTCTGCCCTCCTGGTAACTTAATAAATAGCCAGCCTGTTCCCTTATGCCACGTCGGATCTTTGTGCTCTCATGCCTTTGAAAAAGCTGCATTCCTTGCCCTGTGCGTTTATCCTGATTCCCTGTTGTGACCCTGCTTCCATCCCTGACTTCACTACTGTGCTGACAGCCTTGACCTTTTGCCTTGCTCCTGACCTCGATCCTGTGCTGCCTGTGTTGTTTTCCTGCCTGTTCACAACCACGAATCTGCCTCACGACTCTGTACTTTGCCTTGGCCACCACTGCGGACAAACTCGAGCCAATGGAGCGATCTGGTGGTACCACGCCACAGAAGTTCAGTGGGTCCACTACCCCTGAATTCTGAATTCTCAAAGATCTCTTCTTTATTTCATGTCTAAATACCATGATAAAAGTTATTCTTTACAAAAAAAATCTGTCACTCATTATCCAATGTTCAGGAAAATTTATTTCCTGAACATTGGATAAAAGTTTCCTTTATTATTTTGAGGTTTCAACATGAAGTTACAAGCATAACTAAACTTTCAACAAAATTTTATAACAGTGATAACAGTAAACTTTGTAATGTATGTTATTACATTTTGGTGTCCTTCTTATTCCCCCACCAGCTTTTTGTTCCCTTATACAACTGAGAGCTGAGAGATAAAGGAGACCGATAATATTTCTAATGACATAACTCTTTAGAAACAGTCCCAGGATAGTATATTTACCTTTAGAGCACCAATGAAAATGTACTCTAGATATGGAAAAAGTTAATCCTTAGCCTCCTTTCTTAATCTCTTTCCTGGGTAGGTCTTGAGAAGGTTTTTGGATATACTGCTCACTACAGGAGAAAGAAGAAACAGATAAAAGCGCATAGAGAAGTTGTTTTCCTTAACGAAGTATATAACAAGGTTAACTATTCGTACCTGCACTATTCATTTCTGCAATAAAAAAATATTTACTCCCATGGTTTCCTTAGGCTTTAAAATCAATACCAAGTCTAGATTGAAGCTTTTACCAGTTATGTCATACACATATTCTTATAAATACCTAATGTAATAGGGACATTTATTAAAACCAGTGACAGAATGTTTTTTCTATAAACTTCACAAATTACTTGGACAAATGTGGAAAAAGATTGCTCTGTGTCTGTCTAGAGGGACCACTTTTTACCTGACGAATCTTAAGTCTAAGAATCTTTTGTAAAGATTTTCATGCACATGTGAAAGAAGAGAAGATAAAAGAGATCTGACCTGTGGGATTTAGACTTTGAAATTGCTTCTACGAGTCACACACCGTCTTCTACACAGTTTACCATGTAGGAATGATATCAGCATATGATGTACCTGCAGTAAATATTATGATCATGCCCAATCCATTCTTTATTTGTGTTAAGGTTGTAGGAAACTGAAAAAATAGGGCTGTTTTTAATTCTATTGTATTGCTCTAAATGTATTTTAAATAAAAAATTTTAATTAGAATGGACTTGACATAATGGGGCACATTTACTTACCCGTCCGGAGGAGTTCACCGAAAGTGCATTGTCCTACGATAATGTACTCTGGCGTGATTCATTAAGATCATGCGTTCCATATCCTGCATGTGTTGCTTACCCGCTCAGGTCCGACGGAGTTCACCTTCTTCTTCCTGGTGGATGTAAGTGCTTGATCTTGCGACACAAATTGAAAGTTAAATGCCCCGCTCAGTCCAAATCAGTCAGATCATACGATGACACGCCCTTCGATTTCTGTCTCATGAAAGCCAGTGCAGCCTCGCCACATTCGGATCGCGTGCGACACAATCCCCTGTTAAATAAATGTCCCAGCCCCGTAAATCCCGAAAACGACGAAAGTGTCTTTGCGGACCCTTAGTAAATAAGCTCCAATGGGGGGTATTTATCATACTCCGGTGCTCATATAGCTCCGCTGCTGCTCATTTGCAGCCCAATGCATCAAGAGGTGCTGGCCTCTTGATGGTGGGTTCCTGCACACCATTTATTTCTATGCCAGGCCCTGCAGCCAGCAAATTTTCACATGTGCTGCAAGTGAGCAGGCTTGGGGACAGTAATGCCCTGCGCTGGCCCACGCCCGGCTAGCAGCACCGTCCATGCGCATGACCACGCCCACTTCACTGAGTAATAAGCTAGTAATTGTGATTATTTCAGAGCTTCTATGCCACTGCCGTGGCACAGAGGCCCTGGTAAATATCTCCCGATGGGTCCAAGCTTATCTAAAATGCCTTGCGCAACATTTATCAAGATGTCTTAAAGGCTTTTAAACACATTTGCTACTTTTTCATCAAAGGAGGCATGGTGTTGTGAATGACAGCAGGATAATCCATGAAAGGGGCCGTGGCCAATGTTGTGCTAAAAAACTGAAACGGCACCAACATTTTAGCTCATATTTCTGGTTTAAATTGAACAAACAAATGAATGACTAAGAACTTCTGGAAGCAAATAGAGAGACTGATTTCCACTATTGTCCACAATCTCATTTGCCTTACAGCTGAATCTGTCCTTCTATGGCTCCCGCACAAACCTGCAAAATTACTTATACCAACAAAATGGTCCTATACCCTCCTCACCCAACACTTGTAGAAAGTATCATTAAAGAAGAGAAACAACTTCTACCCCCCAACCTTTAAGTCCACCATATGCAATCATATAGAGGATCCTGCAATCACAAGTGTACAGAGGCGGAATAGCACTCAATGATCCTGGCAAACCCTGCAGCTGAATGATTATAGTCTAAGTGTGATCACTCTCATCAGCTCGCACTGGAGTTGTTACAATACACTTGTCCCGATGTGAGAGGAGATTAATTAGTCATAAATAAGCTATCTCTTTTCAGCTATAGCTTGGTGTAATTGTCTGTAAATGTGTGAAATCGTGTCATGTATTCTTTCAGATGACTGTTATGATCTTTGGTGAAATAATGGATAACGGTAAATGGAACTTAAAAGAAATCTACCATCAAAATTCATCATGATAAACCTAAAGTACTAACTAATAGAAGCAGAGACTGCGACTGTGGTCATTTATAATATTTGTTATCCATGGCCTCTTTGTTCTAACTTTTAAAATTATACTAATGAGTCTGAAGGGCTACTGGGGTGGTTCCCAGAGCCCTTCTGTGCTGCAGATTCACAGAAGATTCACAGGCTGTTAGACTGTCTCCCTCTCCGTTCAGCTCCCTCAGCACTTACCCCTCCCTCTGCCTGATGTAGTCTCACTGCAGCACAGAAAGTTTTAGCACACAATGGGAAGTACTTCTGCACACTGTAACAGCCGGTGAAGCTATTGCATGGAGGGACTATGGTAACACCACCAGGAGCCCTTCTGGATCTTTACCATAATTTTAAAAGTTTATTTTAGAAAGAAGGAGGTCATGAATAACAAATATAAGAGGAGGAACACAGTCACAGTGCCTGCATCTACGAGTAAGGCTACATTCACAAGAACGTATGTCACCGGAGGGCATATGTTCGCGGAGATGGGGAGGAGGAGGGGTAACCCTTCTCTCTATAGCAGGGCATGGCGCATGGGGCCGCAACACTGGGAAAGATAGGACATGTCTTATCTTTTCCTCATGTACACAGTGGTACGGTGAAGCACATGTGTGGCACCATATCACTCCGTGCAACTTTGCCATCTATGGGGGACGTATGTATGGCCGCAAGCTTGCGGCCCTATATACTTCCCCCTGACGGTCGTGTGAATGTAACCTAACTGGTCTTGGTTTATCCATAATTGATTTTGATGGTATTAACCTTTAAGGTCCCCCTTCTATCATGCATTTGAATAATTTTGTTGAGGTATTTGGTCATTTACTGAAGACATATATAGATAAATCCACCCTTTACGCTTCTGCCAAGGATAGAAAGTGCTGGGGTCTGGGTTAAAAGTATCAGAAAGGGGTGTAGTTTGTATAGAAAGGGGTAAGGTTTAACACTGGAGATTGTGAGCATCTATTGGACCAAAATTTTTGTGCAAAATTCTGACATGGAATAAATTACACTGGACTATTTCAGATGTATAATCTAGGATCAGTAACTTTCAGTAACTAATCTTTCCTAATTTTAGGCTAACTGCACACAACAGTTTTTTTTTTTTGCCCACAAACCACAGATTTATATTCCATTTTAGTGGTCAGTAGGTTCAATATTCCCGAGCTGTATGTTTGCAAAAAAAGATCCTTGTCATCCCACATACCATGTGGCATATGGGTGACAAATTTTTATTTCTGAAACTACAAATGAGCTGTTTTATTTTGCCCTATAGAATTCACCAAGCAACTTTATTTAGTAGGGTTCAGAGTTCTTTTTGAAGCCAATTAACATCATTGTGGATATTTGCCACTTGGAACCTATCTGAGTAGAAACCAATGGAAAAACATCATCTATTCAGGTACAGGGAAGAAAACCCTGCACTTTTCACAAGCTCTGTTCCTGCCTACTTGCCACTTAATTGCAGAAGACAACTGGGCTCCAGTCCCTCCACTGGATAAGCTCACAGTAAAAGAGATAAATATAAATTGATAAGGTCAACTAACAACCACAGATGTCAGAGCAAAGTCATTCAAAGTGGGTCAGAACCAAGATGGTGAGGTACAAAAACAGCAGACATGAGGACCATCAGGAAACTGGCAAAAGTCAAGTAAAACATAAAGCATTTGATTGGGCTGGAGAAGTCACAGGTGACTTTTGGATTGATGGAGAGCTGAACTGGAGAGGCAGCCAGGATGTCAAGCATAGACTCAAGAAGAGCATAGCCTCGAGCGTGGTCACAAGCCCAGAACACTGCAGCAGAGACTTCTGATACCAGAATAAAACACCCATTACAGTATAAAATGATGAAAAATATTACATTTCAACAATAAATATGACAACTTAGATCTAAAAAAAATTAATTAATGCAGCTAGAATTTCACCAGAAAGCTGGCATTATTACATAGCGTCCCATGGAGGCGCAGCTGTGAGTACTGTCACTCATTGACTTGTGAAAGTCATAATCATTGTAAAACAGTGTGATCTAAACATGATCAGATCAGAGCATGAAGATTCAGAAATGGGAAAGAACTGCTGACCTTTTTTTAATTTTTTTTAGATGAGGCTCGCCATCGCTCCTCTGCATCCCAATACTTCAACCCCCCTTTGGATGTCTAAGCCTTGGCACACTCACACTGGGGACCCGTTAGTTAATAAGTCCTAGCGAGTTTTTTCTACCCATGTGAGGATGAACAAGGCACAGCAAATGACAAAATGTGAAAGCTTAGTAGGGAATTTAAAAGAGAATTAGACATGAGGAAGATTTTTTTTTCCCTAATTCCCAATAAGGATTACATAAATTTAACATATTTTCATTAGTAATGGGAATAAAGAGCATATATTACAAACATGCACAGTACTTTGCATTATATTACTGATGAATGACTCCTTAATATAATCTAGAAATGTTTTAGAAGAGCATAAATTATGGTCAATTTCGGCTTGACTTGACTAATGTCAGTAAGCAGCCGTCAAAGCACAGTAATAATTATCATTAGTTTTACACCTAGACATGGTTAATAACCACTGGGTTCCTCCACGGTGGAGCCATAGTGCCTAGAACATGTCATATACAATATATATTTCCAGTGTCTTTCCCCCAAGTAGTGATCAAATCATTCCGCAACTTTTTAATATGTATTTGTTTTCTAATTATTGGCTTGAACGTCGTTGCCTGACATTGCTCAAAAACCACAAGAGCTTTAACTCATGTTATCATACAGTACAATAATGAGAACAATGTGAATCCAAGTTCAAATATCAACAAAGATTTTTTTTAAATAAAGTTATGTGATTTTTCAATTTTCGAAGAAAAAAATAGTTTTTTTGATGATGTATAAATCCCTGCCACTTCTTAGATGTACCCTCATTCAGGGGTTATAGCAGTAAAATGGTACACATGTGGCAAACATTAAGGGTACAAGCTTCACATGACATCTCATGGACATTGGATTTGGTGCAAATGTTCATGTGATGCCAGATGATGTCTGTAGTGCTTATAGGGATGTTCTCATGGGACACAAATAGGTTTCTGAGGTGTCCGAGATGGTTGGTGACCACACAACTTTATATAACTCTGTAGACTTAGACTGATACAGAATTAACATATAGGAACAGACTAGTGATTGCATTATATTATATTACCTTATAATTGACCAGAATCCTGAAGGAGAGAAGGCCAAATTACATGGGGTTATACCCATTGCGTTTGTAAGATGTATATACGCTACATACATCATACATGCAGTTCAATCGAGGGGACACAATTCTATATTATAATCATATAACCATCAAAAATCTTTTGCCATAAGAAGGTATCTCGGCCCTTTTTGAAGCTCTCTGCTGTCCCTACTGTGAGCAGCTCCTGAGCCCTGCTATTCCACATATTCTTACAGTAAAGAAGACTTCTCTGGAGTTTGAACCATATATTAACAACACCTCCATGTCTATTGATGAGACTTAAAGGGGTATTCCCTTCTGGGCATTCACATTTAATATAATTCATTTGCCATATGTAAACATTTATTCAATTGGATGTTATTAAAAAATGTTCCTGTGTGAAGATAATTCATAAATGAAACCATGTTGTCCCTTAGTATTCTTCGGATATGACCACCCCTATCTCTGGTAGAACGAACGTTCATGCTATTAAGCTCTGCCTGACCTCCTGGCTTCAGCGTTCATTACTACAGGACGGCTGTGGGACATGCAGTTACTTCTGGACATTTCATATAAAAAAGCTTTTTTGTTTCTTTGTGCAAACACTCCAGCAGAGGTGGTCCTATCGAAGGACACAATCTTGTTTCTAAGAGACCATATGACTACATTTATAAGAAATTATCTTCACACCGGTAATTTTTTTCTAATAACATCAAATTGAAGAAATGTATATATATGGGCGATTAAAATAATTGAATGTGAATACCACTTTAAACTAGAACAACTTTGCACTGCAATGTTTTATTTTACCTTCTGGTAATAGTTTCCCTTGTAAACCCAATCAAATCTTCTATTAGATTTCCATTGCTAGGGTTGGATCTGTCTACTTTCCTATTCTCTGTGTGCAGATCCAGTGCCTGGCCACGCCCCCTGAAACAGCGTGCATGCTCCCAGATCCTGTGTGCCCTCATTTTGTCAGTGAAGGTGCTCTTCATTGCAGTCTACCTTTGAGAACTAATGTGATGACAGCGATTCCTGACAGGAAAATGGACAACTTCTAAGTGCAAGATGCTCCTGAGTTCACCCGTAGCATCATAGATACTAAGGGCAGCTTCTGTGTCCTGTATTTTCCCGACCCCAGCATTTTGAAAAGAAAGACTTTTCAGAGGAACTCAGAGAGGAGGTTGCCATGGGGCTGAGCAGGTAGAAAATTAGGAGTTTTTAAAAAATAAATATTTAAATATTGCAGGGTCCAGCTCAGCCCAATCTAGGTCTATCTAGTACACACAAAAAACAAGCACTTCAGAAACAGACTTATTGCATTGATCAGGAACTTAACTACATAACTACAGAGGTCAGTGCCAAAAAAAAGTTATGAACAATTTAGTTATGGAACTGAGTGTGAGCAAAACTCAATTTGTAACATGGCACCCAGTCAGTGGCAACAGACATATCAGCCACAAACTGTGACATTTGGGTTTCTTGGCCATCCCATTAGTAGAACTAAGCTGTATGCTAGAAAACATGTAGTAGAAAGGCAAAGCCAAGACAAAAACTGGACACAATATGCTCATTACTCCAACCAATAATAATATGTAAATCATATATAATGGCTTTTTGTCTTAATATGTAATAGCCTTAATCGCTTGCATTATACATTTCAGTGGTCCCAGGACAGGCTTTTATTTTTGATACAAAATGGTAATTTGACATATCTGACTACCCCAACAAGTAATGACCTTCCATGCTACATGAACATGAACTTCCAAGATGATCACACCATCATGAAAGTTGCCATATTGGATCAAGGGAAAGTTTTTACAATGAAAAAGTTTTTACAATGAAAAAGTCTTCATTCTGGTGGGAATTGTCTCAGAAGTTGGTTACCATAACACTCAGATCCAGGAGCTTCAGCTAAGTGTTCAGCACCACGGACAGCGCATCACAATAACTGATCATCACAGGGAATGTTCCATTTGTATTACAACATTCTAATAATGACATGTTAAATGCTTCATTTGGAAAAGCTTGTCCTTGATCCAATGTGGCGACTTTCAAGATGGCAGTCAGCATTTTTGAGGCAGACCATAGAAGATGGTGATGGTAGCTGTCTGGCACTTACGTGTCCGTTTATTTATGCACCGTTTTTAGTGTGTAAAGAAACAGCACACTTACAAAAACAAAAAAAAAAGTTTACAAATATGTAAATTAGCCGTAGGCACTTAGGCTGATATCACCGGAGAACCTCTTGGCATCGAAATGTTTAAATTTATGCCCACCCCCACTGTCATTGTACATCCAGCATCCCTCTGAAGATCTAGGAGAGAACACACTCACCACTCTCTCCAAGCTCTGTGACGTCACTGGCTTCTAGCTGCTCGGGTGGTAGCAGGAGGAACAATTACAGTGCACGGCTGACAATGCCAATAGGTGCTCTAGTGACCCCAGCTTGAGCACCTTTGGCTAATTTACATATTTAAAAAAAAATTCTTTGCAAGTGTGTTGTTTCTTTATGCACTAAAAACCGTTCCACTTTTGCTTTAAGAAGGTATCTTGGCCCTTTTTGAAGCTCTCTGCTGTCCCTACTGTGAGCAGCTCCTGAGCCCTGCTATTCCACAGATTCTTACAGTAAAGAAGCCTGGACTTCTCTGGAGTTTGAACCATATATTAAAAACACCTCCATGTCTATTGATGAGACTTGAAGGGGTATTCCCTTCTGGGCATTCACATTTAATATAATTCATTTGCTATATGTGCATGAAGAAATGGGCACGTAAGGGCTACACATCTACCATGAGTGAAACTAATCATAGAATCATCGATGTCCTTTAATTTATAAGGGTCTCATGGTCTCATCATTTCTAGGTCAATGGCTTTACAGAATGTCTCCTGTTGTGGAGGACCAGTCTGGTACCATATAACAAATAAAGCCCATTGATATGAACGGTCATTGTGAAATGGTTCATTTGCCCAGTGATGGCTCTCGAGGGAAACTAAACACTTATCGACGAACGTTGATGACAGTTTCCGCGGGAAACTACATGCTCAAAGTTTTGCCCTAACAAAGTAGGAATTGTTGAAAAAGGACAAGACTTTTCCTTTTATATCAAAATGAGGCTAACAAACTTGTACTATGTGTCTAACTGGAATATATTAAAAAGTTTAACAGCAGCTGACGCCTTATAAATACTTATTAAGGTCTAATTAGAGACTGAAAAAGACGAAAGCCAAATTTATCACTGTTTCCATTAAATATTAAGTAGCTCAGTACACAAATACTCTGCTTCTGTCTCTAATAGTCCTTGGACAAATTAGCGCTATGTTGGTGTCTTGGAAATCGGAGCCGTTCTTTATTAGTTCATAGCCAGGCAGAAATTAAGGTGTAGTAGTGAAAGGGTCATACACACAACTAATTAACGGGAATGAAAACATCATCATTTGCATTCTCCCTCCCTTTGAACAAAATCTACTTGGTCTGTGGTCAGTGGATTTCAGGAGGGAGATGTGTGCGTTTCTGCTAAATGTCACAATCACGACTGCGGCAGGATCAACAATTATGCAGAAAGCAATTAGCGCTCCGGTAATTTGTGAATGTCCGGCTCTGATAGCAACTTGTTAACCAGGGAAGATATAGTCATTAGAAAAACTGCGGAACAAGTGACAACCCAAAACAAACCCTGAAATATGACTGAAGTGGCCGCGTTTGTTAAGTGACAATAAACACACAAGCCATTAATCATCGCCGCTACTCACTCATTGTCTCGCCTGAGATATGGTTTAATTAACTATATTTGTCCTTTGAAAGGGGAAAGGTCATCGTGAATTATGGTTTACGTGACAACAGCTCGCATATGAAATTTGTTACCGTATAGAGTCAATAAAAAATAGCAAAAGCAATCTAATGAAAAGAACGGAGCACAATCCGGTAATTTATAGCCGTACTGTAAATCTAATTGTATCTTTGTGGCCCACAAGACCTATATAGAAGGTGCTTAGAATGCATTCATATTAGACTTATACAGCAAGGATTTGGAGATGAACTAAATCAGCTTTGATCCGTAAACCACCTGTTCCCCAAATAATAAAATATGATATTATGTACCGAGTCCAAACTTTGTCTCCAAGATTTTTATCAATGGAAATATGCACCCAGCACCCAGTGCACCCAGTCCTGCTCCTAGTACTGCCCCATGCATCATCAATTAAAATCTCCCTTCTACTTGCACTAAGCCTCCAACAGTAGAAGTCGTAAGTACAAGCGGCACCTAAAAGAGGACTAAGTAAGAGCAACATGGCCATCAATGTATATGGCTTCTTTTGGACGGCTCATGTGAGGGCTCCCTACAGTACTATTTGTTCTCGTGACTTACCTAATGATAGCTAGTGATGTCACAGTATAGATATTTAACATAGTGATCTCACAGTACAGAAATATGAAAAACAGAAGTTTCAGTGTACAGGGCTATGGCACATAGAAACAGTACAGTTAATACACACAATGATGTTATAATATGTAATGTCACAGTACATGTATAATACACACAGTGATGTCAAAGTACAGATATAATACACAGTGATGTCACAGTATAGGGATAAGTATATTGGGGAGTGGGGAGTGGGAGCGCCAAAGAATACTACTCCAAATAGTGTGTTACACACATGAAAACATTACCATATTACAAATAGCAAATGAAAATAAACTTTATTGAACAATAAATAAACAAAACAAACACTAATCGGACAGAAACATATATAAATCATTTAAAATGTAGGGAGATACAGGACAAACCGTGCCCCTAACAAAAAACAGACAACAGGGGGACAGTGGCACCTGATAATGCCCACAACCTGACACCCTAAAACGACCCTGCTTTGAACACTGTCCAGGAACCATACAAATGCAAGCGTGTGGGAGCTCACACAACAGGAATAAGATGGGTAGCAGCTAATCTGGGCACTCAGGAAATGATGTGCCAGGAAACAACAAGAATCATGAATAAACAGACACACTCCAGTGTCTAAAGGCCTATATGTGTCACCCAGAGCCCGGGTACCCAACTACGATACACTAAAGAGTCAATCTGCTAAAGTAGCAAGCAGAGAGAGCCAAAAAGAGCCCCTAACAATAAGCCTGCTGTACGTAAGAGCAATATTTACCATAAGGTCCGGACAGTGCAGAAGACAGGGTCGAGAAGGATGCCCCACGCGTATCGCCGCAATCCCCGGCTCCCTCAGGGGTCGCTCAGGGGTGTATCTCTATGGAGAGGCGAGAGGCTATGGCCCAGCGGGCATACATTCGTGTGCATGTAGCCTTAGTCTGTGTACCAGTTACTCTATTTGCTTAGCCAGAAAGAATATTCTTGCCTTTTTGAAAAAGAGAACAATAAAAAAAAAAGAATGCAAATCCATTCTGTGAATTTTGTTCAAAACATACGGTAATTGCCAGGCAATGTCCGGAATCAAAACAAACGGCACGTTACAGTCACGGAAAATAATAAATCAATGCACGCTTTCTGCACTACAAACATAGCCGCCGCATAATTAAAAGTAAAAACATCAACGCCAAGGATTTTTTCTTTTTTTTTTTTGTGTGTATTCATGTCAGGACTTTGTAATTTCAATATGAAAAGAAAAAAATGTTCAAATCAAACATTTTCCCCGTTTGAATGAACAAAATGCAGAGCGGTGTAAAATGATGATAGGCCAATTAGAGGGATTGCCTGAAGATACATTAAGGTAAGAAAAAAAACGGCCATAATCCCTCATGGGAAAGTGTTTGTGATTATTTTAGCTCATTCTCGCGCCATCAGTGGTAATTTACCTTTTTTTTCCTACTTAGTCTCAGAGTACAAAAACTAATGCATTCATAGTTCAATCAGCGCCTTCACAATGGATCCGAATTTTCTCTTTTAAAATCTATTAGTTTTAAATTGCCAACTCATTATTTTTCGGTCTCGTTTTTTCCTTTTTTTTTCCTCTTTTACGCTAATGTATAATACATACGGTAGAGGCAGAACGTGTAGAGGGAATTAGCCCAGTTACTCGATCTGTTTAACTCATTAATAGGTGATTGTCAGGACAGAGCTGTCAAGCGTCTCCTACTGAATATGGAGAGTCCTGCTGGCGACCAGAACTCGTGATAAAAACTGTGTTCAGACGACGTGTATCGCTAGCGGCCACATGGACCTGCCAGATGTTCTGGAAGTAGATAGTGGGCAGGCTGTCAAGACCTTTCAGCACTACTAATCTAGTCTGACTTTTGGACCCATAAGATAATCAAGCATCTAAAAATACTCTAAAGAGAATGTCACTGTGAAAAGACCAAATGAGAACAACTTGAACTAATTGCAAATTATAAGTTTTTTTTTAAATATTAGATGTGATGACATTTTGTAAGGCCATGGGTTTCTTATCCATATGGGTTCTGCTGGCAGGACCCCCGTGGTAATCAGGATAAATGAGATCTAGACAAAAAGAACTAAAAGTAAAGGGATTGGTACATGTTAAATTTCCTGGGGACCGTAAGGGAAGGGAGTTTGTGGTGGGAGCGGGCAGCTTTTATCACAGGGTGTTGAGAAAGGGGGTTACATTGCAGGGGTGGCTGTTGACTGAAGGAGTAGGAGGAGCCCACAGCACCAATATAGCTATACTACTAGTGTGGGCAGTGGATTGTGTGAAGAGCAGAAGTGCTTTGCCGAGGGCACATCCTCCTCCCTCGGCCCGGGAGCTAATGAGCCATAACATTCCGTGGGAATGCTGTAGCTACACTGATGGTGAAACATATCTTGTTTACTCACTGAGCATTTTTGCTGAAATTTTTTTTAATAAAATTAGGACAATGAAGCTCTGTCACTTCTGTGCTGGGGCTCAATACTTCTCCTCTCACATTAAGTATGCACAGCTCCGGAGAATTATGTAATCAATGTGTTGTGCCTGGGAGGAAGACGTAATCAATTGCTGCACCATCATATTGATTAGTCCTGTCTGGTAAGTTCATAAAATTCAGTGTAATGTGTTTATCAATGGCGTGCTGAAGTAATCCAGCTTTCCCAAGGACCTGAATGTTATAATTGTCATTTCCGCAAAATCACTCAGCTCAGTGATTAAACAAGATATGTTTCTGCATCAGTGTAGCTACAGCATTCTCAAGGTATGTTTGCTTCACAATGCATGAAATCAAATGGTAGGTTTCCTTTAAAGTGGCAGCAGAAATGAATGTAGAACACTTTCATTTAACAGGGGCAAAGGACACATATGCTCATGATATCGGTACCATTGGTGGCACTCTCAATCAGCAAAAACTTAAAACATATTCTGTGGATATGCGATTAGTTATGATTGTGATTCTATAATGTAAAGGCCTAATATTAGGTATGAGCAGGTATTAGGTATTAGGTGTGGGTTGACTTAAACCTGAAAATTTGGTTTGGTTTCAGGTAACCAAACCCGAACTCCCACCCCTCATTGGTTACTCCCTTTACCCCAGCCTTTACCCCACTGCTGTTACTCTTTAAATGGTCTGCGAGTTCTAGCACCAATTGCGGTTATCGGCAGTGGTGAGCCCAAACTACGAAACCCAAACTTGAGACTGTAGTCGGGGACCTGCAATGATTGGCATGTACGGTACTCAAATATTGCATACTCTGGGTTTATCACTACCCACTATTTGCTACAAAATTGCCTGTATCATTGAACTACCTTGATATACATAAAGCTTATAAAGTAAGCTTACTAGAAAATGGATTTGTGTTTTGAATAGAATTTTTTTAAATTGATATCGATCTTTGGAATACACTATAGATGAATGCTTTCCAAAGATGCACTGGGGTTAGAATTATTTAAATCTAAAAATTGTGATTTCTAAAATTTAGGATCTATCACAAAAACATAGGCTGAGTGGAAAACTCAGCACCAATTGTGGAGAGAGTGGTGGAGGCAGAAGTACTCTACCTACAAATTATTCAGGAAGTCAATGGCACTGGTGGAGCGGCGTCTTCCACATAGCAATGTATTATATGCATTGAAGCAGAGAAGAGGTTGACAGTGTTAGGTCACTGTACTTGCTACAAGTGGCTCAGGCAACCACCGTACATGTTATTGTTGAAGTGGTGGCCCACTGAGAAGGGACCTAATAAGCTCAAGAAACAGGGTGTCCTATATTAATTGTTGTGGAGGACACACCTCTGGTCAACACTGATAATGAGAATGGGGGTTCAATTGGAAATCTGGAAGATAATTGTGATGTGCTTGGATATTTCCAACAGTCTCATAATCATTGAATGGAATAGCAGAATGCATGTTCTACCTGCTGCTCTGTCTTTTAGGAGAGCCCTAAAAGTTGGGTCCTCCATAAGTGGAGAATGAGAGAAAGTATTACCTAGAGATGAGCGAGCACTAAAATGCTCGAGTGCTCATTACTCGAGTCGAACTTTTCCCGATGCTCGAGTGCTCGTATCGAATAACGAACCCCATTGAAGTCAATGGGAGACTCGAGCATTTTTCATTGAAAGAACACATTGAAAGAACACTAAAGAAGAACACATTGCAGATGTTTGCAGATGTTTGCAGATGTTTTCACTGAAAGAAAACATTGAAACAACACAGTGAAGAACACATTGCAGATCTTCTGTACATCTGCTAACTTATCGGAAGACACGCGCGCCGAACAGTGTTTCCATACATCTGCAATGTGTTCTTCACACATAATGGGGCAGATTTACTTACCCGGTCCATTCGCAATCCAGCAGCGCGTTCTCTGCGGTGCATTCGGGTCCGGCTGGGATTCATTAAGGCAGTTCCCTCGACGTCCACCAGGTGGCGCTGAAGAGCATCGGAACGCACTCAAGTTCACTGGCCTATTCCTATTGAAGGTGAGTGCAAGCTCCGCGACACTTTTTTTTAAAAAATGCGGCGGTTTTTCCGAATCCGTTGGGTTTTACCTCAATTTCCATTGCGCCACAAACGGATCACGTGCGCCAAAATCCCGGGGCAATTCAGGGGAAATCGGCGCAAATCGGAAATATTCGGGTAACATGTCGGGAAAATGCCTTACTAAGGCCTTAGTAAATGACTCCCAATGTTCTTCACATAACGTTCGGCACACGTGTCTTCGGATAAGTTAGCAGATCTACGGAACATCTGCAATGTGTTCTTCACTGTGTTCTTTCAATGTGTTCTTCACTTAAATGATCCTGTGTTGACTGTTTTCATTGTATTCCTCACTGTTTTTCACTGTGTTTCGTTAACTAAATGCCCGATCTCGAGCCGTTGCTCGTCCCCTAATACCCTAATACTCGAACGAGCACCAAGCTCGAATGAGTATACTGGCTCATCTCTACTATTACCCCATAATAAAAAAAAAAGAAACTATTTTTCAACCTTGGGTCAAATTTTTGCAGTTACTTCTGGTTTAATAATATGCCAGCTTTAAAATATCTAAATATAACAATTTCATTTTTTTAATATGTGAAATCTCCCTGCTCTGCTGGAAGACATTTTAACAAAGTAGCCAAGGAGACAAAGTGGCTTTCTGAGTGGCTGCACAAAACGTTGACATTTTAGTGACTAGCATAAAACATTAACGTTAATGCTCTACTATTAGCACTAAAAAGGCCAATATTGGAATCTTTTCTCCTGACTAGTAAACACAAAAATCTGGAAACGCGTTGCCAGAGACAGGGGAAAAAAAACAAATGTTTATATGGAAATAATGGTAATGAAAATAATGAAAGAATGTGTGAGCTGTAAAACAAAGCAATTATCAGTTAATTAGGAGCAGATTCATTTTATTACGTTTTATGAGGAGTGCGCGGTATATATGGAGCTATAGAAACGCAGATGTCAGCATATGGTTGTGGTGTCATTTCGAGAGTGTTTTGCTACGTCCAGTTTTTTTTTTTTTACGAGAGTTAGGCTAAGTTTGCATAGAGTATACACTGGGAAATCTCCTGGGAACTCGCAAATTGTTCTAATGGGATCTGGTTTCAGGTTTCTTGTCGGATTACCACACCCAGAGCTGCCTGTGATTGACAGCTCAATTTCTGATCTTGGGAAAGCTGTGTGTGTCTTTGTACTCATTTTGCCTGCAGCTGCGGTTTGAGTGATGGACGGCTGAGCCAGTCAGTGCTGGAGGTAGTGCCCATTACTGCCTTATATTCTGCTCAGCCCCTTCATTGGGTGCTGGTTATTCAGTCTCCTGTGTTATCTAGTGCATTAGCTTGTTTCTTGCTATTCTGTGTATTGACTTCTGCTTTGCCTACTGACCATTCTATTTTGCTAAGCGATTCAGTACCTTTGCTGCCATCTTGGTTTTGACCCGGTTTCATCCGACTCCGCTTGTCTGTCTGTATCTGTTGTTTGTCCCTCAATATTGTTATCCCACTTTCCCTGTCTCAGACCTTTGTTTGTATTCTGTTACCAGTGGGAACACTGACCTATATCTGTATTACGGTTACCTGTCCGCTCCACCATCCAGCAGCTGCCAGATGAAGTAAGTCTTCCCTATCATCTTGTAGGGTTGCTCAGGGACAGTTAGGGTCAGTTAGGTTCCTGATAGGGGGTTCGCCCTTGTCAGGGCGGTTTATATGCTTTAGGCAGGGCCTTAGCCGGCAGGGATGTTGCAGGGTGAGTTCGCCACCACTTACCTAGTCTGACAGCTAGCGCCAAGCCTGGTTGTGGTTGCGCGGTTGCTGGACAGGTACTGACATCTCCTGAGGTATATGATGAGCGTATTTGTACACTTAGACATGCATGTGTTGGTATTGTACTCCTCCAAGCTCCATGCACTACATACATTGTGGACTTGCCCTAGAATTTCACCTCTCATAACATAATTGCATAAGTGGACACTAATTTGAGAGAGCACCTCACTACAATTAGACCATTTTACAAGTTATGGGGGATACTGGGATAAACAGCCCATATTTTAAGAAATGAGACATTTCATAAGTGGTTTTTCCACAAAAAAATTTCTCACATCTCCATCCACTAGTGATGTTAACACAATAAAGATCATTTATACCCTTTACTTTACAATTTTACTCAGTTTTATTGCTGTTTTAGCTCTCCCTCGGCTGCTCAATGCAAAATCCAAGGGTGTGGACGGGGCCTCTCTAGTTTTGTGGGGTGACAACGTGGTTATATTATCAGGGTACAGGTGTATTTACACTTTCATCTGACTTCTGACATTGTACTAACAAACTGACACATAGAAAGAGAGATGAGACAGATCAGAGATGCATTAGATTACACAGAGGCTGATAGTCCATTACAATGTTACACTGTGATCTCTGCTACATCTCACAGATATGTGCCTGCCTCCCCCTTCTCCCGGATAACTTATCTCCTTGTAGCTTGTAGTTTGCAGCGTCTCTCTCTGCTCAGCATGTGCCGGCAGGAAGTGTTCAGTGTAAACTCAGTGCAGGGGCGTGGCTACAGACACACAGCAGAGAGAGACAGGAATATCATGTGCACAAGCTCATGATGGTGGCCACCCGACCCTAAATGAGAAGTTACAGGGTCATGCCAAGGGGATGCTGTATTTTTGTTAATAACAGTGAATTAGAGAATGTGTTATTTTGTTATCCTGAGTACATTTAAGAAACTTGTCTTCATAGGAATACCCCTTTAATGTTAATGTTACTAATATTCTTTTATGTGTGGTTTGAAATACCATGCCGCCAAGGCCAACTGACATTGGCAAATAATTACTATGACTCCAAGATGCGACTTCCTTCAAATAGGCAACTTCTATTCTCACATGGGCAAAACTTCTATGTGGACTATACTGTGCCTACATGTTCCCATAATAGTCCATCAAGAATGGTTGTTCACTGATGTCTGTCATACTATGTTTTAAGAGATCATGAGTGCACACTGGTGGCTTTAACCTCAATGTCTTGTACTTGTGTTTGAGATATGTAATAAAAATATTAAATGGCTTCTTTTATAAATAAGATACAATCCCAATGGGGCTTATTTACTAACGGTCACTTTCCTCGGACTGTTTGCAGTTTTCAGGATTTGCGCAGCTTTAACAGGTATTCAACATGTGTCTGCACTGGGATTGTGTTGCATGTGATCAGTTTTTGGAGCAGGCTTCAGAAATCAGTGGGGCGCGCCGTCAGACGATCCGACTGATTTGGACTGAGCGCGGGATTTAAGATTCAAATTGTGTCACAAGACAATGCACTTACATGCACCAGGAAGAAGAAGGTGAACTCCATCGAGCCTGAGCGGGGAAGCGACACGTGCTGGATATCAGGGGCACGATCTTAGTGAATTATACATAGACACACTTTCTGTGAACTCCTCCGAAAGGTTAAGTAAATGTTTCCCAATGTGTCAATGAAGTCTATTTATTACTTGCTTTATGTATTTTGAGCGACTATTTTGTAACCCAATTCAGTTTTAATTGATTTATGTCTGCTTTCCATATAATAGTTATGGTCTCCAGAGCTCAAAACAGCATATTGGCTGATTCCAATCAGTAGATTCGAAATTTGAGGCCATTACATCACCAATGGCCCATTGTATAACAGCCCCCTTGGCCAATGACATGATGAGATATTTCCCAGTAGAGTCAATGGTCAATCTGCCCCTGGTCAGTGCATTCCCGGACCTAATATACTGTAAGAGTGTATTTTTGTAAATTTTCGACCAGTATAAAGGACTTCATGTCTTTCCGTAACTATTGCTCTTAATTGCGATGGATTTTATGATCAACATTATGAATGGCTCATCTAAAATGCATCCTGAACTGTACATTTCTGACAATATACTTCACATTTATCTTATTTGTATCAAATAATTATATGAGCATAACACATGAGGCATTGGTCTTCTCGCTTGTCAACTTAAAATTCTGTCTAAAGTGTTATTAATTTTTATAATAGCTGGTTAATGACTCCAGAGCCGTTACACTGCTAATGAAATGGAAAAAGAATGAAGAGCTATGGGAATGGCTGAGAGGTCCGAATATGAAATAGCTTACATCGAAACTATTGTTGAAAGTTAAAATATTGATCCAGAATTTCATTATGTGTCCGGGAACAGAATGTTTTAGGCCGAATTCACGCGAACTTATGGGGACGTATGTATGGCCACAAGCTTGCGGCTATACTTACCTTCCCCATAGATGGCAATGGCTGCACGGAGCCATACAGTTGCCACACACGTGTGGCTATGGCCGGGTGGGCATACATTTCTGTGAATTTGGTCTTACTTTATGGAATAAAGATAAACTAAAGGTATTTTTTGTTGTGAGGGCCTGCAGGTTGTGAACCCACTGAGTTGCCTAACCATTTTTATTCTATAAGTGACTAGAGCTAAGTAGACCCGATGGCTGAGATATGACCCAGCAATATGTTAGGGTCATGCGGCCATACCCGACCACTGAACCTCACCATAGTGTCCGCTCATCTCTATAAGTGATCCATCATTTTTCATCCCTTAACCTCTAAACAGGAATCTGGTCTTGACTGGGACACGGTTGCCAGATCGTTATATCTTAGAGTAGTAGATCTGGTTGGGGTATAGATCTTGGTGGAAAGCTTCAGGTCCAGGTGGAAGGGATAGTTCCTGCTAGTCAAGCATCGAGCCTAAGATTAGCACCGGTCAGCACAGATTTGTGATCGAGGACTACCTAGGGTCATCAAGGAATGCAGGAATAAAATTCAGAGTTGACGAACAAGTTGAGGTCAAGAACTAAGAATAAGCAATGCAAGCAGATCACTAAACAATGGGCAGATGCATACTCCCTAAGGTAAGTGGCCTGGGACACATTTGCACAAGCTCTTCAAACCTTTGTCAAGAGTTGTGCAGTCTACAAGCCACGACAGGAAAGTTTTACATACTCCTCTCAGCCAACCTGTAGGAGAACACCAAAGACAATAATTAATGGCTACAGGATTTTACATGTTTGTTTTGATGTCATAAATGTTTTTCAACTTAACTTTGCATTTCTCCTTTCAGAACAAAACATTGGTTTTTCATATTGTTTATGCACAAGATGCAGTCCAAGAGTATTCAATATCTCCTGCCAGCCGTCAACTATGCTCAGTTTCAGGATCAGCAATGAAGGAGTTACCACTTGAGCTTAGTCATTCTTCTGCATATCATAGAAAACTTTATGAGCCCCCAAGAGGAAATTAAATTATTTCCAATAGCTCCATAAAAACACATAACAAATAATAACAATAAAATAGACATACTATAAATCAAGAAACAAATACACAAATAATATTCCAACAGGTCACTCCCAGCCTCCCTGTTTTTACAATTTAAAAGGTTAATAGAGGTTGATACAAATGATTGTCTAAATATGAATTAATTGAATATCTGCACTTCTAACAGTACTACACATGTCCTCCAATAACTGAAGAGCAGACGCAGTGGTGTAGCTAAGAGAGACAGGACCCCATAGCAGACTTCTGAATGGGGCCCTCTTTCACCCTTAAAATCTACATACTTGTATGCTCTCACATGGGGGTTATAGTCACACATATTTATACACTCATATATACCCACCGTATATATTTACATACAGCATATACGTACATACAAACAGAATCATACACACCTATGCAGCATATTCACATCACATATGCACACACATTTAGAGCATGTACACATCACCATATACAGTCATACAGCAGATAAACACACAAATTCAGCATATACACACCTAATATCCCAGATGCCAGGGCCCCCTGACACTGTGGGCCCCGTAGCAGCTGTTATGGCTGGTACCCCTGTAATTATGCCATTGGGCAGATGTGAGGAGGATATCATCTCAACCCCTACTATTGTATATGCCTTCCTTGTTACTTTAAAGGGGTTTTCCCAAAAATGCAAGTTAAGCCCTACCCCCTCGTTTTCATGATCTGTGGGGGTCTTGGCACTGTGACCACCGAACAACAAGTTGTGTTTGTGGAGAAAAAAACCCTTTAACTTTTTCCATCCCTCTGTTTTACATTAGCCCTCAGCACATCAAAGCCACCATTTTACCAATGTCATAATTTTTTTCTGCTAAGAAAAGCTAATTTAGGTCCGAGCTTCAAATGTCTCTTAGTGGTTCCTAGGTTTTCCTCCTTTAGCCTCTGTATGGGACTCTGAAGGTCTCAAGGTCTGAACTAAAGTCCCAATCTTACCAACTAATGATAGCAGCAATTTGAGCAAGTGAATTGCTCCTTTATTCAATATGAGGTGGTTACAAGTTTGATTGATTTAACAATCTCACCAGTGGGGTCCAACTGCTGGGACTTTCACTGATCATGGAAACTTGGTTTCTTTTCTCACTTGCTGATAGACCTGTAAGACCTGTACAAGTGTTCCAGGAATAGCCAAGTTTTTTTCTGAGATTTCCAAAGCTCCATCAGTAGGTGAGATCAGGCACTTTATTCTTGTGATCAGTCCTGATGGCTTTACAAATACTTTACTGTACTACATGGGTGACCCAAAAAGGGTCTTGTACTTACCCTGATTAAATTTTGCGATAGTGGACAAACCCTTTGAGGAAAGTCATGTGTAGTGCTTGTAAGAAAGACTTACCAATGAACTCCAAGCACAAAATTAAGAATTCACTCTAAAGCCAAATGCACACAAATCTATACCCGCCCGGTCCGTGAACCATGTAGAGCACACGACTCGTTGAAGGAGAGCAGAGGGATGACAGGTCCTCACACCTCCCCTCTTCATAGAAAAACAAGTTTTATTACATACAAAGTTCTAGGGACATAACTTGAGAGGGAATGTGGGGTTGCAATTGGGCCTAAGAGGATTAGGGGCCCCCTAAGATTTTTATATGAAAAAGTGACATTACTATAAACGGGTCACTATAGTCAGGGCATGGCACAGAATTTTCCCTGGGGCCCATAATCTTCAAGTTATGCCACTGGAAAGTAGCACGGAATCTACCCGGCTAGGTCATGGTGCTGTAAGACAGCACCACACAAGTACCTGTCGCCATAGACCTCTATCAGGGTTTTGATCTGGCCACCAATTTTGATCTGGCCACCAATTGCTGTATGCTAAGAATTAATACAATACATATCTATATTGTCAGATTTCTGGTTAATCTTCAGGCTCCAGCAGGACGCTGTAGAATCATGGCTGGCAGGTGCACGTGTAATTATCATTGATAAAGTCCTGAGACACTAGGAATATAAATATGGAATATACTGAATATCATGAAATGGCATTTGTATGGTAATGTAATTATTTACAATTGGGAATCTATCCACCTCATATATTGTTTTGTTCACATTCCAGTCATTACATTACAATACATTTGTATCTGTAATTGTTCTGCTGGTAGGATTGATGCTGATTCGGAATAAATTATGCATCATGATACTTTAGTCAATTAACAATAGGCAAGCTGGTCCGCACTATTTTTATGGTAACAAAAAGACTGCAAAAAGACTTGATATAATCCCAATCCAATAAAATAAGTTTTGAATATTAACACTTTTTTTTACTTGATGCACAATATTTGTTACTGTTTTAAAAGGAACTTTTACTACCCCCAACAATTCCAACCCCGTATTGAAAGCCAAAGAAAACTCTAACTGCATTGGAATTAGTGGAGCCGCACCTCTTATTCCCTCGACGCTGAAGCTATTTCTCACCTCATTGACCAAGCATTGTCGTCATCCAAAGTCCATAACTTTTTCATTTAGCTGTCACTGCCAGACTGTTTTTTTTTTTGCAGGACCTGTTGTATTTTTGGTATATAAAGCTTATCAAATACATTTTATTAAAGGAAATCTACAGTGGGGGAAATAAGTATTTGATCCCAGGTGGATTTGTCAAGCTGTCCCACTCACAAAGAATGGTGGAGACGTCTATAATTTTTATTATAGGTGATCTTCAACTGTGATAGAAAGAATCTAAAAAAATGGAGAAAATCACATTGTATGATTTTTAAATCCTTAGTATTTTATTGATGCTCCCTGTTTACCGGGATGGGTTGATCCTCTGATGGCAGCTCCGGAGTCCAACGAGTGCCCTGGGGCTGCACTGTCTTCCTGTAAATCAGGACCTGACATAACACGCTGCCATACATTTGTATTGAACTTTGTTAGTTTAATGAGAGCTTGAACAAGCAATCAGAGGATAGCTTGTTTAAAAGGAACCTGTTATCCTATAGCACTGTACTAACATATACCCACAAGGCTAAAAAATGCATTGTTCATATCACCAGAAAATGAAGTTTGTAAGCCTACTTGGTACCCTTCCTAAAGAAACCCAGTGTCACAAGGGTGTGTGCTATTCATGCAAGGCAGTGTTCCCCTAAACTAATTTATTCCTCATGTCAACAGGACAATGATCCCAAACACACCTCCAGGCTGTGTAAGGGATATTTGACCAAGAAGGAGAGCGATGGTGTAGTATGCCAGGGCCTATAAGTGCTAAGAATATCTAGGACCTCCTTCAAGACTGTTGGAAGACCATTTGAAGCTCATCAAGAGAATGCCAAGAGTGTGCACAGCAGTAATCAAAGCAAAAGGTGGCTACTTAGAAGAACAGAGAATGTAAGACATATTTTTAGTTGTTTCACACTTTTTTGTTAAGCATATAATTCCACATGTGTTAATTCATAGTTTTGATGCTTTCGTGAAATAAATTATAGTCAAGAAAATACAGTAAATTATGTGAATGAAAAGGTTTGTCCAAAGTTTTGGTCTGTACTGGTCTGCGCATATATACAGCATAGATGTGCAGCATAATATGTATATAATGGTGCAGATCCTATAATCTTTAGATTGTCTTTTCAGATGCCAGGGCCCCCTGACACTATGGGCCCCATAGCAGTTGCTACAGTAGTATCAATTGTTTTAGCCTGATGCTTTAAGGCTGTTGTAGACCTGGTGTTTCAGTGGTTAATGCTGACCACAGTTCTAACCTGGGAAATAAAGCCTTTTAATTTTGTGGAATTAGAATCATTCCAGGAATCGACAGGAAATGAGTGACTGTGCTTAGAGCCTCGCTGGCCCTCATCCAACCGCCTTCATTTACCAGCAGAGCTATTCTGTTCAGAAGATATATGAAATGCTCTATTGCTCCCTGTCTTATTTCTATTACATTGTGCATGAGTTTAACTTTGACCTAAAACTGTTTGCCTTGTGCAACTTGCATCGCTTTGCTGTAACAGCCGATTGTACATTGTAAATTCTACATATGGCTAGACCGGCAAATGAAGTGCCACTGTTGAGTTGCCTGTACACCGTGTTTTGTCTAATTATTGGCCTATTCAGTCATATGCCCTGAACAGGTCTACATCACTTCTTTGTAAAAAAAATTCACAGACAGATTCTGATGTCCCAGTTTGAGATTTGGACCCTTAACAAAAACTTTGTCATAAATAGGGTTGAGTGGACCAGACCCACAATGTACGAGTTCGTACTAAACATTGCAGTTGTTCGGGTTCCCCAGGGCTCTGAAGTTCAGATCCGGCTTGGCTCATCGCCCGCAATCAATGCTGGCACCAATTACAGGCGTTAATTCTTTAAATTTCGCTGGGTTTCTTATGGGTTTGTTCATCACTAGTCATAAACTCCTATATATGTATAAAATAGAGGGAAACCGAAGACATAACCCCTAATAAGTAACTCCAGTCGCCTCTGCTGCCCCACCTGCTTGGGCGTCTTCGGTGTGCTCCTGGTACAGCTTGTACTTGAACATAAGCTGTTTTCACACCACTGAGTTTTTGTGCTTTGCACATGTGCAGTACCTTTTTTTTACCATACAAAAAATATGGTAGTAAATTGTTTCAGATTAAATCAAATCAAAAGGTACTGCTCAGTGGCGGTGGCAGAGTGCACAAACATGTCGTGGCCCCCGCCAGCACTGACGGAATTACTGCACATGCGCAGAACTTGAAGAAGCCGGTGGTGTGAATACAGCTTAAGTGCAAGCATAAGCTGTATCAAGAGTGCATCGGGGATGGCCAAGAAAGTGGGACAACTGAGGCTACTGGGGCACTGAGTAGCATCAGCTCGCACAGCAGGGAAAGGCTACTCCATTGTATGCCATGATTAAGGGTGTGTGTTACACCTGAAACGTGTAGGCCACTTTTTTCCACATAAATAATACTAGGTGATGCTTAAGTGGATGTTTGCTATTTTTATTAATTCTCTGAAGTTTTGGAAAATAAAGATTTGAAGTTTTAAGAAATTCTCTGTGCCGGAGTGAAACTAATTTTTGCATACTCCATGCTTAAGATGTTTGGTGGAACCTACCATTGGATCTACCTTACTAGGTAGATTCTTGATGGCAGGTTTCCTTCATATATATTAATAGCATTAAAAGTTTATTAATACTTTGTCCACAAATATAGCGCATCATAGACCTAACAGTTATCCTACTATATTGCTACTAGGAGTATGATAGAAGCTCAGCTCTCACCTCTCCCTATACTGCGCTAATAGCTCCAGGTATTTATAGTTTTGCTTTTCTGCTATACAGAGTACATAAAATGTGCATCATTTATGTACACCAGCCTCTAAATAAGTTAGGAGCATTTACTCTCGCATAGCAGAGACCAAGGCTGGTGTAGGAAGTTTCAGTCTTATAAATCTATCACGCTTAATTTTTACCCGTCAATTATCACATACAAATATTAGATTTTACATTTTTTTTCATATTGATCAGACTTTAATCTACTGTTTTAAACATTTTAGGCATTTCTTAGCATTCCACGTTCAGATTTGTTCCTTTCCTACAATATCCTGTTCACTTTTACCTGCCAAACCCAGCTCTACTCTCTTTTTTTTATTTTCCCATGCACTGCCAAAATTGAGAGATTGAAAGTTCATGGATGCCAGTAAAACAATGAAAATCGGAAGCATAAAGAATGTTCTGCAAGCAGCTGCTGGAGTCATAAAAAGTGCATCAAAATCAATATGCAAAATCATTATACAAAGTGATAAGTCTCAGCGTGCCAGTAATGTAAAGATAGATGCCTGCACAGTATGGCCTGAAACCCACGTTCCGCTCACGAGAATGTGTAGTGGTACGATGCTCCTTCAGCAATACCGGTACACAAGTTATATCTAATACAAGCATCATCCGTAGATATAATGAAATGTGAAAGTTTCTTATATTCTGTGAATAAGCTATGGTCTATGGATGGCCATTTGTCAGGATAAGCCATCATTACATGGTTGCTTGAAGGAGCCATTAACCAGCCATTGCACCAATCAACTGTCTGGCACCTTATAAACACTGGGCATGGATCCGATAGCAGTTGGCTCCATATCCATGCAGTGGCTGGAAGCTGTAACTACAGCTACTTCACCTATTTACTTCCAGAGTTGTGACCTGCAGGGATAACACCCAGTAGCTACATGAACATTGATCCTATTGCCGCAGTGCATTGATGGCCTATTCTGTTCTTGAGCCACACAGTTGAGCCATTTTCGGATGGGCTTTAATTTCACAGCTTTCAATGTACGGTTGAGGCGACACCTCTCCTTTATTCTTTGGATCAGTACGATCACAGAGATACCACATTTATATAGTTTAGTTATGTTAATACCCTTAAAGAAATTCAAAACCGGGCATAAAAGAAGCCTTGCATTGACATATTCTGACATATTTTGTAAATTTTCATTCTTCAGTGTATGGAGCTGCGTAAAGTGTCATTGTTTGTAGGATTGGATGACATTTTGAAAACTGAACGACCTTTTGATCATTTTTATGCAAACTTTTATTACATTTTATTTTTATTGAAATGGATAAAAAATGGACATTTAGACAACATTTTCCATTTTGGGTTCATCGCTCAGGAATAATTGTTTTTATATTTTAATAGACCGAAACTGGATGCAGCAATAACAAATATGTTTATGATTTTAGTTAATGAATATTCAGCGCAACTTATGGAACTCAAAGCATTAAAAAACTTTTCTATAATAACAGAATAGAATACATAGTGCTAGAATTGTGGGTCTATCGCTAAAACTGAAGGTATGAGAATATATACCGTATATACTCGAGTATAAGCCGACCCGAGTATAAGCCGAGACCCTAACTTCAACACAAAAACTGGGAAAACCTATTGACTCGAGTATAAGCCGAGGATGGAAAATGCATTGGCACAGCCTCCAAGTATATAGCCAGCAAGACCCCTGTAGTATATAGCCTGCCAGACCCTGTAGTAAATAGCCTGCCCAGCCCCTGTAGTATATAGCCTGCCCAGTCTTGTCTCCGATGCTGCCTCGGGTCCTTCGGACCTCTTTGGATTCTTCCACTCCTCTTCGGGTCTTCGCGCACGACCGGCACACAGAATTACGTCAGCTGCTTGGGGATGTCATTGTTTGTGAGCTGCCAGCATCGCGAGGGGACCCAAAGAGGAGCGGAAAAACCCGAAGAGGATCCGAAGGACCCGCCGCGGCGCCAGAGCATCGAAACAAGCAAAGAACCTACGGGTGACGTCGGAAAGGTGTGTTCTGACTATTTTTTTTTCTTGACTCGAGTATAAGCCGAGTTTTATATACATAATAAATATATATATATAAATGAAAAATAAAGAAATGATGAAATAAAACTGAATATAATCCTGATCTAGTGAGAGTGTATCCATAAATCGGATGAATTGTGGATACAGCCTGACATCAGCCGAGTTGTGGGGATAAAACTATTGTAAGAAACCAAACAACTCTAGTTCAGTATTTTATCCCTTTGGCACCAAGGTTTCAAACATTTTTTTGTAACTCAGCTCTAGACATTTGAGCTATATAGTCACCCCCCTTTGGTTTTTCAATACATGTTTATGTTATAATAATGTTTATGATTTTAATTTTATATGTGTTCTAGGGAAAGGAGGTGATTTAAAAAATATTAGATTTTTTTCCTATTTTTGAAAACTTTTTTTGTACTATTATTTCTGTTCCCTTGGGTACTTGAAACCTAGTCTGATCATTTATACAAAATAATGCAAAACAACTGTTGTATAGATCTCATATTGACAGCCATAGAAGGCTTTGACAGGCTCCCAGCTGTCATTGCACTGATCTTCGCCATCCGATGACGTCACAGGGGACACCAACCGGAATTTAAAGAAGACGGCACCCAAGAACAGTCAGTTTAAACAGGTTACCTGCCGCAAAGCAATAGAGCTGACACCCACAAGTCCAGAAGCCGTCTCCATATATCCTTTCATGACGGTCCAACGTATAGTTACGCTTGTTTGTTGCCAAAGAGTGTAAATTTAAAAAAAATCATTGAACGCTTAAAAAAAAAGACTTAATGTACTGTAGCTGCTTACAATTGGTCTTTCTGTATGATCTTGCAGTATGTTTTAATATTAACCAGGAAGGCCAAAATACTGAAGCTGCATGAAGCTTAGATTTTTAATATCGCGAAGGAAATCTGTCTGGCGTATGATTTCTCCACAGTGTATCATAGGCCGCGCTTCATGCAGCTCTTCTCTGTAGCCTTCTCTTTGACATGAGAGTGAATAAGTTCAGAAGACGCAGCGTGTTACATTTTCACATCACAGTCGTTACTTTGTAACTGCAAAAAAACTTTTCTCTTTACTTTATAGTGTCAACACAGGAGCAATCGAACTATATTAAGGCTACTGTTTCCCCAGCTGGGAGAGTGTTAGTGTTCAAAGTGCCCATTGGACACCACTATAAGGTGGAAAGGTTTTTATTTTTACCTTGTTCTAAATGATAAGTTTTAAAGATCACCTATGCAAACCTAGATTTTTTTTTAGAAAATGCACCTGTTTAAGTAGACGCAACACATTTTTTGGCACTTTCAATGAAAATGTCATTTCAGTATAGAAAAAAAAAGGGCAAGCAAAGTGTGTGAAATGTTTAATGAACAGCTTTAAGTATTACTACAAAGTTATACATGTTTTTTGTTCAAGCATCATGAGACAAAATCCAAGATAAAGGTCAATCAGCTTCCCCTGTATACGACTGGTCCCGTGTAAAGATACCCTGGACCATGTAGTTATTATACTAATCAATGAAAATCAAAATTAAAGAAAATCCAGGGCCACTTGGGGAGTGTGATGGACTTAGCCCTTGGGGCTTGCAAAGAAAATAAAGAACATTTTTTAAGAAACAGGCTGCATACGTATGCAAGACTTATGTAAAACACTTAAGGGATGCTTTGGTCATTGGAAATCTACTGATGGATCCATATTGGTAAGTAGATTACCCATGGTAGATTTTGTTTAATATCCCATAGAGGTCTGGATGAGGAATGATAAAAATAAAAGTAGAAAATCAAATTTTAGGCAAATGCGATTTCCACAAGACAATGTATGAGGCACAGTAGTGTGTGGCATCCATGTGCCTGTACGATCTCTCTACAAAGCCTGGGCATACTTCTAATGAGGCAGTTGATGTTCTAGTGAGGGATCTCCTCCCAGACCTAGAATAAAACATCAGTCAACACTCTGGCCATTCTATGATGCAACGTGGTGTTTGTGGATGGAACAAGGACAATAGCACTTAGCGATTAATTTCTGCCACCTCCCCACTCGGTGAAAGAGGTGCAGCTGGCAGGTTTGGGTGTGGCTGGAAGGGCACTGGGCGTGGTCAGTAGGGGACATTCCTGGCCCTGTGCTGAAGCACTAGCTGTAACCATCAACTTTTCACACGTGAAAAGTCGTTGCCTTCACTTATTTCTATGCCAGTTAGGACCTGGCCTAGAAGTAAACTCTGAGCAGCCACCCGCTGGATATATCAAGAGGATGAAGCCTCTTGAGGTACTCAGCTGTGCCCGCAGGGTCAAAGGGGAGCCATCATACGCCGCCGCACATGTCCTGCAGTTGAAAAGGTTTTGGGCTCAGTTCAGGTAGTGTCCATCTTTAAATACCTTGAAATCTGCGTATCTTCTCAGGTAGGGAATTTCATAAGCCTAAATTTGCTTCCAATAATAGGATATTAAGGCCCTATGGCAGACACGTGGGGACACATTTACTAGAAACAGTGCAAACTGCACTATGTGCAGTTTACCTTGATACTATGCGGAGGGTGCCAGATTCATTGCACCCGTTCTTCATGAATCTGGTAAGTGGGAGGCAGCTGGTGTACTCCTCAATCACAACAATCTGCTCAAATCCTTTGAGTAACTACTAGCAGACTTTGATTTCCCATACAGCCTTCTCTGACAGTAACTACAGCTCTGGCATGCCTTAGAGGTAGAGAGTAGGGAAACAAGTCTTACTATTCACTGCCACCTGATTCTTAAAAACCTGGTGATCTGTGGGGACACAAAAGGCTTTATCTCTGTAGCCTACAAGAGACTGTTGCGTTGTTATCACAAACAATTCTCACTACATATCAAAGCAAACTGGGAGGAGGAGTCAATGAGTAGGCCCATTCACAGACGAGCAGTGGTCGTCCTTACTGAAAGGAACCCCTATGGTATCACTGTGGGAGTCCTACAGGCTATCTCAGGTATTTTTGATCCAAAGGGTGTACAGAACTCCCGGCTGGCTGCATAAAGTAGGGTTTAGGGGCAATGATAACTGCCCTGGGTGTGGGATTGAGGGGGCACATTTTGTGAATATTATGTGGGTGTGCAACAAATTAAGAAACACGGCGTAAACCTACTGGCTTCCCCAATAGTCTTCTAGGCTTCCTGGGTGAAGAAGACATGACGGTATAATGTTGTATCAAGCTGAAAGCAAATCACTTTCTGGTTGTGCCTCTCTGCACCCACAGTGGAGAAGTACAATGTAAGCAAAACATTTTTTTCGAGGGTATTGGGTCCATGGGTGGATGATAATACTCTCCCTTCCACCTTCCTGTGCCGTAGGCCGACGAATGCCTTTTTTTGTAATTTGAACTCTTCACGTTTCTGTCAATTAGTCTAGAATAATGCACTCTATTGAGGTCTATGGTAAAGATGTATGTATGGGATATAATATGCTTATATAGTGACTGATGTTGCCTCAGAGGTGGGTTTTCTGTTTGGTTTATAAGTGGTATGATTGGGTGGGGGTAGGGATGGTTCTTTGCAAGGGAAGATGTTTATATGTTTGTAAGCTGCAAAAAATTCAATAAAAATTATATGATTTTTAAAAAAACCTGTTTGCTATTTTTAAAGACAAAATCCATCGAAAAATTAACCTTGGTGCTTTTTTTTTTACCATCACAGAGGGCTTCCTATTGAAATTAATTGGAGGTGGTGTTTGAGTTCATGCAATAGGTTATTGTCTGATAATTTACAGTAAACATGTTAAACTTTCCCAAAAATTATCAATGCAATCTCATCAATTATCACAATGATAAACAAGCCTTGAAGAATATTTGCCATTCAAAGGAGTTTGCCAATGAAAGAAAGTCCTAAATCTTAATCCCCTCGTGATGCCTATATGATAAAGATAACTTTTAACCCCTTATTTAGCAATTTTGCTCCTATCGCTGCATTAACTCTTGAATGCAAAATTCAGCTCTGTGGGCCTTGTGTTTGGGTCTAAATCCGTCCTGATTTATTTCCAAACAGTAGATTTTTATGTAGTTGCTGAAAGATAAGGTTATGGCTATCTCATGGGTAAATTCTGTCTGTGCTGTAATGAAGTAGGTTGTGGTCAATTTTACCTTCCTTATGTCTATTTTTATAAAATGTAGAAATTTTGAGTTTTAAAAATCTTCCTAAAATCCCATGCCCTTTCTCTTACTACATAGTACAGACACTTTTTGTATTTATAGTTAACACCTCAGAACTCCAAACAACATCTGTGAATCTCGTCACTAGTAATTGAAAAAATTATTCTTTGGCTTTGTATAGTTTTCTTGGAATCAACTTTAATACGTTACGTTCAGAAAAGAAAGCTTGAACTTCGGCAGCTGTCCATCACACAGACAAAAACAAACATGTCTTGGCTCCTACCATTGTCCTGCCTCCCGCTGCTTCTATCCAGATGTACTCGTCGGTATTATGCTAGTTTTCAGTCTTCGAGGTGAACGGTTACACAATGTAAGTCTTTCAAAAGATTGAATTCCATGTTATTGTGTTCCCTGGCTGTGTTATATTTCATCTAAGCTGTATATTTGTAATGTTCGCTAAGCCAATAGAGCATGTAGTTTGGCCTGCTGTGATCATCTGAACATGTCTATCGGAGTGAATCATTGTGATGCTGTTAATGGAACCCAATGCAAAGAAGAAAAAAAAATATAATATCTCAGTGTTTGAATATTTCCAGCTCCGAGAACAGCTGGAACATGAGTAAATCCTGCCAACAAATCTCTTTTCTCTGGACCGTGCCTTCATTCCACATTAACACTTGTTACGAGCTTAGATAGTTCTGTCTGTTAGCATTATGATATATTCATAGGTATATAGCCGGCTGTGTAAGCAACCATGAAGGATGTAAGGAAATGCTTTCCGTTGCGATGGCGCCGAGGTTTTTACATAATAATTGTGTATTTGTGCCCTTTGTATGGCAAAGTACAACTTGTGTCCTCGGTAGCACTGCTGTGATAAATATACAATTATTATCATATAGCTGTGGTCTCCAAGGAAAGAGGAAATTGAACAATGTGATGATTTGCGGGTTCCCGTGGTGAGCTTTACATAATGTACAGCTTGGTTTTTTTTATATATCTTATAAAATGACGTGAGGAAGATATCAAGTAAGAAAGTTGGCACACTAACTTTTGATTTTTTTTGGTGGACCTTCAAGAACTTCTCAGGATATGAGTTGCGTGGTGATGAAATGACAATTCCTCTTTACTAACAGCTCGGTGCCATGTGCCATAAATGAACAGGTGGCGGCTATGAATGACAGCTACCACCCTGTGGCAATGGTCTGGATAGAACCACTCAGACCCTGGTTGTTTAGCTGTTCGTTGAATTCAAGTGCATTAAAGAAATAAAAACAATTAAAATATGTGTAAAAAAAAAAATTCACACACAAAAATAAAGCAATTAAAAGTATCAAAACATAAAAAACAGATATATTCTACTGCATATCTTGTTAAATGTATTTTATATTTTTTAATGCATTTTAGAAAAAAAGATCATAATACAGGCGGTCCCGTACTTAAGAACACCCGACTCACAGACGACCCCTAGTTACAAATGGACCTCTTGTAATTGGTAACTTACTGTACTTTAGTCCCAGGCTAGAATAAACAGCTGTAACAGTTATCACAGGCGTCTGTTATTAAGATTTATTATTATTCCTGGTTCTTATGACAGTTCAACATTTTTAAAATCCAATTGCCACAGAGACCAAAAAATATTTGTCTGTAGTTACAATTATAAAATATACAGTTCCGACTTACATACAAATTCAACTTCAGAACAAACCTATCTATTACATAACCCGGGGACTGCCTGTATATAGCAGTAGAAAACTATGATAATGATAATAAACTGAATATAACCGAGTGACCCATCCTCCCGTAAAGGCCAATAGGTTGGTAAGGGGAAAACAAGGAAAATATTGAAAAAAAAGAAAAAGTTTTTTAATAACTGGTCCCCTATTTATAAATAAAGCCATAACTCTTTTATGTTTCGAAAAGATTTTTTAAAGGAATGTATCTTTTTGAATTGCTTAACCCTTTCAAACATATTCATCCATTTTACAAACAATAGAGAATTCCCAGAATTCACCTTGTTACTTTAGTAAAAAGAACAAAAGAACAAATTTGTCTCCACTTATAAGACAAAGCTATTGATGAAATCCAGTAAAATAATAGGATAAATGACAAAAAAGTATGTGAAAGTCATAGAAGATCGAATATGTTCTTCTGTATATCCCATCAGTCATAACATCTTGTACAAAACATATAACACATCATTCAAGTGTATAAATAGCTAAAGAAAAGTACTTACCTTGTACATACCTACATCAATGGGTTGGCATTCAAGGCCAGTCTTTACACAAAGGTACCAGTGATATAAGAAAGTGGTGTGAATACATTTTAAATTTATCTTTTTTTTTGCTTTTTTCATGGTGTTACGGCATATCATAGCAAAGAGGATAAGACAGTGGTGCAAAACTCTATTATTCCGAAGGCCACATGAGTACTATGGTTGCCTTCAAAGGGCCATTGTTATCATGTAAAACAGTCTTCTTTTTCTAGCCTACCAATCCATTGTGGGATCTAAAAAAGGAGCTCAAGTGAAGACCTGCCATGCCTGTTGTGAAACTGTATTTAAAAAACTAAGGTTTTTACGTACTGCAGACCTTGTACGTCCGTCACATAAAATAAGGTGGAATTCTAGATTTGAGTCACTGCCTTGTGTTAGGGTAGGCATGTGTGGGATGAGAGATACATATCTTATTGCCGGGGGGGGGGGGGGGGCCTTCCCACTGGGATGTAAATGATGACAAAAAGGGGACTAACAAGTGCTCTGAAGTACCGAATAATCAAGGGAGCACTGGTCTACATTCCCTATCTGCACTCTATCCACATGTATGGCCCAGATTTATCAATAGTAGTGTAGACCTCACTATGTGCAGTTTACCTCACTTGTGTGCAGAATGTACCAGATTATGAAATACTGGTGCAGGGTCTTAATTTATCTGGCGCCCCCTGTACTGCTCAGGTAGTGTGCACCAACTTTTTATGGTGCACCTTTAACGTAGAGTGCACAACGCATTTCTGTTGATATGCTATAATAAATGTTGGTACGGTGGACACAGAGCAGCTTCGACACACTGGGGGTCATTTACTAAGTGCCCGAATCGTGTTTTTCCATCGCGTTACCCGAATATTTCCGATTTGCGCCGATTTTCCCCGGGACTTTGGCGCATGCGATCGGATTGTGGCGCATCGGCCCCGGCATGCACGCGACGGAAATCGGGGGGCGTGGCTGTAAGAAAACCCAATGGATTTGGAAAAACCACCGCATTTTAAAAAAAAAAGTGTGCTTGACACGCACATACCTGCACCCAGCATAGGACGGTGAACTTCAGTGAACTCCGACGGAATTCAGTGCAGCAACGACCCCTGGTGGACATCGGGCGCACTACCTTAGTGAATCACCGAAAGACCCGAATCCTCCACACAGAATGCGCCACTGGATCGCGACAGGACCGGGTAAGTAAATCTGCCCCAATATTGGCGCAGACACTTCATAAATACATGTGCAAGCAGGTTGCACATTCTTTTCAGTACAAAGTCTTTGACAAAGGGTCGCATATGACTTAAGGCACATAAGAACCTGTACCATGTGTCCAATTATGGAGGGGTTGCCTCGACAGTATCCCCCCCCCCCTTTTTTTATTTTATGCATAGCCAGATTAGTATCACAGACAGAATGTAGGCAAAGTGGGGTCATAGTATAGAGGACTGGGAACACCAGTGTTAATTCTACTGAATGGTAGAGGAAGTGGAACATAGTCTAGTTTTATACATTATCCTTCATTAGCACTGACAAAATATCATTATAATAGCATTATATAAACAAGCAAATCATGATAATTGTCAAGAATCAGTGCCCCAGGAATGAGAACTGACGCAGGCATATGCAGGCCCCAGCAAGCAGACTTGAATGCCCCATGGAAACCCTTTCAAAAGTGGTGATAACTTGTCTCTTCTCCTTGACACTAAAGTCAACCTTGATAGCTCATAACATGGAAAAAAGTGGTGGGGGTAATGAGTGAATAGTGAATAGGAAATAAAGAAACTATTACAAAGCAGTGCAAATATTTAGATGAAATAAACATGCCAGGGGCTGTTGATACCTGCCATCATGTAAAATTGACCTTCCTGATGACTGGTTCCCTTTAAGTCCCTCCAGATGTTGAACTGCACCATAGCATAATATCTGGGGGGGGGCACTTGTAAGGGAAAGAGGGATCCCATTTGTCTCATCCTATCCCCAACCACAGGAGTAAGAGGAAAAAGTCAGAAACTTTCCAGCAGTCCTCAGAGTTCTCAAAACACAGTCACACACAAAAGAAATCAAAAGCAAATTGGGGATGTCCAGGATGCCCTTTCCCCCTCCAGTTCGTTTCATTCTATCCAATCAAACTTATACAAAGTCCTGGTAATGACCTTGCAGCCGTAGTGACTATACTATAAGGAACAGATTCCCAACTGTAGGCGGCGCTTTTTCAGTGTTTTTGCATCTCTAAAGTTCAGTGTAGGGAACTGTTTTAGATGAGTGAGAGGCTTTTGACTAGATCGGGGAAGTAAGTGCTCTCCTTATGGATGAATTAAGGCTGCCTTGCAGGTGTGTGGAGACTTACAGCCATTGATGCTCCACTGAGGGATTCGTGCAAATACATTTTCCAGAATGGGATAAGGAAATTATTGTCTTTTAGCTACCTTGTAAGGTAGTCCATTTAACATCAAGCATGACTTTTTCAAAAAAGCCTAATGGCACAATATGGGATAAAATCCAAGCCAATATATCTATTGAAAAAAAGGAACAGATTTGCATATTTCCCAGAATCCCCCAGTGGATCATGAAGACTACACATACCTGCGAAGAGGCTGTAATTGGCAAAGTTTCTTTAAGTTCTTACTAACTTGACCTGTTCTACAACATATTGGGAATGGTACATTAGGTCTTACAGGTTCACTTTAAAGCTATAGTTTGCCTGTAAAAAACTGAGAGCCCCATCTATACTAGTTATAATACTGGAAAATTTTTCGACTGGTCTGTGCAGCAACGCTAACTATACAATTGGTTGACATTCAGCAAAATGATTTACACAAATCTTCATCACTTGCACTTTTCTCTATAGGTGCCACTAATGACTTTATTTTTTACATTATACGGAGAAAAATAAACACATTAACATGTTCTTATTAAAGCGTGACCTGTCCTTTGCGCTCAGATACATGTTTAGCATTTTATAAGCCTCATTTCCTCCCGAATGATAAATACGAGGTCAACGTAACGGTGAGAGGACACCGGAGAAAAACATTGCAACACATGCCTGCTGAGTTACCGAGGACCATAAGATGTCCTTTACAATGGGGCAGTTACTCAGTGTATTATCAATAAAGCAGCTTGGCCTGTGAATGCCTCACAATAATGTTTCATACCTCAGAGAACACATGTAATTGGAACATAAATTAGATTTCATTTGTATCTGTGTGTCAAAGTTAACAAGAATCAGGTCTCTGCGGGCAAGGCTGACATACACCTGCTCTACTCCTCCGAGACCTCTTCCTTCTCCTGGCTCCCAACTTTACAGTCTAATCCATCATATTGATATTTATTCATTTTTTTCCATCTTAATCCCACTAGGCTATAAGTTCTCCAATGGAATTGCTCTGAAGTCCCTGCCTGCATCACCTGTATTTACAGCCATCAAAAATATGCCCTATATATTTTCCTTTTTATAGCTAGTTTTGACAATGTCACTGAAGTATATATGTATTAAAACAACAATAATAAACCTCGAAGCAGCTGTAAAAGGAACACTGGAAAGTTGTGGGGAGAGAAAACTCCCTTTAAAAAAAGTCAAATTCAGATATTTGTCTAATCAAAATTAACATTGACACATTAGTTTTCTGGGCTTTAGATTGATGACCGACCCTTAGAATAGGTTATCTATATCGGATTGTCTTGGACCCAACAGTAGGCCGCCACCACCGATTGGATGCTCAAATAAGCCACGGGATCAAGAAGAGGAAACATTATACAGGGTATTTCTATATGCCCCCTTTAATCACTTGTCTGTTGCTTGAGAGTCAAAAAAATTACATTTATATTGAATAAAGGACCACACCATTTATTTTTCACCAATTAGTGTCTCTTTGCAGAGCTGCTTTTCTATGTTTGGAGGACCTTTAGCTTAGACCTAACTGGCGTTCACCCACCCATTCTCTGCTAATTACTTCAGTTGTGCTACTTTGGACTCTTGTGGGTCTCTATCTATATACACGAAAAAAATGAAAGCAGCCCAACAGCACGCTAAAAATGTCAGGCCAGGCCAAAGGTCCTCCACAAATAAAGTCCAAGAAACAGCAGCACGCCAGGGTTGTGATGAAAAAAAAAAATGGCAGGCAAACTTTCATTCCATCATCTGAGCAATGTTTCGTCTCTATTGCATTTCAAGCTGGAGCGGGTTTGAGAAAATCTCATGTACTGTATAAGAGTCGAAACGTTGCTCAGATGATGAAATAAAAGTTCATCTGCAATGTTTTCATCAGAACCCTGGTGTGCTGGTGTTTCTTTACTCTATCTATCTATTTACCTACCTCTCTTTATCTCATACTCTATTTAAATATCTATAGATGTGTCATCGTCTGAGCTTATCACCTCCAGGCAAGTTGCCTTAACAGGTTGCAATTCATATCACCACTGGGCGACCATACAAAGATACATATAGAAGAGGCACAGGCGAGTAACTATACCCACACATATTACAATCACATATTTATACACTTATGCGCACACGTATAGACTATATACACACATACAGTTTTATATACAAAAGTACAGCATACATACATACATACAGTTTAATATAGTATATATACACACACACCATACACTTTATACACACACACCATATGTACAACACAGATACAGCATCACATACTTGTTATATACATATTATTCTGTACAATGTGGAGCATAATATGCATATAATAATGCACATCTTCCACTATTTAGTGTGTCAGGTTGGATGATGGGTCCCCCTGACACTGTCGGCCCCATAGCAGCTGCTATGGCTGTTGCCACTTTAGTTACGACCCTGAAGAGGCATCTCACAAACGATTACTAAATCATGTTTTTTCTTAAAGCTGCTCATGTGATCAACCATAGATATATTTGAACATGTCCAACCAAGATAAACAGTATGACAAGGAAAGCCAAATCTTTTTATCATCTATTTGTCTATTGTCTATCTATCTTGTATCTGCAATCTTTCCTTATTTCCAAACATCAAATATAATTACATTATTTTTCAATGCAGAAACGGCTACGGTAACGCATTACACGTGTTGGACCAAGTTTCTGACACCATCTAATTTGCTTCACACTTGAAATCTGTTGATAATTATGAGAAAAAGGAATAAAAGGGTATGCTTTTCTTCCATGTGTCATTTTAGCACATACTGCACGGTTTCTAGGAAATGCAGTCTATCTTTAGAGCCAGCCTGTAAAATAGGTTATGTTTTGATTGGAGAACATAAAACCAACATTCATTACGAGATTTGTGAAATAAGCCATTTTTCCACCGCACACCAAGTTTTTACGCTTATTACATTTTTTAAGTTACATTTAGCAAAGTTGCTGTAATTCAACCTAAAATAAAAATAATGTTTTGATTGCACATATGATTTTAGCGCTCATTATATGGTTTGACGAGATGGAGAGCGAGGTTTATAGAAGATTGGAAAGATCATCTGCATTTCCCATCCAAGCTGTCACGTATTTACATTTTCCTTATTTAGCTTCTCTGTGAGATAAAAAATTCGGTATAAACAAGTTATTATAAGTAAATATATCCTTGTAAGACTGAAAAAAAGGAAAATTGCTCCTGCATTCTTCCATGAATTGTGCCAGAGTAGGAGAATATGACATGTAGCAATAAATGGGGCATAACTGTAAAAAAATTAAGTGTAAAAAAATGTAAGGTAAAGACTTGTTTATATCAACCTTGGATGATAACACCTAAAATTAAAAAAAAAAAAATGTAGGCAAAAATTCACTCCAGTCCTCTCCAGATGTAAGAAATACTCAAAAAGTTTTTTCATCAAAAAGTTTCAAATCCAATTCAGACATTAACACCTCATGTGCCAGATTTATCACATTGGGGCACATTTACTTACCCGTCCAGAGGAGCTCACAGAAAGTGCATTTCCTCCCGATTTCTGTAGCATGAAAGACGGTGCAGTTGTGCCAAAATCCCCTGATAAATATCTGTCACAGCCATGCAAAACCCGAAAACGTCAGAAAGTCCAACAAAAGTGGGCCCGTGGACCCTAAGTATATAAGCCCCATTGTCTAAGTCACTTTGATAAATCTGACATTCAAAAATCTCCTAAAACAATAAAAAAATGATGCAAAAAGCCAGATTAATGATAAATTCCACTCATTCTTTTTAAAAAATATTTCTCAACAATTCTTTAGGACAGTTTTGATGAAGTTTTTGGATGAAATCAACTCATTTAGGAGACAAGTGCAATAATAATGATTTCTCTGATTGACATAACAAGATGGATGAGTCAATGACCAATGTTTGGAATTGTTTTCTGATGAATGCTCCAAGTGCCAATTGTTTGTATCATAAGCATTCATCCATACTTGTTTTATGGGATGAAAGTTTATCCTGAAGTATGGGTGCTCCGGGTTTTGAGCTGCTGTGATGCTCCTGCCACGAAGAACCTTATGATGCTGAGAGACGTTGATGTTGACGTTGTACGAATTGCAGGTTGACAATTTCCTTATCATAACTGTTGGAAAAGTCTATGTTATGTTGCTAAAAAGCCTGTTTTATGTGCCAAGGCTGTCTCTGGTTTATCATGATGGATTTTGATGGTAGATTTCCTTTAATTTGATCTCCCTTAGTCTCATTTTAAGGGGCACAGGACTTAAAAATGTAAAGAAATCAATTTCTCCAAGAACACATTGTGTAACAAAGATTGAAATAACAGAGGCACAGACTGTAGTCCACATCACTTTATATGCACATAAATATACATTTCAATTAATGGACAAATAGAACAAATGTGGAAGCGAAGTGATACCAATGTCTTTGGATTTCTCTGCAGTAAATGACCTTCGATGATTGCGGCAAGTATATTATATATTTTAATTGATGTTGAAACGTCAAGAAATTCCTTATTACAGCAATTATATCTATTTAAACTGCTGGTATAATTTCTTCACTGTAGCGGCAAAATTAAGATAACAGCTGTACAATACATGAAAGTGAGATGAACGCTCACCTCTGTGTACTGCAATTCATGTCACTGGAGTTAGACATTATCTTTTATCTAATTCATAGCTGTCAGTGGAGTGAGATACAAACCCCATATAAATGCTTTGTTATGCTGCCCACCATATGTCCATTTAGAGGGACGCACGTAGCAGTACTGACGGCATTCTCCTGGGACAAGGTTTCTGTTAGGATATCGATTCTGTACAAGTCTGAAATACTTGATGTAAAAGATACCAAATACTATAGCTAAAGGGGTGTACGCAAAAATAAAACAACCCCCCATGAAGAAAATCAACTTGGGTCAAACCTTTTACTAATCACTCTACCTTATGTCTTCAGGAATCATAGAAAACCCTGTGTGTGCAGGTCGGAACAAAGGTGTGCACCTACCCTTACCAAAATGACTTACTCTTATGACCTCCAGTACTCCTAGGAGATCACTGACTGGCAAAAGTAGGTCTGGTGCTGGTTTGGGCCAAGCTGTATGTACCAGACGAATGTGGGAAATGCGTTGGTGTTGGATAAGTTCATCAGGAACAGGGATGAGTGGGATTGCTTTTTAAGCTCGGGTCTGCGGTTTGCTTGCGTCTCACGTGACCCGGACATATTGCTGGATTGGCTGTATATCAAATTTGTACCCCGACCTACCAGTCATGGTTGTGATTGGCTAGATGGGATACCCCTGGCCAAGCATAGTCTTGGATATTAGGTAGGGGCGTCAATTTTTTGGATTGGCTGCCTGGCCACCAACCGGCAATATGTCTGGGTCATTGAAAGGCTTCAAAGAACGAATGAAAGCAAGATACATAGTAACTAGAGATGAGCGAGTATACTCGTCCGAGCTTGATGCTCGTTCGAGTATTAAGGTACTCGAAACGGCTCGTTGCTCGGACGAGTATTTCCCCTGCTCGAGATCGAGCATTTAATTAAACAAACACAGTGAAGAACAATGAAGAATAGAATAAAAACAGTGAACACAGTGAACACAGGATCATTTAAGTGAAAAACACAGTGAAGAACACAGTGAAGCAACTTAAGAACAAACCTACAGACCCTATCTTGTATGTAACCCGGGGACTGCCTGTACTCAAAACCATTACGTGACAAATTTAGCCTCCACCCAAATCTTGTTTGTACAAAATCAATGGATAAAAACTTTGTAACAATACTGTATTGTATTTAGATTATGTGTTACATTATATAGTTTATACTTCTGTTTATGCATCTAAAAAAAAAAAAAAACCTACCCATGTTATTTCACCCACGCAAAATAAAAGCAATAAAAAGGTTATTACAGTGCGAATAGTGGTTTTATGTAGTGATAGCTCCAGGTCCATGTTAAGCACATTTAAAATCAGTCCAGATTGGTTCCACAGACCAGAGGAAATGAAATCCAGGGAAGGAAGAAACCGCTCGTATGAAAAATTCATATCCATTGCTTCCACTTGGGATTCCTTTACAAACTCACAGACATACCATGCATTTTGTTTAAATACAGGCCTGATCCCCGGCCCTTTTATACAGATCTGATTCATAACTCGTCTTTTCATACAAATGACAGATTTTCATTTCTCTAGCGAGCTCTTCTCAGATTTTGGGTATATTTCACTGCACATTGTTTACTCAAGAATCATGCGTCTGGATTTGTCTCGCTGCATTTTTATTGTCTTGAAATATATGTATCATCATTCACTCCTTGTTCCCAAAGTCACACTTCTCATCTCCGCTATGTTATGCTCTTGTTTTAGTGTGCACATCTTTCAATGCGCAAATTTTTTTCTTATTGTTATTATTACTCTTTTAAAAATAAGAATGTAATCCCATTGTGATTCTTTGACTACTGATATTTTATTTTTTCGGGAAAGAAAAAACTATAAAAACACTTTTCAGTCTGGATTCTAATGTATACTTTTTTTTTTTTTTTTAATTTGTTTTAATTTGTAAAATACCATATAAACTCGAGTAAAAGCCGGCCTGAGTATAAGCCGAGACCCCTAATTTCAACACAAAAAACTGGGAAAACCTATTGACTCGAGTATAAGCTGAGGGTGGGAAATTCATTGGTCACAGCCTCCCAGTATATAGCCAGCAAGCCCCCAGTAGTATATAGCCAGCCAGCCCCCTGTAGTATATAGTCTGCCACCCCTGTAGTATATAGCCTGTCAGCCCCTGTAGTAAACAGCCTGCCAGCCCCTGTAGTATATAGCCTGCCAGCCCCTGTAGTATACAGCCTGCCTAGCCAGTGTAGTATACAGCCTGCCAGCCCCTGTAGTATACAGCCTGTACAGCCCCTGTAGTATACAGCCTGCCAGCCCCTGTAGTATGCAGCCTGCCCAACCCCTGTAGTATACAGCCTGCCCAGCCCCTGTAGTATACACTCTGCCCAGCCCCTTTAGTAGGAAAAAAAATTAACACTGTACTCACCTTTCCGACATCCCCCGTAGGTCCTCTTCTGCTTCCGATGCTCCGGTGCCGCCTCGGGTCCTTCGGTCCTCTTTGGATTCTTCCGCTCATTGGCTCCTCTTAGGGACATTCCACTCCTCTTCTGGTCTACGCGCTCGGCCGGGACAAACAGAATTATGTCAGCCGGTTGCTGACATCATCATTTGTAAGCCGGCATCACGAGGGGACCCAAAGAGTAGCGGAACTTCCCGAAGAGGAGCCGAAGAGGAGCCGAAGAGGAGCCGAAGGACCCGAGCCGGCACCGGAGCATCGAAACAAGTATAGGACCTACAGGTGACATCGGAAAGGTGAGTTTTGACGTTATTTTTTTAGTTTACTCGAGTATAAGCCGAGGTAGGGTTTTTTGAACACAAATTTTGTGCTCAAAAACTTGGCTTATACTCAAGTATATATTTTTTTTAACTCTTTTTTCAGTTTTGTAGTGGTAAGTTAAAAAACTAAAGTGAGCTACAATTACATATAACAAGGGTAATAATATAAAGAAGAAAAAGAGGAGAAAATAAAAGAAAGAAGGAAACTAAAAAGAGGAAGAGAAGAGCCAGAAGATATTTCAAGGATTGGACTGCCACTCCACCCAGACTATCCTTCAACAGGCCTCGGCTCTTACACATTATTCATTTACTAAGGGCTTTGCGCCAAACTTTTGTCAGACTTTGAAGGTTCTTGTAGGCTAAAATGACTTGCACAGGTATTTCAGAAGTGTCTACCTCCCATAGACCCTTTTGTGGTGCAGCTGCGCTAGTCTCCATGTGACACATATTAGGGCGAGCGGTGTATGTAACATGGAATTGTGTCACCTTAGGTTAATGGTGATCTCTGTCAGGCCAGGGATGTGCAAGATTCATGATTTCTTTCGCACGTTCTTAGTCAATCGGTTTTATCCAGCATTATACACTAAAAGAGCACTTTTACTGAAGTTTCTGACTTTCTAAATAAATGTGGTCCAATGGGGATCATTTATCTTAGAATTGTCTCTTTTTTATCTTATTTTTGCAACTTTTTAGGGCACATTTGATATATTTGCACCTAAATCTGCAACTTTTCCACTCGTCTAGCAAAATTAGTTGTGCAAGAATTTTTCATGCTGCTCAGCCCTTCCATCTCCATAGGAGCTGAGCAGCCGAGCCACAATACAGGCAAAAATAGTAAAATTTACAAGTTTTAGGACAAAAAGTGGCCACCATACTTTAATCTACGTCCACCAACATCTACAAAACTCACAGGGAGGGGGAGGATCATGTGCCGGCTACAAGTTACAAATCTCAAAACTTCCATCGCAGATATTTTGGATCCCTTGCAGGAAAAATACGTGTATGTATGTAAATGTATGTAGATCTTTATTGGTTGTCAAGAAATAAATAAATGAAAACTGTTCTTAAAAAAAAAAAAATTCTAGATATGTCTATTATATTTAGCAATGTCTGCTGCTACGGTGGTTCACGGACATGTTTTTTATTCGTAATCCAGCTAATATATCATGTTATTTGAGGACATCTGTTATGTTACATAAGTACCTGAATAAAGACAAATCTCAGGAATAAAAGAGGTGATTTTTTTTCATTAAAAACAAACTTCAATCAGGTGCCTCATTACTTTTAACGTGTTGAATAAACAGAGAAATAGTTGACATAATTGAATTCATTTGGTGATAGCACTTCTTGCAATGCATTATATTAGCATGGACTTCAATTACTCTAAGTACTTCCTTGTTTAACTAATACTGTGAAATGTTCAGTACTGATTAATTTCTCTGAATCACTAACCCAGGTGCTTGCAGGAGAGATTACAGTTATAAAATAATGAAATAAAAAATGAGACAATGTACAAAGAACAGAATTTGCTTCTTCAGGTAAAATATTGATGATGGTTCTACAATGGCGTTCCTTCTGTGTCCAGAGAAGAGATTTTTTGTGGTGTATATTATTTATGGTGTATATTTTATGTCTATTTCATATTCGAATAGTATTGTATAATTAGGTTTAGAATCACGGATTTGGAAAGAAGATAACCCTACATTAACTCACAATTCCCCAATGGGTCTAAATGGGGGCAAAGCTTGATGGGGTACATACAGTGGGATTGCAGCTGCTACCAGCAGTCTTAAGGGGCTCATGCGCTGTTCCCTTCCCTTATTAGCAATGACTTCTGTCGCTCCGTTGCTGCAGTAGTGTGCCGTGTAGTGGGTGGCTGCCGTTTTTCACAATGGCGTCAAATTTCTTAAGGCATCTGGTTTGCCAGACTTCCTCTAGCGGATGCAGCGTCTCCCCAATAGTGCTCTGGGCTCTCCGGATGACCTTGTTGAGCCGGTTCTTTTCTCTACTGTTTAAGCCTCCTCCCCAACAGACAACTGCGTGGAACAATATGCTCGCCATCATCGTTTGGTAAAATATTTTAAATATTAGGGTAGAGATTTGGAATGACCTCAGCTTCCTCAACAAGTGCAACCTGGTCATCGCCTTTCCGCATAACCAGTCGATATTGGTCCTCCATTCAAGCCTGTCTTGAATGTACACCCCCCAGGTACTTGTAGGTATTGACTTGATCTATTTCTCGCCCATTTATCCTAATTGGTACTGCGGCTGTTTTGTTCCTCTTTAGGTCAATAACCATCTCCTTTGTTTTTTCGACATTGATCACTAGATTGTTGCTTTCACTCCACTTAACAAAGTCGCTGATGGTATTTCTGTACTCCTCATCATTGCCCTTGTTGATGCAACCGACAATAACCCAGTCGTCCGAAAATTTTTGCAGGTGGCAGGAGATAGAGTTATATCAGATATCCGAAGTGTAAAGGGTGCTCAGCTGTTGCTGATGACTATTGGAGCGGATGTTTCCTATTTGGATGTATAGTGGTCAGTTCCTCAGGTAGTCATAGGTCAAGTTGGTTAGGGTGGCGTCCATTTGCAGTGCCCTCATTTTTTCTCTCAGGCCACCAGGTTCTATGAAAGGCACTGGAAAAGTACAAACTAGATAATTCCTTCCAATACTTGTTTTTCACATCATAGGCAAATCCATTAAGATAGGTACCATAGGTCTTGCTCCTGAAATATTTTCCCAACATATGAGTTAGTGGAGGCAAATTACCAGCGTTTGGGGCCAAAAGGGTCCCCTGTTTTTTTTCCCCATTATTTCCTGTATGGGAATCTGAATTTTGTGGCAGGGAATTCATTGAGTTTCTATTTTGGAAGTACTCTCCATTCAGTGAAGGTCAAGACATGACAAAGTCCAGCACCAAGAAGACTAGCCGAGATGTGGTATGTGGACAATCTAGGATAAGGGCAGGAAAAGTCAGTAAATCCATTACATGGGTGTTGGTTCTTGGAAGGTAGAAATCAATCCCAGGTCATTAGTATGGTGATAAGAGATGACATCAGCAGTCATGACAAGGTCTACACGGTCTACAGCCAGCTGTGAACTGCTCTTCAACGCCTTCCTAGACATCTCACTTTATGCAGCACCGCACACCTCCTTCCACTTGCCATCAGGTACAAACAGTGGTAACAAAGCAGGAAGATTGGAATGCTCTATGGATCATCACAAAATTATTGAGTTTTACCAATTATAACTACCTACTGCTGTTTGCCTGTCCGAATCTTCAGTAGTAATAATAATAACGAAAAAAGATGATAATTATTCTAATGATAATAGCCACAGTTGATGAGGATGAAGATAAAGATCCACCAAATAGTGATGTCCGAACCCAACTTGCAATTTTCCCCACCATGCTAAACATTGTGAGTTGGTGTTCCTGACCCCAAACTTTGGTCATTTATGCTAATCTCCCTCGGCGTTACCGCCCACAGTCATTGCTGGCACCGATAGTGGGTGTTAACTGTTTAAAGGCTGCAAAGCCAACAGTTGCATTTAAATTAATATACCACATACACAGCAACACCTAAAATATCATTTTGTTACATACATTCTGTTTACTAGGCAGGGTTAATGAACACTGAGAAACATTTAGCACTGTTTATCTCTAACTAAGGAGAAGCTAGTAATTTTCCACAGCTACTGAATAGAAGAAAGTTGTTTACCCCTTTAGAAACTTTCTGCCATATAATATAATGGGGACTCTGTGTAAGTCTATAGGAGATAGGAAAATGCTTTGTCATTGTTTGTGATGAAATAGACGGTAGATAAAGAGAACAGACCCAGTCCCTAGGGTCTTGCAGTTAGTGAACAAAGCTTGGAGGAGATGACTGCCAGCCATCTTAACCACCAGAAGATGATGCTGAGACGGAAATACTCTGCCATTGACCATGGAATCGCAGCTTTTGGCCAGGGTATCAGCCTTCTGAGACAGAGGGGACAGTTAGCCTATGCCTTTCCTCAGCATAGAATAATTCTGTCAGGGAGGAGATTGGAGCAGCCAGCCCTATGCTTTTGCTTGTATTGCTTTGCACCTGAATTTCTTCCGTAAAGAAAGAAACAGTTCAATGCATACGCAGACTCTCTAGACTTATTTCCCATCGGAATCACCATGCCTCACCATCCCTTCCAGAGATCAGAAACACATGATGACACCTCGCCAGTGCACGGCTGACCCAATATAGTGTTGGGGCCACCCGTAACCCTGGCACTGCACATAGTTCAGAGATCTAAAGAAAGAATTACAGAGTGTCTGCACACTGTATAAAAGTAAGTAGCATGAGTGCTGAATCACTTGATAAGGGATTAGCTACAAGGCACATGGGGAACTTATCTAAAGGAGTTACCATAATCATACAAAATATTCTGTGTGTGGTTTGTACAAAGAGGCAAAACTATTTCTTGCCATGAGTGAATCGATGAATTATCTTTAGATGAATCCTACGATTGTATTTTGCTCATTCTCCACTAATATCTCAAGTCTATTACACTATAAATTTAACTCAGTTTAATTTTTTTACCGCTTAATAGAGAATTCTAGAATGTGTTTCCCTGGTCCCTGGTGACATTTATTCAAATGATATAATCTTGTATTTCATCAATATATTCTTCTTTAATTAAAGCAATAAGTAGCATTTCTCTCTTTTTTCCCATGCATACAAATTGGTGATGGATATAATGAACATCCTGTAAATTAAGGATTTAGTATTTTCTTATACTAATTAGCATTCTTTTAATTGTTTACTTGCTTTTAGACTACAGAAGACAATTTTGTCATTGTAAGAACAAATTACGTGCAGCTACCTATTCCATTCACATAATGAATAACTACGTACTAAACACAATACCTATTTTACATAGAAACATTTCCTTCACTGTCATTATTTTACATAATTCGTCATGTCATACACCAATATTATTTTTGGAGGGATTTACTTACAATAGTTCTTCCTTTGTACGAGATTCACCTTTATCTCGTATTCACCTAGTCTGCTTTCTAGATCCAGAATCTATTCATTGGATCTTGTCCCAGCACAAGGAAACAATACAGAGAAATATGGACTGGATGTCCTATGGGTCAGCGACTTATGCATTTTTTATTATATGTCCTTGAATTTATCTATTTATTAAGAAACTTTGACTTAACCATAGAACCATAGAAAAGTTGGTAAAAGTTCTGCCACTGGTTTGGTAGGGAACCAATAGGAATATGAATCACCTAAGAAAACAACATATTTCAATTTCTTTTAATAGTACTGACATTGGCCCACATTAATTAAAGACCCTGTACAGGTTTTCTGTCTGGCTTTGCACATTCTTTTTTCAATGCAAACTGTTTGTGCATGTATTTATAAAGAGTCTGCGGCTGCACTATGCCCAACGCAGCACAAATTACTGCACTGAAGAGTGCATCCGATGCCACGCCATATTTATCATTTAACAGAATAACAGAATAATGTTGCACGCTCTATGTTAAAGGTGCACAAAAAGGTTGGTGAACTCTGTTTGGGCAGTGCAGGGTGCACCAGATTCATGAACCAATGTGGCGCCCTGTGCACGCTCCAGAGGAAAACTTCACCTAGTGCTGTTTGCACTGTTTTTGATAAATGGGGGCCATTTCATTTCAGAACCTGTGCAGGACCTTCCTCTATGGAGACCCCATTGACTGTATTGACTACAACTTTGAATTGCAACATGTAAATCTTTGGTCACACAACATGTGTTGCAGCCAAGGGAAGCCCAAGTATGGAACATGCAGATTTTTTCAAATTTCTGTTATGCTTCTTGTTTTAAAAGTCACATCATTGAATACATTATCAATAACATTTATAATACATAATAGGATGGTACCACCAGTATGAACAAATTCCTTTAGGCAAAGTTTACACTTGCATCACAGGATCCGTTAGAAGACCTAGTTGCTGATTCTGTCAAAGATCATATACGCAAAAGTCCCTTAGAGACAATGGTGGAAACATAAACACAAACCCAAAGTCTTATTCATAGTCTGCTGGTTCTCTGAATCCATTGCAGAGCAATGGAAGCTCTAGTGCCAATGTGAGCATAGCAAAGAAAACCTACCACTTGAAGTGGTAGGTGTAAGATGCATATACCGAGCACCAGCTCAGGGTGAGCTGGTGCCGGAGCTTACTTTCATTAGTGTCCTAAACCGCTGTATCACGGTTTAAACACTTTTTATTCTTTACAGCCGAAGGAGCTGCGGCGCACCATGCCACGAACCGTGCACGCACCTACATAGGAAGTGAAGGAGAGCCGGTCGCGCGCTTGGTGCGCCGAAGCTTCTTCGGCTGTAAAGAATAAAAAGTGTTTAAACCGTAATACAGTGGTTTAGGACACTAATGAAAGTAAGCACCGGCACCAGCTCACCCTGATCTGGTGCTCGGTATATGCATCTTACACCTACCACTTCAAGTGGTAGGTTTTCTTTAAAGAGTCTCCAGAGACAACAATTTAACCATATCCAACATAGCCCCTATCTCCTAACTTGCTGATCAGTGGCGGTTTCAGTGATGGGACCCCCACAGATTTTGAGATCGGGGGTCCATTGCATGCTGCCTCTACCCAGAGACGGGAAGAGCAACCGATTGTGCATGCACCAGCTACTCTATTCATCTCTGTAGCACTTTATAGCACAGAGGTAGCCAAGCATGGTACTTGGCTACATCCATCAACATCATAGAGATAAATAGAGGAGCCGGCGCATCTGCAATCGGCTGCTCTTTTCATCTCATGGTACAACGGGGGTACAATGGACCTGTGGTTAGGAGATATTTGTTGTCACTGGAGAACCCCTTTATTTTGATATATCATATAGTAGAGAGGGAATCTATCATGAGGATATAGGCCAACAATCAATCACCGACCTGTTATCCAGGGCAGCTAAAAGGTTCCAGTTGATTTGGCATTTCATGGAAATAAACGTTGTATACAAATGACCAGTAAGGATCTGTGGGGGTGTAGAAGAGTCATAATAGGATATTCCCGCTTGGGCCAGGTACATCATCACAAAGTTTGGATGGCAGCTATGAAGGTAGTTTATTATCATGTAATGGTCCTTTGGGACCTTAGTCAAGGTAGGAGTGGGCAGTCGAGTGACTCTTTTTTTCTACTCAGTGCTAAAAATTATACTATTTCCCCAGAACATAGGAGAACATCACTGTAATATCATCACTGTCCTGTATAATGGGTTGGTGACAGCTTGTGGACCTAAATTCCCATGGTAGGGTCCCTTTAAGGAATAAATGATAAAATATGGTCAATACAAAATAAACCCTCTACAATCTACAAAACTTTATCCTGCACTCCTTCCTTTCAAGCACCATTTAATGATTCAGAACATTTGCTAATCTGTGATTTAATAGATCCCTTGCTGTTTATGGGTTACAGGTAATTTACTATAATAACACAAACCAAAATCCATATTGTCCAATATTTCTCCCACCTCCCTTAAACATTACACACTGTGCAAGATATAGTCACGTAGAAACTGTGTAAAAAAAACCTATAACCATTTCCACACTCTGATAATCTGCCCAGCGGGGCCCTTAGCATTTACAATTACATGAATTCCCCACTGTCCAAGCTTTTAGCTTTGAAGAACACATTAAGGACTAAAAGCAAACCTGGCCAGCACATGCATATTTTATTACAGACTTCATGCCTAATATATAATCAAACCACCCATATAGTGCACCACGTGTGCTCACAATTCACTGTGCTGAATAGGAAACATCATCAAACCTGTATGTATAATTTATATTAGATGTGTCCCCACATGAACAGACTCCTACAGCTGATCATATATATTAAATATATCTAAGAGGGCCCCTACATAACATTCCATCTCGGTTACACGTTGAACTGCTTGACCCACTGATGCAGGAAACGGATTAAATTGGATGGAGGAAAAACATCCAGCAACATGGTCTACATTGTAATTAAAATCCTCTTTGTTCCATATTAAGAATCCGGTGTTTAACATCAACAACACAGCCCTCGACAACCTACCTATTGGGGCTTATTTACTAAGGGTCCCGCGGCCGCATTTCCATCAGGTTTCCCGATTTTTCGGAGATCGCACCGGGGATTGTGTCGCACACGATCGTTTTGCTTTGCAATCGCACCGGCACTCGCACCGGCACACAAATCGGGGGGCGGGCCGTCAGACGATCTGACGGATTTGGACTACACGCGAGATTTAACAATTCAATTTGTGTCGCAAGACATGCACTCACATACACTGGGAGGAAGAAGGTGAACTCCGGCTGACCTGATCGGGGAAGCGACACATGCGGGAAATCAAGTGCACGATCTTCATGAATTGCGGCAGATGGGCATTCTGGCGGACAACGCGCAGCAGGGATCGCGCAGGGACCGGGTAAGTAAATGTGCCCCAATGCGTCAAAGCCTTGTTCATGTCCATGTATAGGTTGAAGAGCACCAATATTGTAATATAACTAGTGAATATAAGGAACTCTGTAATATATCTAATAAAAGAAAGGGCCTCTTTCTCCACTGACCTGGCTGTTATTCCTCTTCCTTTGTTCCTAACTTGCTTTTTTCTGTTAAGATCTCATCGTAAAAGCCATCCATTAGTACGTTAAAATCCATCGTACTAACAAGACAGCTGCACATTTACATCAGTGTGAACACACAAAGTTTTACCTACAAGATACACATTGGATGGGGTGAAAGTGACAGTATTGAAATGATACATTGCCCAGGAAGTATCGAGGAAACTGATTTGTTAAGCATAACTTTAAACGCCCACATACCGACCCTGTCACATGGTGGTGATCATATTTGATCTTAACCCCTTCACGACTGTCATACGACTATATATGTCCATTGCACCGTTGCAGAAAGGACGTTTATGAACGTCTTAACAGTGACCAACTTCAAACGGCCATATCACTTGAAACCTGAAACATCTTTCGTATCTCATTTTAAACAGAAGAATCTCCAGGATTATGGATTGTGTTTGGATGCTTAACAGAACCGGAGATATCCACCCTTGAAGTTGTACTTAAAAAATTATTTTTATGTGCAACTTTTTATTCCGATTGTAACTTTAAGGCTGCGGCCGGTGGGGTTAGGGAGGGGCATACATCTGCCGCGATGGAGAGGAGGAGGGTTGACCTTTTTTATTTCCAGTGCAATGCATTACGTACGACCTGTACGTAAAGACCTGTACGGGGAAAGATAGGTCATGTCCTATCTTTTTCCCATATACAGAGCCTTACGGTGACGCACTTGTACATCACTGTATCGCTCGTTGTGCTATCATAATGTCCTGGCAGAGCGATTGCTTATGAACAGATAGAGATCACATGACCCTCCATCTGCAGTCATTTTATAGACAGGAATCTCTGGCTGATGAGGTAAAAGACAGGAGGCTTCACTTTACATATCAGGAAAGCGGAGCAGAACTATTACTAGATGTATATTGGTAAATTGTATCATATCCTGCCCCCCTAACACATATTCTAAAAACATGAGGTAAAGTGACCAATCCGTTTGAGGGTAACAACATTCTAAGTTATTTACAATGTATCTGAAATGTTTTATCATTTAATACAAAAATCCTTCAGATTCTTAGCATTTCACATCTGGTTACTGTGTGAGTTTGACCTAAATTACTAGGGGGAATCTGGTATTTGATATGTATTTGAGATGCTGGAAAGAACATTTTTGAGCTGCAGGAGATTGATTTGCTTTTTTTGGTGTTTTTATGTCACATGGTCTTCTGCATGGTTATCGTAGCCACGTCCTTCAGAGAATATTCACTACCACAGACTAAGCCCATGGACAGCATAAATCCTAAATATCCCCCAGCATGGTTCAGTCTAATACTTAACATCAGCTCAGCACTCTGCCTTGAGAGGTAAGGGTTAAGACTTGGAGCCGTTTTCTTGCTAGCTATCTGCTTTCCGCTGATGGTATTTGAGAATATGCAGAAATGTAGTTACCTTTTGACACTATTCTAAAGGCTGGTTGGCAGGAACGGCTTTAGCAAGTAAAAACCAAATTTAATTGGCATGAGCGAAAGAAACATCAACCATCTGCCTATTCTGGCACCGATCTGCGCATCATATGGCTCCGTAATGGTGGCTAAATCCGCAGTCAATGGCAATAGATAGCACTCCCATGAATATATTCCATGCATAAACATTTACAGTACTGTAGGATAAAGGGACGGGGCAACCAACTAACCCCTTAGAGTGCGGGACATAAGGAGTTAACCCCACATCAACATAAATACAATCTTCCGCCAACACATTTTAAGGCCATTTGCTTTCTCAGAAATAATAATTCGGGAAGTTGTCCAGGTAATGATAGCTCCTGGTCGCTCAGCGGTGATGTATTCATCCACCAATTGGACCTGCTGCTGGTGTCCTTTCGCAAGTTCTTAATGCGCATTTTGATCCAAAGCAACGTTGTGACTTTTATGTCCATTATAGTCTATGGCAGAGCTTCTCAAACTGTGCGGCGCCCCCTAGTGGTTGGCACAGCTGCGGGTGCAGATGTAATGGAAATGTTCACATGCTGCCCAGCGATATCTGGTTTAGCTAAGTAATTGGCATACAATGGTTTTAGTGAACATCTTTTAGGAAACAAAGAAATTATGATTTTTTTTGTTGACTTTGAAGATTACTAATACTATATTCTAGTTGTCAAGGTTCCTGAAAAGAAATGAAAAACGCCATGGCCTTCATCAGTCTTATTTAAAAAAAAAAATTCAATTTGTTAAAGTAACATGTGAGATGTTTTGAATTATACTGGGACCCCCCCACCAAACACTATAGAAAGATCTCTTTCACCTCCAGGCCATTGGCTTCACTCTTCGAAGGGAGATGATCAGTAATGAAGAGGAACAACTTCTCTTATATCATTACTGGTGCTCTAAACATCCGCATGTTGCGACATTTTAAATATTTCTTTTAATCATAAATATCTTCAATTTGGAAGTTCTTTTATAAAATACATTATATGAAATATTAGTCTAAACACATTCAAGTACATTAACGCATGCTTCATTGCTGGTCATTGGTGAGACTGTAGGGAGATGGTCGGAGACCAAAGTATAGAAGAGGATTGTTCTTAAATTAATACATTTACAATAAATCATATTTGTGAATTATTACCAATTGAAATGGTTTATAATTTTTGACCCATTCAGAGGCCTGTTTGTGATTTAAAACAAAATATCTAAGGGGGCTATGTAAAGTGGAAGAATGTGGATTAGTCATCTATATGTAATACAATATTTTTTTCACTTGAATCTTTTCTTATTTCTTTCTACCTTCTCTAAGCATTTGTGTTACAATATGATTGTGTATTATAACTTACCTTGAACGCTGACAGAATCCTCTGTGTAGTCCCAAGGGTTGGGCTTTGGTTTGGATGCATTCCAAAAAACAACATGTGACTTGTCTGTGCTGCTCACTTCTCAGTTCTTGGCCCCCACCTGCGTGCTCCTTTACAGCTACACAGGAGCACAAAGGTGGGGACTGAGAACTGAGGAGTCTGTAGCACAGACAAGTCACGTGTTGTTATTTGAAATGCATCTAAACAAAAGCCCAACCCCTAGGACTACACAGAGGATTCTGTCAGGATACAAGGTAAGTTATTAAACACAATGATATTGTAATGCAAATGTTTAGAGAACGCAGAAAGACATATTTGAAATGCAGCTGTTATAAGCTTCTACAAAATGTAGTTGTCTTTAGTGAAAATTAGGTCTCTGGTGACAGATTCCCTTTAAGTGAAAAATTCTCACATTTAGTCTAATGCTGATGAACATAAGGGGGGCCATGATCCGGCTGCAGAATTTGTGGTTGGATAACAACCCCCATCTATCCCCATCTACCCCCCGTTCTATCGACATTTATAGACATTAGTGTCTTACCACACTGTGAACGAGTGGGCTACTGCATGGAAAAATATAGGACCATACTACGGCTCCAGCAGCTAAGCTTTCAATGAAGAAAGGACGGATGAGGAGTGATGTTCCCTACTCTCATTTGCACCTGGCTCTATGCCCGCCGGGCTATGTTCATCTGCATGAGGCCTTACTCATCAGTTTTATTACTCACTCCACTGGAACAACCCCCCTCCCCCGAGATAAGAACCTGTGCAATATAGGTCTATACTGTACCGCAGATCACTGATGAGCTGGTCTTTGCATGCATCATACCGGCACTTTCAATCTAATATTGGTATTAATTCACAAGAGAAAAAGTAGCCTCTTGATGAAAAAAATAAATAAATAATTTCCTTTTATGGTGCCAAGTAGACCATTTACAATTAACGGACCACTTTTCTTGTGAAGACCTCTATTTTACCATTGCACCATCACCCACCTGCCTTTTGGTAAGACCAGTTTTAAACTAAGTGGGGTCCTAGGCAAAATTCAAAAATAGGGCCCCAAATCCTGAAAAAGTTATTTGATAAGTTTTTATAGCCTAAATATGGTAACAACACAAATAGGCCGGCTAAAAAAACCCCAACTCCTCGTACAGGGACGCCAACAGAAAAATGTAAAGGTTATGGACTTAGGCCAAAACCAATTCATATCATTAACATAATGCACGTGTAAAAGTGTTGTCTGGGAAACAGAAACAGTCACTCGCATAGGAGATTTCTTCTTCTTCCACTCCCTTTCTTCCACTTCTTGCAAACAGAAGCTGAGGTGAAATCATGTTATCAGCTACTACAGTATTAGTAATTATTTAATGCTCATGAATAACAGACCATGTATTGCGGAGAAGAAAGGATTTTGTTTATCATATATCCCTATTAACAACGCCGGTCCCAGCACTGGGCGTACTCGGGCAAGTGCCAGGGCCCAAAGCTGCTTGGGGGGGGGCCCACATAAGGCTGTAAATAAGGAATTCGTGTAGGTGAAGGGGGCTGTATCTAATGAATCCATAGGAAGTTAAGGGAGCTGTATATAAAATAACCAGGAGGGCTGTTTGGTATGATGGACTACGGAATATTTTAGGAAATAGGAGACCGTTTAAGTTTCTAGTTACGCCACTGGCTTTAGCTCTTAGGCCGGCTGCACTCAAACATGTGATACCCGTGGGAAAAGACCTGTGTGCAGTGGAGCGAGTAAAGTTTAATGGTCAGGGGTCCTTGCATCACACAGAAACTAGATTTGATATCTGTTGCTATCTGATGCTGCAGATGGGGGGAACGTTATAGAGGTAGATTGAACTGGGGTCCCGAAACTTCCATTAAAAATCTTGTTATAATATTTCTTAAGTGGTAAATATCAGTCTGTGTTTCCCTCAAGCTAAATGTCTTTAAAGTTATGCAGAGACAGAAAGCCCTAGGATATTTTAGTACAAAAAGACACAAGATAATTGCTAAGAACAGAAGAATATTGTAGGGTATGAGGAATCATGTCCGTTGTATTGCAGTCATATGAGGCTGAGCTGCTGCTTATTAACAGATTCTAACCAAAAACCTCGCTCTCGCCTCTTCCACTTGTATTGTCCATGCTCATTTCGCCCTTCTTCATCGTCGGACGAGTGTACTTCATGCTGCCAATGACCGCAATTTGACTTTTCGCACGGGTTGAAATCTCCGCTGTAAAAGCATATTTTGCTATTTCTCCGCAGCGCCTCCCCCAGCTGAATTCTGTCACGGCAAAAGTTATGAAATGACTTATGACTTTGGCCTCTTGACCATGCCAAGAGGAATTAAAATGATCTTACGCAGCCACATTCTTATTGTGAAGCTCCATTATTAGTCATTGCTGGACTGGAATCCCATTGCTCACCTATCACAGCATACTTATAAAGCTGGCAATCTTTTATTCTTGATCAAGTAAATAGGTGGGATCCAATAATGTGCGGCCGGTTTTACATGATTCCATTCGGATATATTAGTCAATATAGAATTGAAATACTATAGTTCGTACATAAAAGGGCCATCAAGGTAGCATTACGTTCTGCGTATGAACCTGCCATAATACATTGCAAGGAGCAACATTATTGCGGAATAATTACATCATGACCCGGAAGAGGCTGCGCAAGATATTTACTAATGTTCTTTTTTGCCCTATATCTTCGACCCATTTCATGACCAAACATTCTGTCTATCGCGAATGTACCATTCTGAATTTCCACCTCTGGACACCGATATGTTTCTATAATTACCGTTTCTCTTGACAAGCTCAGATCAAACTGACAATTCAAGCAACAACAGTGGGGCTCCATTACTAGGGTCCGACATTGTCGGAATACGCCCGACGATCCATGTGCGGCGCATTCGATAGAAAGGGTTTTTGACGCAACACGGTCAATTAGGCGTATCGGTCTGGCTGCACGCCACACCCCATTGGGAGCGGACTTAAACATTGAATGTGACGCAAGACACGCCCTCTTACAGATCTTGGAAGAAAGAAGGGAATCGGAGGACCCTCGGTGGGGAGCGACGGATGCGGTACTTGGGCACACGACGCTACGTGAATCGCGCCGACGTCCTTGTCGGCCATCGAATCGGGACTGGAACGGGTAGTACATTTGACCCATTATTCAACTTGCGGACACAAACTGCCATAAGTCTTCTTGTGTGTCACCGAGACGATCAAGTAACAACGGGAAAAGGTTTGAAATAATTTAAAAATATGGTATTGAATTTGAGGGGGGGGTGGGGGGGTAGGCTGGGGGGTGGGTGGTGGGGGCGGGGGGGGGGGGGGGGGGGGGGGTAGGGTGGTGGGCGGGGGGGTGGGGGTGGGGGTGGGGCGGGGGCGGGGTGGGAGGGGGGTGGGGGGGGGAGGTGGCGGGGGGGTGGGTCTCTTTTGGGGGTTGGGGCGGGGGGGGGGGGTGGGGGGCGGGGTGGTGGGGGGGGGGGGTGGGGGGGGGGGGTGGTGGGGGGGTGGGCGGGTGGGGGGGGGGGGGGGGGGGGGGTGGGGGGGGGGTGTGGTGGGGGGGTGGGAGGTTGGGGGCGGGTGGGGGGGGTGGACTGGTGGGGGGGGGGTGGGGGGGGGGGGGGGGGGGGGGGGGGGGGGGGGGGGGGGGGGGGGGGGTGGGGGGGGGGGTGGGGGGGGGGGGGGGGGTTTAAAACAACAATCTCAAAAAAAAAAAAAAACATTTTTTTTTTTTAAAAAAAACACAAAAAAAAAACAAAAACAACAAAAAAAACCACAAAAAAAAAAAAAAAAAAAAACAACAAAAAAAAGGGGGGGGGGGGGGGGGGGGGGGGGGTGGGGGTGGGGGGGGGGGGGGGGGGGGGGGGGGGGGTGGGGGGGGTGGGGGGGGGGGGTTTGGGGGGGGGGGGGAGCCAAAAAAAAAAAAACACAAAAAAAAAACCAAATACATAGTGATGTTATAACCATCTCTAGAATATTCTAATGTGTTAATTTGTTGCTTAATTTGAAAAGAAAAAAAAAAAACTATTAACAGGTGGAAATGGAGGTGGTTCACCTATTTTAGGTCACCATTAATAACCATACTCCAAAAAATATCTCTTCAGGAAAATCCGTCAATGGACATATGTAACTTATTTGGCCTTGAAGTGGCTCATGTAGATTAAATGAATATTAGTGATTTAATTACCCGGGAGATCTTGATTGTAAAAGTTCCCAATAGGGGAAAGACATGGTAAGTAGATTGAGCATTGGACTTTAAAGGAAATGCTAAGAGTAGGGGTGTAGGGTCAAGTAGCTGCCAGCTGTCTAGATTGCATGTTCTCTTATGGTATGGTGATGGGTGGCATCATCCAGAAATCGACTTGAAGTGAGAGTAAATGTTTTTATGAAGTCAAGAGGTGGAGGTTAACACTAAGTCAAGGCTTTCCCGTGCCTCAGAAGCCCCCTTATACGTTGTATAATTGATACGTCCTGTGTTCAGGCACATAATGATCAGATCTAACTGAAGCCAATGAATGATGGTCAATTACATAGGAGGACGGATGTTCAGAGGCAGGAGAATTGACTCAGTTGTAACTTCGACTCCCGGGACTTTATACATCTAAACTTACACTGACTTCAAAGTTGATTTTCTGGATGATCTCACCAAGTTGGGTCATGACAGAGAAAACTGATCTCAAAGATTCAGCTGCTTGACAACTTACTGTAGTTGTGTATGTAGTCAATTCTGATGAAAGGTGTCCCTTGAAGGGAGTTTTCCAGTCACAATACATTGGGGTTCATTTACTAAGGGCCAGAGATTGCGTTTCTCCGACGGTTACACCGAATATTTCCGATTGCGCCGATTTCCCCTGAATTGCCCCGGGATTGGTGCAACGCGATCGGATTGTGGCGCACGGCGCTGCGCATGCACTCGACGGAAAATGGGGGAGGTGGCCCGAACGAAAAACTGCGGGATTCGGAAAACCGCCCGCATTTAAAACAAAAAATGTGTTGCGGAGCTTGCACTACTCACTCAGCACGGCTCAGGTGTTTCCAGGCGTTCCGGGGGAACTTCCAGCGCACCAGCGCCACCTGGTGGAGTCAGAGGATGCATTAATAAATCCGCGGACCAAATCCAACCGCAGAGAACGCGCTTGCTGGGATCGCGAATGGACGGGTCAAGTAGATCTGCCATATCCCCTCTAACGGGATGGGGATGACTTCTTTTCTGAATGTGAACATTCAAGTTGTGGGAGAGAGGTTTGTTAATGACAGTATAAGTTTTACTACATTACTCTTTTATGGTTCCGAAGAATGTAGAAGAGTACTGGGCACAGCTATGTCCATCGTGTATGAATAAAGCAGCAGGACCGACCCCCTTCCCGAACAATCAGCTAATTATTCCCTACCCTGTGGACAATTTGTTGTGAATGCACAAGCTCTTGAAGGAACTGTAAAAGCTAACAGGAATTCATTAAACCATTAGAAACTTCTTGATGAGATCCTCTAATGACTGTGTGCACGTGCACCTAGAATAATCATAGAATAAGAAAAAATTAACAGTTCCATTTCTTGAAGCACCCTATAAAGGTGGTAAAAATTTGAATTTTATTGATAACAAAGTGATCAGTGGGGGTCGCCACCACAGATCATGAGAACGGGGTCCCTAATGGAAGGAAAAGCAGGTTGAGCATGCTTCAGAAGTATTGGAAATTGCTGAACACAGCGTTCAATGGGGGCAATTAATTAAGAATGGCATTTTAAAGCGCCTCTTAGTATATATGGATGCAAAATTCACCAGTCGCTTACCTGAAGACTTGTAGTACTGTTGTTTCCAGTGGCCTGTTATTCACACCTCGAAAAGTCCCGCCCCTGGGGGACTGCCCAACATCCATTCCCGGGAAAAGCAGGAGGAAACTGCAATAGAGAGGGACATTTAGTGCAAAACTCAATCTCCCTATGTCTTATGAGATTACAAGTGTTGTAACATGACAAAGTCTGATGGTACCATGGCATTTTGTTGGCCTTGCTCGACTGATACTCCATAAATTGTTGGACGTACTAAATTCTCTTTCATTCATGGTGGGCGTACCAGCCAGTTTGGATCCCGTGATCGAATGGATAGGGGATCGGTTGAACGAACACCCCTTGTTTTGCAGTCATTTGGGGCAGCCAGAACTTTGCACAGTACTATATAACCACACAAAGATCAGGGAAGTTGTAAATTTTTTACATAAGTAGATAGTTCTTGAAACAGCGTTCCTGTTGAGTAAATCCTTGATTGCTTACCAGGAAACTACGAAAGGCGTGACGTTATTTCAAGTGTCTCACCTTTCTCCGTATACGATGTATTCAGAAAACAGGCTTCAGTGTAGATAACACAGAGGAGCGGGGCAAATTTACAGTGTATGTTGCTGCAGGATGGATTAGAGAGTCTGTTCACCCAATCCCTCTTTTTGTATCGATCCACTTACTCCTACTTAGAAGTTCCTCCTGCTAGGAGAGTATTAACCTCAGAAAAAATAGTACTGATTGAACTACGTGTCAATATCTCAAGCTTATTCTATGAAGAGCTGGAAAAATAGTACATTACACCAAGCTGTATATTATATCATGTGCATCAACTGAATCAATGAGCCAATTAGTACAGTATGACAAATATACTTGATGAAATAGAAAAGGCAATCACTGTCAGTTGTAATATCTACAAGCTACTGTGTGTTTGGTCATTCAAATTTCCTTGCACGGTGATAGGGTATCTCTTCGGCCTTATCTGGACACACCTACGGCGGAAGGGTTTCAGCACTTTGGAAGGCACAACATTTTGTAAAGTAGGGAAAACTGGAAGAAAGTTAGGTAAACCGTTATATAGGTTCGACAAAGTAAGGAACTATAATTCGGAGGATATTCACAAAGGACCTTTGACATTTCGTTAATTGTGTGTGCTCTCATAATTTTGATTCCAGTGTGTAAGTAGGAATGGTTCTTGGAAAATCCATGTGGGTTTTAGACTTCTCATGGGAATGCCAATGCAGTCAGTAGACCTTGCTTTGCCAACTGAGCAGATCCGTGCATTATGGGGGTGATCAGAAATGACTTTGGTGGTTTTCCCGATAGGGCAAATCTACTCCTAGCTCTATAACTCAGAAAAAGCCTTTGAAAGCCATGACCTGTTGCAAAAAATTTTGCCAGCGGCCGTGCCATCTCTGTCCCATCTACCTTCATACAGATGGGGGCAGTGCCCAGGCTGCCTGCCCAAGTTGTCAGAGAGGAGTTCGTGCCCCTGTAAAACAGAAGGTTAAGGCTCTGATGGCCCCATGGATCAGATGAAAAGAAAGCTTATTTTTTTGTTATAAAAGGCCCTCCCCAGCCCGCTTGCACAAATGTTTTTAATAGTTGGGCAACGGCGAGAAATTTGCTGCCAATGACTATTTACCTTTCTACATCTCTTAATATAAGTGGTGGAGAACTATGGCACGGAGCCAGACAGGACTCAGGCCTCTTGCAGTCCCAGGCAGCCCAGGACCCTAGAAGGAAGCTTCAACCCCAAAACTTCTTTCCTTCTTTTACATGTAATCAGTGTCCTACAGGTGCCAATACAATTTAAACCTGTGACGAAAGAGCAGGTACAGAATAAAGTTACTGCTAAATTGTATAACGTCATATAATCCCCCGACAAGCCCATACATCCCCGACCATTCACCATATATCTATCTCTTATATAAAAGTGATCTCCTTTGTATTAGGAAAACATTATAAGATGTTTAATAAGTACATATTTCACTAGTAAAAGGCCAAATGGGACTACTACCCACCAATCCCACGTTTTGTAGCATGATCTAATAAAAGGCTGTAATGGTAAATATTAGAACTAAGCCATGCAAAAAAGTAACAGTTTCTTTCTGCGGGCAGCAGGTGTCCGCAATGCACAATCACGGAGGAGCGAGCGCCGCTCAGTGATAGAAGTGCTCTCTCAATCTTAAAACAAATTGCCCTTTCAATTTAACCCTGACCGGTTCTCTGTATAAGATATGCATGCACTGGGAAACATGCTCGCTGTGCACAGAGACGAGATGCAAAAAAGACTCATTTTCAAACAATAATTATAACAATATAAGGACAAAGGATGGAGCTGTTACTTCTGGAACACAGAATTACCTCTCTGTGTTTACATTATAATGGAAGCCGGGGACTGAGATTTACACATCTATACACTCGCTGGAAATATCAATGCATCCTGTACTACAAACGGATCCATGACTCGAGTCTTGAAGGCATACTCTTATTACATCAGCTGGTTTCTACATTTTTTTTTTACTGGGAATAAATAGAAGATTTTTCTGATATAAACTGATGTTTGTGATAAGCAAGAAAGAGTATCACTGGGGCGCCTGAATAGGATTTATTAGCTCACATACTACGTGGTAAGTGGGTTGTAAACGTTGTGCCTTAACCCACGAGAGCTAGAACCTATAGGCTACTCCCAAGGTGTTACCTTCTAACAAGGTACTCCTGACAGTTTTTACCCTTTTAACTGGGATTCATTCAACGAGTTCAAGGGTTTTCTTCCTTTGGATAGTGAGAGGGGAAAGACTCAGGAGCATCACTGGAGAGGCAAAGAATGGTCCGGAGTAGCCAGGGTCAGAGAGAAAGTTTGGCTGACGGTCAGGATAAGTACCAAGGGTCAAGTTCAAGTTGGGTCATAACTGTTTGAGAAGCAGATCAGGGGTGAGCCAGAACAGAATTGAGGGTAGAGGGGTGGTGGAAGGAGGAAGGCCAAAATACATAGGCGTAAAAAACTAAAGGAAAAGTAACTCAAGAGTGGATTTACTGTAATACACTCAACTCTTGTAGGTAAGAATAAGATCAACTTGTTCCTGAAAAAACATTGTTCAATCTACAGATGTCCAGTTAAGAGGTTACGGTGGACACAGAGTATGGGCAAGATGTTTCAGAGCCAAACTATGTAGATTTTTCTGCTTTAATAGGTAATAGTTAACGATTCAACTTGCGATTGGCACCGATGTCACTAAGTTAGGACAAACTTACTTAGCTCTATTAGATTAAGGCATAATGCAATCTTCCCACGAAAACTATTTATCAATATCAATCATTAAAGTTGGTTTTACTCCGTCTGGTAGAGGTAGACAAAGCTCTTTGAGATACCAACCATAACATATTCATGACATATTCATCAGAGAGTACATGTTGTTGTAAATAGTAGGACAAATGAAGAAGCTGTACGATCTGCAGGGTTTGATTACTCCATGAGGCACAAACACTTGGGATTTTTAAATGTTCCATTCATTTGCTCCTGAACGTCAATCAGAAAAGTGCTGGTGGCCTGAAATCTTCTTTGCACTAAACTTAGTTGATATGTTTTGTCCATCTTAAAAAAGTAATTGCATCACTCACCAGCTCTTTGCACCATATAATAGGTTCTGATCATAGATTACTGCAGAAGATGTAATGTTTTCTCTAAACTACCATTGCCTCATGAGTTATCAGTGCTCATTAGTTAGCCCACACTATCGGGACACTTACAAGCACCAGGAAAGAAGATGGTGAAATCCGGCACGACCTTGGCGCAGCAGGAACACCGGGGAGATCAGGCGCACACCTAGTGAATCCGGCAGGACGCGAAATCCACGTCGGACAAAAGTGGGATCGCGACAGGATCTGGTAAGTTTAATGAGCCCCATCATCTGTTAATAATCATTTCCCTGTCAGATCAGTGTTGAAGCAGACAGACCTAAATATCATATAAATGCTGCTGAACCTAAGATCAACTGATTGCTCAGAAATGTTGCTGGACGTACCGAAAATCGGTTATTTTACACCTAGTAAACAATACAAGCTTTATCCGTACGTAGGGTTGGTTGTGTGGTGAATGGTGATTTATTAGCGGATAATTTAATGCAGTGTTTTATTCAGTGTATCATGTGACTTGTGATGAAAAGACTGGTTATGGTGGCCCCCCAATCCTAAGGCAATAGTGATGTAGGGGTGGGACTTCTGGATTCTTTATTTTTAATCTACTTTTGCCTTCACCGTGATTTGATTGTTCATTACAATTTGAGTAGGAAAAATGTTTCTGGTGCCAGTGCTAGCACCTAATTTAGAATAGCAGGCTATACTCTCTTAGTATGAGCTGTATGTATTATATTAAAATCTCAAAAAAATATAACCCATATGTTGTATACATTCTGCTTTCCACGAAAACTACCAATGAAATAAGACTACTGTCACACTTGATGGCACCTGATACTGACACGGCGATAGGACCACATGCTGTGAAGTAACAGGCTGCGTAATGATGTGACGTGACCGTGCTGGTACTGAGGTGACCAATTACTTGGCCTATCTGAGGACCACATTGCTGCTACTTGAGTGACCACATGTGTGGTTACTAAGTGACCACATGATGGTACTGGTGACCACATGCTGACTATGAGGCCACATACTGCGTACTGAGTGACCCATCATGCGGACTGAGTGACCCACATGCTGGTACTGAGTGACCAATGCTGATACTGAGTGACCACTGCTGCTATGAGTGACCACATACTGGTACTGAGTGGACCACATGCTGGTGTAGCGATGACCAACATTACTGGTACGAGTGACCACAGTGCTAGGACGTGAGAAACCACATACTGGTTTACGGAGTGACCAACTATGCTGGTACCGAATGACCCACCATACTGGTACTGAGTGACCACATGCTGCATACTTGACTGACCACATACTGGTAATGAGATGACCACACTGGCGATGACATGGTACTGAGTGCACTCGTATGCGAGTGACACACACTGCCGGTACTGAGTTGACCAAATGTCGGTACCACATGTGACTGAGTGACCACACGCTGATGCCACAGTCTACTGAGGACCCAACAGCTGTTACTGAGTGAACCCACATGCTGGTTACTGAGTGACCAATCGGATGCTACTGAGTGACCACGTTGCTGGTTATGAAGTGCCACATGCTGGTATGAAGCCCACATACTGGTGGTGACCATCTGTATGATGACCACATACTGTACTGAGTACAATGACTTACTGATATGCCAGTTATGGTGAACTGTACGATGACACAACGGATATGACCAACTGCTACTGAAGTGACCAAGTTACTGGTACTGATGTGACCACATGCATGTTACTGAGTGACCACCATACTGGTACTGAGTGACCACATGCTGGATACTGAAATGACCACATGCTGCTACTGACTGACCAACATACTGGTACTGAGTGGGATTTGGCAACTATGAACATGTTCCAGGATATTAATTAGCTGGTTTCTACCGCAATTCACTACTGGTAATATCCCATATGAGGCAGACCACGGCTCAGGTTGATGACACTTAGTTCGCGTAATCTAATTCATGAGACAGTAGGAGTGGAGGTGAATATGCTATCATAACTGCATAATAGACCTAACTTGGTACAGGGGCGCCGCATACATGTGCTCGGGTAAAAAACAAATTGACAGCCTATAGCTGTTAACTTGGTTTTTTTGTGTGTGGTTTTGCTGTAATTATAGCTGCGGTCTGTGCATTAAGGGGGTAAGCACCTAAAGCGGTTCGACATTTATAAAGAGTTTTCATCCATATGTGATGAATGGTGTCCCTATACCTTATAATGTACAGGAGAGAAGAAAAAATGTCCTGTTGACCATATCTTTCATCACATAAGCTTTTCAATGGGACTATCAGTCATGCATAGGTATATACATGTAGCCTAAGGCCAGTGATGAGCCGTTACTGAGGACAAACTAGCTCAAGTAACTAAGCAGGTCGGCTTATATATCTTAATTATAAGCCTAATTACATCTTATTATAGTATATGAGTTTTTTTGGGGGGGGGTTTTTAGGGGGTTTATTAATTGATCAGTTTTATAGACTTTCAGTGGAACAATATTGCACATGCACACAAAGTGCAGTTGACCATAAACTACCCAGACAGTGTAGTTGGGTTCAAGAAAGGGGAGGGAGGGAGGGAGTGGGGGGGGGTGGTAGTAGGAGGAGGGGGGGGGTTTTTTTTTTTCTTTTGTTTTGTTCTTTTTTTTTTTATTATATTGAGCACCAAGGGCTTTGGATTCATCTAGCTGAAATATTTATCACTGCTTTTGAATTTTAAATTTTTAGTTTGACTATGCCCCTTCAAATCATGGGGATGTGGGGGGGGCATGGAGGACCTAGAGTGGACATGCCCAGTGCTGATTAAATTTTGAAAAAACTGCAGGTTTTTAAGAAAAACCTTGCATAGTTTTTCCTGGTGTCCAGCCCACCAGATCCTCTTTTTTTAAGTATGCTGCAATAAGAAGTGTCATCGTGTGCGTGCGCTACGTAGTTTCTTCTCTAATAATGCTATCGAAGTGGTCTTGAATGGTTATAGAGCACCCCGATGTTCGTAGTACTTTACTTAGTTCATATTCCTCCTGCTGAAATGTGTTGATTCTTGAAGTCCAGACAGTGCCATTATTTTCACAACGCATCATTGATACTGTCGAAATTCAGCAGGATTTTATAGCCTTACTCAAAAATTGCTTAGAGAAGGGATCCCCAAGCTTTTTGAGCAGCGACTTGTAGGGGGGACGTGGGCAACAGAAAGATAAAAAGCGGAGTAGCACGTTTGACTGCAGTGTCAGGTGTAGGATTGGACACAGTTCTTTACTCCCACCTCCATGTCCACAGAAGCATTGGACATTGATTGATGGTGTGGTGGAGTGGCTGGTGGTTGATGTGTTACTATTCATGCCACTTATTTCTTCAGTACATCCTTCAATCATCACCTCCTGCATTTTGGGACTATGTGATCCCTAGTAAGCACATGGGACTTGGACTGTGTTGGGGAATGCTCTACACGATACCAATTACAGCTTCAAGCTATAAAAGAACCGGCCTGTTCTGTCATTTGAGACATTACTGTGCATTATAGAGGCCTACAGCATTTACTTTCATTGGGGCCCCGTCCACCCCTACAGCTGACCAATCCGTCCATTTAAGTGTCGGACTGGCCGAACAAAGCATCAGAGAATCCTCTGGTGGGCCCAGGTGTATACACTTTTATAATGGGCCCCAAAGATCTTCATTTGGAAGTAGAGTGGAGTAGTAAGTATGAGAATTATTGAATCTATTCATATAGGATTGATTCTCAGATAGTTATAGATTAAATCTTTTGGATGTACATCCTACAGATATGATTTTTTTAATGGTTTATTTATGGTTGAAGGGTGGGCTTCAAGAATACCACCACTGGATAGGTCCATACACGTGCCATCCGACACAAGCGTCCATGAAAGCAAGTTCTTCAAACCATTTATTTCAAACCTTCTTCCAAACTACAAAACCTGCACCACCAGTGCAGCATCCAGTAACAACCAGGGGTCCCACTAATATTCCTTTGATGTGAAATGTTAAGGTATAAGATGTAAAAAGTACTGTTGGTCTATGTCCTTCTGAACTTCTAGCCTGATTTCTAAATTTAACAATGTTGAAATATATCAAATTGCCACACCATTTGTTGTAATTGCGGGACCCATTTTAGTAAGGGGAGGGCCTATGGGAGAGGTCGTTGCCTAGTGTTCCACATTCTGGGTCAGTCATTAAAAGTGGAAAAACACACTGGCAACATTCCCTTTTAAAAGTTTGCGTTGATCGAAACCACACATATAATATATAAAGACCCAAACGATCTTACCAAAATGCATTTCAACCACAATTTCTTTCAATGTTTTGACCAAATTGGCTTGAAGCAATTATTAAAAGAAACAGCAATCTGTTCCAAATTCGCGATGGAACGATAGTAATAAAACTATTCGGGGAGTCTCAAATCAAAAAAAACACGATATGTACTAGTGGACCAAAAGCCTAAGTTCTCCATATTAAAAGCTAAATGTATTTTTTTAGGAGGAAAACTGTTTCACTGTAATCATCTCTGTGGAATTCTAACAGATGATGATTTTGCTAAATGTGATAATCGGGTCGGAATCAAGCAGGAGGTCACATGTATAAGTTGTGCTAGTCAATCAAAAGAAGCAGGTTTTAGAATTTTTAATGAGGACATTTGCATATTCCATGATTATGCATTGTTTTTGCCCAAATCATAAACCATATGGCTTGCAATACTTGGATAAACTTTATGCTAGGAGTGGAACCATCAGTTTTCCCAAACTGTTCCGGAATTCATATAATCTCAGACAGGTTGTCATGGTGTAGGGTGAGTGAGTGATAGTGTGATGCTCATGCTGTCTTACTACTTCCCAAGAAGGTAGATGTTACTTTTGTTAGATGATGTTATTGTATCTGTAATGTAGACCTTTATTAACTATTTCATATATGAGTTTCATAAGGACCCATCCACAGCAGTCCATTATAGACTTTAGAGAGTCGATCTTATCAATGTAAATGTCCTTATCATCAGGGAGTAGTATTAAGGATGTATAACCAATTTTGTACACATATGCTGAGTCTTAGGCATGTTCACGTTTTGTTGGATTTTTTGTTGATGTAATGTCTAACAAATTAATTTTGCTCTATATTGCATATGTTTGACCAAACTTTCAATTTACCCCAAATTGTACTCTCCAAGGCAGATCTACAGGCCCTTTAAAGACCTGTTGATGCTAATCAGAACTATTGTAAATAAAACTACATCAGAACATACATCATAAACTAGGGCACTTATCTAGTAGATCCAGGACATGCCATGTGGTAATCTCTTAAACAATAATGATAATAATATAATAATATAATAAATAAAAGAACTAAATAATAATAACTCATCTTTATTAATAGCGCACAAGAGCTTGCCAATCAGAATCCCTGTCCTGTAATGGGTCCACAATTTAATTCAACCGACCAGTATGTTTTGGTTGGTGGGAGGAGGAAACCAGAGTACCCCCCCGGAGGAAAACCTTTTTGTTCCTTTCTTCTTAAAATCAGGTTTTAGGTAGGGGGCATTAACTTTCTGAAATGGCCAATCCGCAATATATCCGGGTTTATGGACACACCCGCACCCAGTGGCCGGAAATGCTCAAGAAACCAGCCTCATCACAAGAAGGTGGTTGGGGAGCAATACCTTGTAAGCCACCCAATTAGCCTCAAGCTAAATGTCTTTAAAGTTATGCAGAGACAGAAAGCCCTAGGAGATTTTTGTACAAAAAGACACAAGATAATTGCTAAGAACATAAGAATATTGTAGGGTATGAGGAATCATGTCCGTTGTATTGCAGTCACATGAGGCTGAGCTGCTGCTTATTAACAGATTTCTAACCAAAAACCTCGCTCTCGCCTCTTCCACTTGTATTGTCCATGGGCTTCATTTCAGCCCTTCTTCATCGTCGGATGAGCACGTACTCTCCTGCTCAATACCGCAATTTACTTTTTCAGCACGTTGGAAATCTCCGACTGTAAAAGCATATTGTTGCTTATTTCTTCCGCAGCCTTCCTCCCAGGCTGAATTCTGTCACAGGCAAAAGTTATGAAATGACTTATGAATATTGGCCCTGACCACTGCCAAGAGGATTAAAATGACTCTTACCGCAGCCACATTCTATTTGTGAAGCTCCATTATTAGTCATTGCTGGACTGAATCCCATTGCTCACCTCTCCAGCATACTTATAAAGCTGGCAAATTTTTATTCTCTGATCACATAAATAGGTTGGATACCTAATAATGTACGGCCGGATTTTACATGATTCCATTCGGTATAGTAATATAAGAATTGGAAATCTATAGTCTTTACATAAAAGTGCATTCAAAGGTAGCAGTACTGTTCTGTGTAATGAACTTGCCCTGTAATATCATTGCCAAGGGCAAAATATTGCTGAATATATTACATCATGACCAGAAGAGGCTGCGCATATATATTACTAATTTCTTTTTTTTGTTCCCCTATATCTTCCGACCATTTCATGACCAAACATTTTCTGATCCTACTGACTGTCCATCTTGAATTTCCACCTTCTGACACCGATATGTTCTTCCTATATTTACCTTTTCTCTTGACAAGCTCAGATCAATTGGGCAAAATCAAGACAGCAACAGTGGGGCTCATTTACTAAGGGTCTGTGGTCCGTACTATCGTCGGAATACCCGACGACTTTCGATATGCGCCGCATTTAGAAAGGGTTTTTGGTGCATGCGATCGGATTTTGGCGCATCGGCGCCGGCTTTCATGCGACACAAATTGTGGGGCGGGCCGTCGGACAATCCAACGGATTCGGACTACGCGCGGGATTTAACAAAGCAATTTGTGTCGCAAGACATGCACTTACATGCACTGGGAGGAAGAGGGTGAACACCTCGGGGATCGCGCAGGGACCAGATAAGTAAATATGCCCCAGTATGTAGCGATATTGTATCATATAATGTTGACACAAATGTCATAAGTCTTTGTGTGTCCACCGAGTATTCATGTCAACCGGCAACAGGTTTTGAAATCATGTCACAATATTGTATTGACTTGGAGAATAGTTGATACATAGTTGATAGTTAAAACATCTCTAGAATATCTTAATTTGTTGAAAAAAAAAAACAATTTAACAGGTGGAAATGGAGGTGGGTTCACCTATTTAGGTCACTCATTTAATAACCATCTCCAAAAAATGTCTCTTCAGGGACCTGAAGTGGCTCTGTAGATTAAATGAATACTTAGTGATTTAATTCCCTGGGATTCTGATTTGTAAAAGTCCCTAATAGGGAAAGACATTGGGGGTCATATACTAAGGGACCGATTCACGTTTTCCCGTGTTACTCGAATATTTCCGATTTGCAACGATTTTCCCTGAATTGCCCCGGGATTTTGGCGCACGCGATCGGATTGGGTCGCATCGGCGCCGGCATGCACGCAAAGGAAATCGGGGGCGTGGCTGAACGAAAACCCGTCATCTACCTTACATCTTAGTTCAAAGTTGATTTTCTGGATGATCTCACCAAGTTGTGTCATGAAAGAAACATCCTCTAGAAGCTGTTCAACTGCTTGAGAACTTACTGGTAGTTGTTTATTAGGTCACAGGTTCCCTTTGAAGGGATTTTCCAGTCACAATACATTATCCCCTCTCCACGGGATGGAGGATGACTTTTCTGAATAGTGAACATTCAAGTTGTGGGGAGAGAGGTTTGTTGTTAATGAAGTATAAATGTATACTACATTCACTCTTTATGGTTCCCAAGAATGTAGAAGAGTACTGGGCACAGCTATGTCCATCATGTATGAATAAAGCAGCAGGACACCCCCCCCCCCGAACAATAATTATTCCCTACCCTGTGGATGAGGGACAATTTGTTGTGAATGCACAAGCTCTTGAAGGAACTGTAAAAGCTAACAGGAATTCATTAAACCATTAGAAACTTCTGATTGTGTCCAAATGTATCCTACAGCAGGACATGGATTCCAAATGTACAGGCCAAGTAGTTAAGGACTATGATATCATATGACTCCCACAAAACACTGATCTTAACATTATCAACCTCCTTGATGAGATCCTCTAATGACGCACCCTATAAAGGTGGTAAAAATTTGAATTTTATTGATAACAAAGTGATCAGTGGGGGTCGCCACCACTGATCATGAGTATTGGAAATTGCTGAACACAGCACTCAATGGGGGCAATTCATTAAGAATGGCATTTTAAAGCGCCTTCCGTTGGGCCTCTTAGTATATATGGATGCAAAATTCACCAGTCCTTACCTGTAGACTTGTAGTCTGTCTGTTTCCAGTGGGCCTGTTATTCACACCTCTAAAAGTCCCCCACCTGGACTACCTGCCCAATATCCTTCCCGGAAAAGCCAGGAAACTGCCAGAGAGAGGGAGATTTATGTGCATAACTGAATCTCCCCCTATGTCTATGAGACATTTTTTGGAGTTGCAATGGGCCTGCTCGACCTGCTACTCCATAAATTGTTGCGTACTTAAATTCTCTTCTCATGATTGGTGGGGCTCCCAGCAGTTGGATCCCGATGATCTGAATGGATAGGGGATCGGTTGATACAACCCCTTTATTTTGCAGTATTTGGCCAGAACTTTTGCACAGTACTATATAAACACACACAAGATATCAGGGAAGTTGTACATTTTTTACATAAGTAATAAGTTCTTGTAAACACCGTTCCTGTTGATACAATCCTTGATTGCTTTACCAGGAACTACGAAAGCGTGACTTATTTCAAGTGTTCTCACCTTTCTCCGCTATGACAGATGTATTCAGAATACCAGGCTTCAGCTGTAGATAACACAGTAGGAGCGGGGCAAATTTACAGTGTATTGTTTGCTGCAGGATGGATTAGGAAGAGTCTGTTCCACCACAATCCCTCTTTTTGTAGTCATCCACTTCACTCCTACTTAGAGTCCTCCTGCTATGGAGAGCATTAACCACAGAACAAATAGTACTGATTGAATAGTGTCAATAATCTCAAGCTTCATTCTATGAAGAGTCTGGAAAAATAGCTACAGTTACACCAAGCTGTATATTATATCTGTGCATCACTGAATCTAATGAGCACAATTTAGTACATGTATGACAAATATACTTATGAAATATGAAAAGGCAATCACTGTCATTGTAATATCTACAAGCTACTTGTGTTTGGTCATTCATTCTCTTGCTACGGTTGATAGGGTCATCTCTTCGGCCTTCATCTGGACAACCTACTGCCGGAGGGTTTCAGTCACTTTGGAACGGCACAACATTTTTGTAAATCTAGGGAAAACTGGAAAGTTAGGTACCCAGTTATATAGGGTTCGACAAAATTAAGGAATATATATTAGGATATATTCACAAAGGACCTTGACATTTCGTAAATTGTGTGTTGCTCTCTAATTTTGATCTCCAGTGTAAGTAGAATGGTTCTTGGAAATCCATGTGTGTTTTAGACTTCTCTGGGAATGCCAATGCAGTCAGTAGACTCTTGCTTTGCCAATTGGAGCATATCCGTGCATTATGGGGGTGATCAGAAATGACTTTGGTTGGATTCCCGGATAGGGCAAATCTACTCCTAGCTCTATAACTCAGAACAAAAGCCTTTGAAAGCCATTGCCTGTTGCAAAAATTTTGCAGCGGCCGTGCCGTCTCCTGTCCCATCTCCTCATACAGCATGGGGGCGTGCCAGGCTGCCTGCAAGTTGTCAGAGAGGAGCTTCGTGCCCCTGTAAACAGAGGTAAGGCTCTGATGGGCCCCTGGATCAGATGAGAAAAGCTTTATTTTTTTTTATAAAAGCCCTCCCCAGCCCGCTTGCAAAATGTTTTTAATAGTTGGGCAACCGACTGAAATTTGCTGCCAATGACTATTTACCTTTCCTACATCTCATATATAAGTGGTGGAGAACCTATGGCACGGGAGCCAGACAGGACTCAAGGCCTCTTGCAGTCCCAGGCAGCCCAGGACCCTAGAAGGAAGCTACAACCCAAACTTCTTCCCCTTCTTTCTACTGTATCAGTGTCCTCAGGTGCCAATACAATTTAAACCTGTGAAAGAGCAGGTAGTAATAAGTTACTGCTAAAATTGTCATCACTGTCATATAATCCCCGACAATCCCATACAATCCCCGACCATTCCCATATATCTCTATCTCTTATATAAAAGTGCTCTCCTTTTGTATTAGGAAAACATTATAGATGTTTAATAAGTACATATTTACTAGTAAAAGCCAAATGGACTACTACCCCACCAATCCCCAGTTTGTAGCACTGATCTAATAAAAGATGTAATGGTAAAATATTAGAACTAATGCAATGCAAAAACAGTAACATTTCTTTTCTGCGGGCAGCAGGTGTCAGCAATGCACAAAATACGGAGGAGCGAGCGCTCAGTGATTAGAAGTGCTCTCTCAATCTTAAAACAAATTGCCCTTTCAATTTAACCCTGACCGGTTCTCTGTATTAAGATATGCATGCACTGGGAACATGCTGCTCTGTGCACAGAGACGAGAGCAAAAAAGACTCATTTTCAAACCAATAATTATAACAATATAAGCAAAGGATGGAGCTTTATCTTCTGGAACACAGGAATTACTCTCTGCTGTGTTTACTTATAATGGAAGCCGGGGCTGAGATATATACACATCTATATCACTCGCTGAAATATCAATGCATCCTGTACTACAACAGGATCCATTGATCTCGAGTCTTAAGTGCATCTCTTATTACATCAGCTGTTTCTACATGTTTTTTTTTCTGGGAATTAAAAATCAGATCTGATATAAAATGATGTTTGTATAGAAGAAAAGAGTACACTGGGGCGCCTGAATAGGATTAATATTAGCATCACATACTAGTGGTAGTGGGTGTAACGTTGTGCCTTAACCCACTGAGCCTATGAACCTATAGGCTACTCCCAAGGTGTTACCTTCTAAAAGTTATCCTGACAGTTTTTACCCTTTTAACTGGGCTTCATTCAACGAGGTTCAATGGGTTTCTTCCTTTTGGATAGTGAGATGGGAAAGACATCAGTGAGCATCACTGGAGAGGCAAAGAATGGTCAGGAGTAAGCCAAGGTCAGAGAAGTTTTGGCTGAGGTCAGGATAAGTACCAAGGTCAAGTTCAAGTTTGGGTCATAACTGTTGAGAAGCAGATCAGGGGTGAGCCAGAATGAGGGTAAGGGGGTGGTTGGAAGGATGGAAGGCAAAATACATAGGGTAAACACCTAAAGAAAAGTAACTCAGAGGGATTTACTGTATCACTCAACTTCTTGTAGGTAAGAAATAAGATTCAACTTGTTTCCTGAAAAACATTGTTCAATCTACAGATGTCCAGTTAAAGGTTACGGTGGACACAGATGTATGGGCAAGATGTTTCAGAGCCAAACTATGTAGATTTTTTTCTGCTTTAATAGGATTAATAGTAAGATTCAACTTGCGATTGGTCACCGATGTCACTAAGTAGGACAACCTACTTAGCTCCTATAGATTAAGGCATAATTCATCTTTTCCCACGAAACTATTTATCAGATATCTAATCTTTAAAGTTGGTTTTACTCCTTCTGTAGAGGTAAGACCAAAGCTCTTTGAGATACCAACCATAACATATTCATGATATATTCATCAGAGAGTACATGTGTTGTAAATAGTAGACAAATGAAGAAGCTGTAGATCCTGCCAGGGTTTGACTTCACTCCCATGAGCACAAACACTTGGGATTGTTAAATTGTTCCATCATTTTGCTGTCCTGAACTTCAATCAGAAAAGTTGCTGGTTGGCCTGAAATCTTCTTTGACTAAACTTAGTTGATATTGTTTTGCCATCTTAAAAAGTAATTTTCATCACCTTCACCAGCTCTTTGCACCATATAATAGGTTCTGATTCATAGATTCTGGAACTGATGTAATGTTTTCTCTAACTACCATTGCTCCTGAGTTATCAGTGCTCTTAGTTCAGCACACTATCGGGCACTTACAAGCACCAGGAAGAAGATGGTGAAATCCGGCAGACCTTGGCGCAGCAGCGACACCTGGTGGATATCAGGCGCACACCTTAGTGAATCCCGGCAGGACGCGAATCCACGTCGGACAACGTGGGATCGCGAATGGATCTGGTAAGTTAATGAGCCCCATTATGTTAATAACTCTTTCCTTTGTCAGATCAGTGTTGAAGCAGACAGCCTAAATATCATATAAATTGCTGAACCTAAGATCACTGATTGCTCAGAAATGTTGGGACTGTACCAAAATTGGTTATTTTACACCTAGTAAAGAATACAAAGAGTAGGAGTTGGTTGTGAGTGAATGGTGATTTATTAGCGGATAATTTAATGCAGTGTTTTATCATGTATCATTGTGACTGTGTGTGAAAGACTGGTTATGGTTGGACACCCAATCCTTAAGGCCATAGTGATGTAGTGGTTGGGACTTCTACGGTGTCTGGATTTCTTTATTTTTAATCTACATTTTGCTTCACCTGTGATTGATATTTTCATTACATTTGAGTAGGAAAATGTTTTCCTGGTGCCAGTGCTAGCACCTCATATTAGAAATAGATTGTACATTGCTCGAGGCTTATACTCCTTAGTATGAGCTGTATGTATTATATTAAAATGCTCAAAAAATAATCTACCCATACTGTGATATCATCTGCTTCCACGAAACTACCAACTAAATAAAGACTACTGTCACACTTGATGGCACCTGATAGCATGACCACGTGCTGGTACTGAGGGACCACATGCTGGTACTGAAGTGAACATACGGGCTGAGTAATGAGTGACCACCTGGGTTACTGAGTGACCAATACTTGTACTGAGGACCACATTGCTGTACTTGAGTGACCACATTGCTGGGTACAGTGACCACATGATGGTACTGAGTGACCACAGCTGCTATGGACCACATACTGGTACTGAGTGACCCACATGCTGGTACTGAGTGACCACACTGTTTGGGTACTGAGTGACCACATGCTGTACTGAGTGACCCAGCTGCTATGAGTGACCACATACTGGTACTGAGTGACCACATGCGGTACCTGAATGAGCCAACCATCTACTGGTACTGAATGACCACATGCTGGTACTGATACCACATAATGTACGGGAGGACCAACATGCTGGTACTGAATGACCACCATACTGGTACTGAGTGACACATGCTGAATACTGAGTGACCACATGCTGGTACTGAGTGACCACATGCTGGTACTGAGTGACCACATGCTGCTACTGAGTGACCACATACTGGTACTGAGTGACCACATGCTGTTACTGAGTGACCACATGCTGGTACTGAGTGACCACATGCTGCTACTGAGTGACCACATACTGGTACTGAGTGACCACATGCTGGTACTGAATGACCACATACTGGTACTGAGTGACCACATGCTGGTACTGAATGACCACATACTGGTACTGAGTGACCACATGCTGGTACTGAGTGACCACATACTGGTACTGAGTGACCACATGCTGTTACTGAGTGACCACATACTGGTACTGAGTGACCACATGCTGGTACTGAATGACCACATACTGGTACTGAGTGGACTCTGGCACTATGCACATGTTCCATGATATAATTACAGCTGTGTTTCTTACCGCATTCACTACTGGTAATATCCTCATTATTAGGCAGACCACGCTCAGGTTTGATGACACTTAGTTTCCGTAATTAACTGCATTTAGACAGTGAGTGGAGTTAATATGCTACATAACTGCTAATGAGACTACACTATGGTACAGGGGGCACCGCATACATGTGTCGGTAAAAAACAAATTTGCATCCTATAGCTGTAATCCTTGTTTTTTTTGTGTGTTTTGCTGTACATTATAGCTGCGTCTGTGCATTAAGTGTGGGTAAGCACTAAAAGGTTAGACATTTATAAAGATGTGTTCATCCATATGTGTGAATGTGTCCCTATACCTTATAATTACTTGAAGGAAAACTCTTCAAGTAACTTAAGCAGGTAGGTCTTATCATATAATTATAAGCCTTAATTCATCTTATTATAGTATATTGAGTTTTTTGGTTTTTTTTTTTTATAATTGAATTCAGTTTTATAGACTTTCAGTGGAACAATATTGCACATGCACACAAAGGTGGATTTACCCATAAAACTACTCAGACAATTACTTGGGGTCTCAGAGTTTAAGAGGGATATTTATCACTGCTTTTGCAATTTTCAATTTTTACGTTGACTATGCCCCCTTCAAACCATGTGGGTGTGGGGGGTCATGGTGGCCCTTAGAGTGGGAATGCCCAGTGCCTGCATAATTTTGAAAAACCTGCAGGTTTTTAAGAAAAACCTTGCATAGTTTTTCCTGGTGTCCACGCCACCAGAGTCCTCTTTTTTTAAGTATGCTGCAATAAGAAGTGTCATCGGTGAGTGCCGCCTACAGTTTCTTCTCTACTTATGCTATGCTGAAGTGTCTTTGAATGGTATAGAGCACCCCGATGTTCTTAGTACGCTTTACTTTAGTTCATATATCCTCCTGCTGTCAATGTGTTGATTCTTGAAGTCCAGACAGTGCCATTATTTTCACAACTGCATCATTGGATACTTGTCGAAATCAGCAGGATTCTTATAGCCCTTCTCAAATTGTGCTCTATAGCAGGGATCCCCAAGCTTTTTTGAGCCAGCGACTTGTAGGGAGTGGGCAACAGAAAGAATAAAGCTGGAGTAGCCGTTGACTGAAGGTGTAGGTGTAGGTATCTGGACACAGTTCTTCTACTCCACCTCCAATTGTCCACAGAAGCATTGGACATTGATTGCAGGTGTGGTGGAGGTGGCTGGTGGTGATGTTACTATTCATGCCACTTATTTCTTTCAGTACATCTTCAATCATCTACCTCCTGCATTTTGGGACTATGTGATCCCTAAGCTAGCACTGGACTATGGACCTGTGGTTGGGGAACATGCTCTACACGACTACAATACAGCTTCAATCTATAAAAGACCGGCTGTTCTGTCATTCTGAGAATTACTGTGCATTATAGAGGCCTACAGGCATTACTTTCATTGGGGCCCCAGTCCACCCCTACATGCATGACCATCCGTCCATTAAGTGTCGGACTGGCCGAACAAAGCATCAGAGAATCCTCTGGTGGGCCCCAGGTTATAACACTTTATAATGGGCCCCAAAGATCTTCATTTGGAAGTTAATGGAGTAAGTATGAGATATTATGATCTATTTCATATAGGATGATTCAGATATTATAGATTATTAGATCTTTTTGATGATACATCCTACATGATATGATTTTTTTAATGGTATTTTATGGTTGAAGGGTGGGCCCTCAAGATCACCACCACTGGTAGGTCCAACACGTGCCAGTCCGACACTGCGTCCATTGAAAGCCAGTTCTTCAAACCATTTCTTCAAACCTTCTTCAAACTACAAACCTGCACCACCAAGTGCAGCATCCAGTAACAACCAGTGTTCCCACTTACTATTCCTTTTGATGCTGAAATGTTAAGGTATAAGATTAAAAAGTTAGATCAGTGCATACAGTAGATCTGTCGTCTGGTCTTTGCCCTAAGATATTTAATACTCAGGGTCCGTACTGTTGGTCTTATGTCCTTCTGAACTTCTATCCTGATTTCTAAATTTCAACAATGTTGAAATAATATCAAAATTTGTCACACACTTTTGTTGTAATTGCGGGACACCATTTTAGTAAGGGAGGCCATATGGGAGGTCGTTGCCTAGTGTTCCACAGTCAGTTAAAAGTGGAAAAACACACTTGGCAACTTCCCTTTAAAAGTTTGCTTTGATCGAAACCAACACATATAATCTATAAAGCAACAGATCTCTACCAAATGCATTCAACCACAATTTCTTTCAATGTTTTGACCAATATGGCTTGAAGCAATTATTAAAAGAAACAGCAATCTGTTCCAAATTCGCGATCGAGAGATAGTAATAACTATTCGGGGAGTCTCAAATCAAATAAAACAATATGTCCTAGTGGACCAAAGCCTAAGGTTCTCAATTAAAAGCTAAATGTATTTTTTTAGGAGAAACCTGTTTTCACTGTAATCATCTCTGTGGACTTAACAGATGTATGATTTTTGCTAAATGATAATCGGGTCGGAATCAAGCAGGCACCATGTTAAATGTTGTAGTCAATCACAAAGAAGCAGGTTTTAGAATTTTTAATGAGACATTTGCATAATTCCCATGATATAGCATTGTTTTTGCCCAAATAAACCATATGGCATTGCAATACTTGGATTACTTTATGCTAGGAGTAGGCAACCATCAGTTTTCCCAACTGTTCCGGAATTCATATAATCTCAGGACAGTTGTCAATGGTGTAGGTGAGTGATAGCTGTGATGCTCATGCTGTCTTACATCTTTCCAAGTAAGGTAGATGTTACTCTTTGTTAGATTATTGTATTTCTTAATGTATGACCTTTCTTAGACTCTTTCATACTATGAGTTTCATAAGGACCCATCACAGCAGTTCCATATAGGACTTTAGAGCTCTATCTTATCAATGTAAATGTCCTCTATCATCACGGCTGTATATTAAGGAGTATAACCAATTTTGTACACAATGCTGAGTCTTAGAGCATGTTCACGTTTGTTGGATTTTTGTTTGATGTAATGTCTAACATAAATTTAATTTTGCTCTATATTGCATAGTTTGACCAAACTTTCAATTTACAAATTGTACTCTCCAAGGCAGATCCTAACAGGCTAAAGGACCTTTGATGTAATCAGAACTATTTAAATAAAATCTACCATCAGAAACATACATCATAAACCAGGGGCACTTACTCATAGATCCAGGCACATGCATGTGGTAATCTTCTTAACAATAATAATAATAATAATAATAATAATAATAATAATAATAATAATAATAATAATCATTCCTTTATTTATATAGCGCACACAGAGCTTGCCAAATCAGTCCCTGTCCTGAATGGGTCTCACAATTTAATCAACCTACCAGTATGTTTTGGTTTGTGGGAGGAAACCAGAGTACCCGGAGGAAACCTTTTTGTTCCTTTCTTCTAAAATCAGGTAGGTAGGGGCATTAACTTTCTGAAATGGCCAATCTCGCAATATATCCGGGTTTCACTGGACACACCCGAACCCCAGTGGCCGGAAATGCTCAAGAAACCAGCATCACAGAGTGGTTGGGGAGCAATACCTTGTACAGCCACCAATTAGCTGTCTTAACAGTAGCATTAGGTTGAGTAGTTTAGTCTTGTAACTGCTCACCAAGTACAATGCCATATATAGAGTGGTGGCTGTGCTTGGTACTGCAGTTTAGCACCATTCCCTGGAATGGGACTGATTTGCAAACAACCTTGCGAATAATGGGGATGATGTCACTGACCTATAAAGCAGAAGCAATGCTCTATAGGTCATGGTATAGGACTTGTCTAATGTTGATTATATGGCCTAAGGATTCACCGTGGCGGTGAAGACGCCAAAGTGTACATCATTTACACAAACTTCCATTCCTTCTCCGCTATGAAGAAATTTGACTAATTTGAGAAGAAGCCAGAACCAACGAACCGTGAGTGTATGACTATAACCATATAACGCTATTTATCATCTATATTGGGCCGATCCTATTTTTTAGCTATACACTGCAGATATAGGGCCCTATATCCGGCCAGTTACCAAAGACACCTCCTGGATACCTATTCCCCTTTTTTTCATTCGTATGAACCTTTTTTCATTCGTATGAACTTTTTTATTCATATGATTTTTTTTTTTTTTAATAGAATCCTTTTATATTGTATATTATCAGCTTAATATCAAAATTTTGATGTACTAGGTTCAAGATAAATCTTTGATGCGTCTTTAGAACGTTAGAATCTTTCAATTTCAAACTAGTTGTTTTTTGTTATTAAGACCAATTTTTTCATTACAGACGTCTGTGGGTCTGATTTTTATATATGTTTCTATATATGTATTTATCTGTATGTTTGTATTGCTCAGATTAAAATCACTTTAATAAGAAATCTGGAGCCGATCCCTATTAGTCCCTACCTATATACTTCTAAGGATTCAGTAGTCTAAGGATTTGGTAGTCTAAGGATTCGGTAGTCTAAGGATTTGGTAGTCTAAGGATTCGGTAGTCTAAGGATTTGGTAGTCTAAGGATTCGGTAGTCTAAGGATTCGGTAGTGTAAGGATTCGGTAGTCTAAGGATTCGGTAGTCTAAGGATTTGGTAGTCTAAGGATTCAGTAGTCTAAGGATTCTGATCAGTGTGTGATCAGTGCTTTACTGTACAGTTAGCTGCTGATTAATTGTACATACAGTAATATTGTATAGAAACTAAAGAAAGTTTTTACAGAAGTTCTCCAGAACATCTTTAAAATATATAATTAATACAACAGGAGATGGGATCTAATACTAATATCTTACCATTAAGCATCTGTTCACATCTATAATTTTAGCTGTGACAAGGAAAGAATGATTCTTATTTCACCAAAAAAATGACTTCTCCCATCTGCTCAATGATCTCTACGATCCGTTATTGACTCCGTATTAGGACCTTATGACATGTTTTATGGTGTGGACTACATTAATTTATTTACACACTCTCAGGGCAGCAGTGAAACGGGGTCAGTGGGCGGCTAGAAAGATAAAGGTTTACGACGCAGAACCATGTGGAATAAAGACTTAGTAAGGGTTAATAACGACACATAGAGTCACATAACAATAATAGGTTCCAATCTCTGTCTACGTCATCGGTAAATTACCCTGCTGCCCTCAGGATGTGATGACGCACCTTATCTTATTCATTTAGAAAAATATGCTTTAGTCATGCGTTCTATTCCTGACCATAAGAATAACCTGATACCAGAAAATTGATCCATGTTCTGTGATTATTATGTACATTAAGCAACAGTAACTATAATATATTTACTTCACTTCTTCAGTCATTAAATGATTTGTGCAAACATTTTGTATTTTGCACAATTCTATGTCACACACCTTTGAATTTTGAAGAAGTTTAATGGGCTTCGCCATTAAAATTTATTATTTCTTTAAATTACCTTTGTACTGCTTTTTAGATATTTATAGATACAACAAAGATAAAAATATATAATATTTAATGGTACCTTTGATCTGTAATGTCCCTTATTAGCTGCATAAGTGAAACGTCAATCAGTCATAGTTTCATGTAATACTGCAGTACTAGGATGGAGGGTTTGTCAGAAAACAGATAAGACCAGCGCTTGGATTTTTATAATGCCACCAGTGCACAAAAAATAAGCAAAATAAAGAAATACCACCACTTTGAACACAAATCCTGTAGAAAATTGAATAATCTTAACAAAGATGTCTTGCATGATTCATTATAGGATATAATGTGCAGGAAACTCAGTGGCAGTAGCCCTCAAAACATGATGGGATGGTAGTATCCCCTAAGGTTATTCTCAGACCTAAGAGATTGTCCAGTGCCCATACAAGGGCATTCCCGAAAAACAAACCCTATGTGAATGACTCCTTTAAATCCTTATGACATGTTCGGTGACTATCACTGTCTACCTTTAAACGTTAGCGTTCCTTACAAGATTAAATAATACACAGCTATTCTCCCCACCCCCCACTTTGCTGGCACATGGCTTGATCACCAGAACACAGGATGTTATAGACGTAGAGGATTCATTATATGCCCACAACTCCAGACAGGCCAACATTTTGTGAGTAGTGTCAAAGGAAAAACTCATGACATCAATCCAGTTGAGTGATTTACAAAATTATCTGTATCTTTGGTTTGGAATGGATTGGGAAAATAATGTGTGAACTAAGAAAAAGGCTGGGAGATCATTTAGGTGACGTAAGGAACAAGAAAGACACTCCCCTCTCCAGACATGTGGAGAATTTTCATGGGGGTTACAAGTAACTGTTCATTGGGGGTTGATCCTGTAAAATCATCCATACGGGTTGGTGACTGGAATAACTTGCTACTCTAAAGGGAACTGAAATTGATGTTTTGGCTTGATACTCATGGGTGGATTAAGACTGTCATCGGCCCTGGGCTGTATTATTATTATAGCCCCTGGAAATCACTTCCTACATATGGTACTAGAATCAAGCTTCTTGAGGAAGGGAGTCATTCAAACTGTGTTTTCAGGAGCTTTGGAGGACCTTCAAAAGTCCTTAAATGGCTCTTGTGTACATATGTTTTGAGAGCAGGAACAGATCTACGAGGATTTCATGGGTGAAGGTCCTACCGCTCAAATCGCCTATGTTATAATCCACTACTGTTGATACTGTGTGGACTCAATGGGGCACATTTACTAAGGGTCCGCGAACCACATTTCCATCGGGTTTCCAAACTATTTATTTTCGCCGCATTCAACAGGGGTTTTTGGCGCACATGATCGGATTTTGGTACAATTGCGCTGACTTTCATGCAACACAAATCAGGGGTGTGGCCGTCGGACAACCCAACTGATTTGGACTAAATGCGGGATTCAAAATTCAAATTGTGTCGCAAGCCATGCACTTACATGCACCGGGAAGAAGATGGTGAACTCTGGCAAACCTCAGCGGGGAAGGGACACATGCAGGTTATCGGGCGCATGATCTTGGTGAATCGCTCTGGACTTCATCCTCGTCAGACAGTCCGGATCGGGGATCGCAACAGGACCGGGTAAGTAAATGTGCCCCATTGACTAACACAGTTATAGTTTTTTTTATTTTACAACATTCTCTTCTTAACTTCATCTTTCAGATTTATTTCCCCAGCTATCTATGAGGAATCGACCTGCCAGAATAAATTGGGACCAAGTATTGCACATTACCCAGAGGAATAACAGAAGATAAAGGAGATATATTCATGGATATTATTGGTGGAAACTTGTTTTCCTCAGGGTTTAAATATGAAGGAATATTTATACTTTATCTATTAAAAAAAAATTAATTTTCATGTATGTATGTGTAGTTGAAACATTGTGTGAACATCATTGTAATATTTAATTGTTCGAATACTATTTTAACATGTGTCTGTGTGAACTGTTTTAACATGATCATATGGAGATTGTTCTAACACGTGAAAGTATGAACACTGTCTCCTTACAGAGACTGCCAATTAAGGCCACCTTGAAGGCTTGTGGAGACTTATAGCCACTGATACTCCGCTAGAGGATTATGGGAAAATATGCAAATAAGTTTTCTTTGTAAGGCTGCTCCCTTGACATCAAGCATGATCTTCAGGAAGTCTAATGACATAATACTGGAATAAAACCAAACAAGAAAGCTAAAACTTATTTGCATATTTTCTCAATATCCTCTAGCAGAGAGTGAATGGCTATAAGTCTCCACATGCCTACAAGGCGGCCTTACTGGGCAAACTCTGCTTAAGGAGAACTCTTACTTCCCGACCTTAGTCACAAACCAGTTCCCTACACCGTACTGAGGAGACCCAACCAGGTCAAAACAGTACTGTCTAAAGCTGGGAATATGTTCCTTCTGGAATACATATACTGGTTTGGTTTTAATCTCGCATCATGTCATTAGGCTTCCTGAAGGCCATGCTTGATGTCAAGGTTGGTGCCTTACAAGGTAGCTAAAAAGGGTGTGGTTTTCCTTATTCTACCCCATAAAACTTATATGCATATGTTCCGATGAATACTGCTCTAACATGTAATTGGGTAAACATGTGATTGGTGCCTATCTGTTTTTAAGTGTGTGGTTTGTGTAGCAGAAGCAACTATGATGAAGAGTGGCAACGCTCGAAACGCGTTGTTTCTTACAGGGGAATGCTGAGTGCCATGTACCGTATATACTCGTGTATAAGCCGAGTTTTTCAGCACAAAAAATGTGCTGAAAAACGTCACTTCGGCTTATACACAAGTCTATTAAAAAAATAAACTTATATACTCACCCTCCGATGTCCCGATGCTCCACGCGGCTCCCCGATGTCCCCGCTGTCGGCTCGTCTTTTTTCTTCCGTGCAGCTCCTCTTCTGTCTTCCATCTTATTTAACTTCCGGCATGGACGCAGCCATGTTATCTTCCGGCCAGCCGGTGCACACTATAACGTCAGCAGCAGCCGCGTCATAATATGCATCTGCTGGAAGAAAACATGGCCGAGTACATGCCGGCAGTTAAAGAAGACAGAAGACAGAAGAGCAACCGCGCGGAAGAAAGAAGACGAGCCGCACCAACATCGGGGACATCGGGGAGCCGCGCTGAGCATTGGAGGGTGAGTATATAAGTTTATTTTATTTAAATTGCTGGGGGGGGGCAGGCTGTATACTACTAGGGGCTGGCTGTATACTAAATGGGGGCTGGCAGGCTGTATACTAAATGGGGGCTGGCAGGCTGTATACTACTGGGGGCTAGCAGGCTGTATACTACATGGGGGCAGGCTGGCTGTATACTACTGGGGGCAGTCTGGCTGTATACTACATGGGGGCTGGCTGGCTATATACTACTGGGGGCATGCTGGCTGTATACTACTAGGGGCTGGCTGGCTGTATACTACTGGGGGCTGGCTGTATACTACTAGGGGCTGGCTGTATACAACTGGGGACTGGCTGGCTGTATACTACATGGGGGCAGGCTGGCTGTATACTACTAGAGGTTGGCTGTATACTACTAGAGGCTGGCAGGTTGGCTGTATACATGGGGCATGCTGGCTGTATACATGGGGCTGGCTGAATACATGGGGCTGGCTGTATACATGGGGTCTGGCTGGCTGTATACTACAGGGGGCTTGCTGGCTATATACTTGGGGGGTTGCTATGACCAATGCATTTCCCACCCTCAGCTTATACTCAAGTCAATAGTTTTTCCCAGTTTTTGGTGGTAAAATTAGGGGTCTCGGCTTATACTCGGGTCAGCTTATACTCAAGTATATACGGTACCTTTTTTAATATGAGAAATAAAAGCTTGATTTTTTATTACATGCTGGATTGTGGACACTTTTTTTGTGGAACTATCTATCCACAATATGGTATAAATCATATGTATGTTCCCAAATAGTTAATGTTGTATAAAAATAGAGCAGAATAGAAATATCTTATAAATATCAGTATAGCAGAATCTACTAACATTCAATAATCACAGCTTCTCTCCACAGTCATTGATCTAACACCTAGAAGTGTAAGAACTTTCCTTTAAGCCTTGTGGTATAACAAACATAGCTCTGCTGGTCATCTTCTACAAATAAAATGAGAACTTGAAGAAAAGGTCACATCACAAAACCAGATGGTATTGAACATTATTGACATTGCTGGAGGGTTATATGTATAATGATGTACAAATGATGTGACATCTCACCCACAGCTGTAAAAGGAGGCACTGAACACAGAAGTGTATGTAGCCTGGAAACAATAGAGAGACCATGTGCTCGAATATAATATGCTTCATGCTAGGACAGTAGGGGACAAAATGGCTATGTATAAAACATGCTGCAAAATAAATACAAAGGGGACAAGTTATCCCAGATTATTTACTATAAATGTACAATAAATTACTTAAAAATTCAAATTATTATCACTTTTTTGTTTCTTGAACTTGTAAGATATTTTTGAAACATGATATTTTTTTTTGTTTGTTTTTGTTTGGGAAAAGAATGTGCAAACTCTAACAAAATATAGTCACAATTTCAAAAAAGGTCTTCAAAAAAGGTCATCTATATTCCGGTAGCATTACCAGTAACAATCCATAGAAGTGCAAAAACTCCAATGTGTTTCAAATGGAGTACCCGCTCTTAATCATGACTGCATGTAAAGGAAACTCTACAGTGATTATTGCCCGACTTTCAAGAACTTGGGATAATAATCAAACCTCAAAGTCTTTTCCAGATGGAAATAACTTTAGTGTCAGCAAAAAACAATTGTCTTTGCTTCTATCACAAAATATTTATGTACAATGACACAAGGACTTCTAGTATCTTAGGTAATAATTTCCCTTAAAAGGATTTTACCAAGAGCTCAACTTACCACCGATTGAAAGTTTAGCATGTCTACTAGACACTCGCAGCCTTTGAATGGATCTCACACTCACAGCCACTTTAATGGGAGACAGAACCCTTGTTTTTATGATTGGTGGGTTTCAAACAGTTGGATATCCATTGTTCAAAGACTTAAAATACAATACTATACAATACCATAAAACTTTATTGATCCCTTAGAAAATAATTACAAGGTACATAGGTAAAAAAAACAGAGAATAGGGGATAAACAATCCTAAACAAAGTTAAAATTATATTAGAACTTACTTTAAATCCAAGAAAAAGTGAAGGGTATGAGTTGGGGGTTTGCAAATGCAGCATGTTTCAGCAGTGGGATGGTGCTCACTTCAAGAAGATAATATATAAAGGATGTGTTTACCAATCAAAAAGCTTACACTCACAATGATCCAATGTGCATATACAATGTACATAGTTCCGGCATTGGTAGTATACAATAATGAAGGTCACAAACATGGAATAAGGCAGGAATAAGACACAAAGAAACAGGAAAAGAAAAAGAAGGAAAAGAACATCAAGTTAAATTGCTGGGGGAAATGGAATTGGGGAGGGGTGGAGGCATAGGGTTGCAAGTAGGGTGACTTAGGCACCCCTGGTATCCATTTGTTGTAGGCTTTGTTTACTTTAGTTAACATCGTCACCTGGCAGCATTTCTGCTAAAACCGGTTGCTTATTATGCTCCATTGTTAGAGTAGTATTTGGTGCATTGGGGTTGTTTTCTGCAATCAATATCAATTTGCTACAGCCGCTTTTCCTCCAAATACTGTTGATGGGACTTGGTCTGTTTTCAACAATGTTTTTGAGCTTCTGGTAAGTTTGGCCAGTGTGCTACAACCTTTTTTTATTGATTCCCCCCAAGCGGATGATGTTCAAGCAAATAGTCCCTGCAATGGTGGATTCGTAAAACATCTTTAGGATTTTCTTCCAGATGTTGAAAAACCTGAGCTTCCTGATGAAGCACATTCTAGTTGTTTTGAGTGTCATGTTGCTGTTAGGAAGCCATTCTAGTTTATATTGGTGAACACACCAAGATACGTATAGATATGGACCTGGTCATTGACCCTGCCTTTAATTAAGATCAGTTTGTTTATTTTTCTTCTCTGAAAGGCAGTGATCAATTCTTTTGTTTTGCCCACATTTAGTAGGAGATTGTTAGTTTTCACTCCAATCCACAAATTTATTCTTGACCTTCCAATAGGTTTTTTCATTGCCTAATGGATGCAGCCAACTTTGACTGAATTGTTTAAAAATGTCTGAAGGTGGCAGGTGTCAGAGATGTATATAAAATGAATAGGGAGAATACATTGCCTTGGGGTGCACTGACTTGGTTGCTGACTTGTGATTTTGATAATTCGTTGCCTATTTGGACGTATTGAGGTCACTCCATTATGTAGTCATGTATCCAGTTAGCAATGGATGGGTCAATGTTAAAATTGAACATTTTCTCCATCATCTTATCACTGGGGATCAGCGGACCCTATTAAATGAACTTAAAAAGTCTTGTTCTGGTCCGACTACTTGACCTGAAGCCCAAACAGTAACACCCGGGATCGGTGCTGCCACCAATCGTGGTTGTTATCTATTTATATGTGCATCTATTTAATAGCATTCAAATTAATGTGGGGCATGCACCTGCTATTACCAGCCATGGTAAACCTCCTCCAAATTGGGGACATACAGGTGTTATTAGCGGAAGTGTCTTATGGGTCCAGGACACAAACTGACTGAAGTATTTGGTTCGGACCCATTTAACACTACTTATGACCTGTTTCATCGATAGGAAATGAGATACAATTTCGAGAACCCATTACAAGTTGATCTTTTGGCACAATTTACTGTTTTAGTACCCTAAATTCTTGAGATCGCCATGAGGCTTGTTCATTTCTTTCCAGAAATTGAATTGTACATTTACAACTGGACATTATAACAGTCCATACACACTCAAACACTGTCAGTATCAACCCATGAAGGATGTATGCGATTTTTGTCCAATATACTAGTACACTTCTCCTGCTCTATTACATGCTGTGTGCAGGTAGTACAAATCGCTCATTTACCCCCTCTAAATATGTGGTCTGAAGATAGGAAACCATGTACAATCTGCTCAGCCTCCCAACTAAATAATAATAATAATAAGATCTGCTCAGATCCTCCTGCCTGTAGATATTATTGGATGTGCAACATAAGGCTACATTCACATGAATGTATGGAGCGGTACAGTGTCACACACATGCCGCACCGTACCCTCCCATAGCCGGGAGAAAGATAGGCCACGTCCAATGTATTCCCGGAATACGGCGCCGTGTGCCATATATTCCTATGGAGAGGGGCGGGGGTGTGAATGTAGCCTAACAGGTTTCCTTTCAAGAGCTCGGTATTACAAATTTAGATGTTCTTTACTATCTTTGTATTTGCTGAATTAAACTTACCTGAGAAAGCTGAACACAAGTTGCTTCCCATTGTCTATATTCTCAATGCATTGCAATGTTAACAAACATGTTATGCATTGTAATAAGGTGTATCCATTACCTGGGCCATATTTACTATGAGAATGCTTCTGCTGCTACAGCTAATAAGAGGAATATATTTTAACAATGAGATTTCTTTTTTGACAACTTACAAATTGTAAGGTTGTTAGAAAGAGTAGTAGAGTACTTGTTTTGACAGATACAGTATACTTTCGTGTTACTTGCCGAAATATGCATGAGAGTGATTGAGGAAAGATACAGTAATACAAAGCCGATCCTTCTGTGAGATTCTGTGAGAAATATAGAAAAGTCGTATATGTAACTGTTGCTGTGAGACACAATAAGGCAAATCTTTTTTGCATGTAGCCTATAGAGCAGCATGAGGGTCCCTTTGGGTTCATATTACAGAGTCATGGGCAATCCTTATGATTTGTATGGTAGGTGGTGGAGGTACTTTATTGTTTACCAGCAGGAAAAAAAATGTTAAAAAAACCAAATAAAAAAACAGCATGAGCTAATCAGTTTTAGTGGGTGCGATAATATACCGGGGGAATTTATAAAGCCGTTTTAGCCACACTGAGAGTATAATTTGCACCAGAGAGGTATTCCGAATTTCCTTACGTATTTAAGACCTTTGTTTTTTTACTTTTCCTACAAATAAGGCGTAATCCCGAGAAAGGGGCATGGTTTCAGGAAAAGGGGTGGTGGTCAGTTAGAAAATAGTCTGTGTGCCAAAATATAAGGAGGGTGCACCACGTTGTGGAGCACAGTTTAGACCAGTTAAAAACAGGTGTTTTGGGGCTCTGCATTGTCCCCCACAGTGTTTACCTACAGGCACTCGCCGGTTTATGTACAAGATAGATTTTTTAAGTTTGTTCCTAAGTTGAATTTCGATGATAATCAGTCCCAGTGCCAATTGGATTTTCGAAAATTTTTGCTGAAATGGAAACATGAATTATCAATAAAGTGTGATGAGAAACACCTTATAGCTGACCATTGTAGTCTGGGACAAAAGTAAAGCATCCAGAGAGCTTCACCAGAGGTCACAGTGGTCAAAGAGGTGCTTAAGTAGGGGACTGCCAACAGTCAAAACTCTTTCAAATGACCACCCAAGATTGTAGTAAAAAATGGTCTTCTAAGCATTGTGTCTTCCCAAAGTGAGCAAAATACAGTACCGGCACTCCCTGACTTAAGGACACTCGACTTACAGACACCCTGTAGTTACATATAGACTTCTCTGCCCACTGTTACCCCTAATGACCTCTCTGGATGCTTTACTTTACTCCCAGGCTGCAAGGATCAGCTGTAATGTGTCTGTAATTGATCATTATTGGTTCCATAACAGCAAAAAATTCTGAAAATCCAATTGTCACCAACATTTTTAACATAAAAATTAAACTTAAGAACAAACCTAAAACGCCATCTTGTACATAACGGGGACTTCCTGTATATGGTGAAACTGCTAAAAAATCTCATCTGGATGAAAAGTCTTCACACAATGTATTTTTATGTGTCACACAGTTTTGTTTGGCTTTGACTATGGACCAATCACTTTTCATCCACAATTATGGGACATCCTTGGCTGAATCAAAATTGGCCATTAATGAGCTACAAAATAGCTTCAATGTTTCACTCCACAAATAAGTTTCAAAAATATGATGTTGAAATGTGGCTTTAGAATAACAAATGGAGATGGTGAGAAACATATTGTTTAAATAAATCCTTTTTGTATTACCATCGTTGTAGAGTATCAAAATCTCAATGGTTTTCTTGATCTTTTGGAGAATTACTGACACAATACATTTACCATTGCCTGAGCCGGGGGGCTTTCATCTTAAGATAGTATTAGATGGGTTAATTGTCTGCTCCAGCAGTTTTACTTTGGTTGTACCCAACAGTAACCAAATGGGTCTCCATGACATGGGAATTGAGGTGAGAACATAATTGCACTGGCTAGCACTCAGCATAGCCATGTAAAAACAACTAATTTGAAAAATTGTTCAAACCCTTATGATACAAAGTCATAAGTTGTCTCAGATAAATAAACATATATGAGTAATGGGAACAGGCACAGGATTAGAGGACAAGCTTAGGAATAGGGTACAGGCCCAAAAACTGGGTTCATATTACAGGATTAGGATGGGGATACAGCGTCTGGAATGGTGTTTAGGCTGAGATACAGGTGCATGGTTCCTTCTCAGATTATAGTTCAATGTTCCGAATCTGGCAGAAGGAATGGTACAGGTACAGATTTGGGGTTCCGGATCAGGCAAGATTTAGGCATCCGGATTAGGCAGGATACAGGGATCAGGATTAGGCAGGATACGGGGTTCTAGGTCTGGCAGGATACAGGTTACAATTCAAACTGGAGCTTAGGATTCTGGCTCAGATGCAGGTTCCTTCCTTCTAAAATCAACTGTTATAATTATGCCAGAGCCCCTACTTTATGCACCTTCACTGTTACGCTGTGCAGGAACACATGCTGTTACACTGTGCAGGAACACAGAGGAAGTGCTGAGGTAGCATGGGGGAGGGGGAGACATGGTCCTGCACAGTTTAACAGCATGTGAACCTACAGCATGGAAGGGAATCAGTAACACCCCAGCACATTATCCAGCATAAGTTTACCTAACTAAACATAACAATCACCAATTGAAATATTAAGCAAATTGTATAATATATGTTTGTGCTTTTTTTTGGCTCCTAATCTCCCAGAACTTGAAGCCATCACAGTGCATGTTCACATCTATGAACTATGATAGGAATAGTTTAGTAGTTTGATTTTATTTTTTTCTCTAAAGCCTTCTCCATAATATGGCAGACACATGGCAACTGGAGCCTACTTGTCTGCATCAATTTGCATTCCCATCCTATAGTAGTAGCCAGTAGTAGTAGCTAGAAAGCTGAATTCCATGTATTGGTAACGCCCCATTATCAGATTCTCACATCAATTAAATTAATAAAATCATTTGTCTGGAGATAGAAGGGTATTGAAAAAAAAGACAATGCAAAATTTTAGAAAACCTAGGGTTCCTGGCTGGACACTCTGGGTTTCCATCAATTCACTTGTGCCGGCTCCAAAATAGATAAATGCCCCATAATATTTCAGGACTGTTTGGACATGAAGGGATGTTTCTTTCTGTGGGATTAAGCGAATGCAATTTGGAATTTTTGTTTGTAAAACTTTGAAATGTTTATTAAATAGAATTTTATTTAAAAAAGAAATGTCCATCCTCTTTACAAATTTGTTCACATAATGGCGTACGAACATAAACCATATCTCATATTAATAATGAGTAACTCTGTTCAGGAGGTAATAAACCTTAAAATAGCAGTAGGTCAGCATATAGTTAAGAAAAGAAGGCTATATATACACTTTTATCCTGACTTAGTACCCAGTAGTAGATTATAATACAGGCGGTTAGGGTGGTAGTCTAAGACCAAGCCTTCTAGGAGGCACATGGCCACCCAAACCACCCACCAAATTTTATACTCAGAAGGACCTTCACCCATGAAGAGCCATTTCAGGACCTTTGAAGGCCCTGAAACCACAGGTTGAAAGCAGGCAGAAGGGACACGTCCTCCTATTCCTCAAGAAGCTTGATTCTAGTACCATATGTTGAAAATTTATTTTGGACTGGTAGGAACCCATAAAATTCACAAGGCCCCCATAGACCCTTTTGACTTCAGGGCATGGCACGGTGAGCACACAGTGCATCCCAAAACTGTGACCGCTCCTCTTCTTATGAAGGGAGGAGGGGAGAGAAGCGTTCACCCTTTCTCCCTTCTCCCTCCTCCTCCTTCCAGGCCCTGTACTGAATAGAATGGTATTGTCAGGGGCGTATTAAAGGAACATTTAAATGGTCGTGGGGTCGCCCGGACCAGATTACGACCACACAACCATGTAAATTTACCCTTAATCTGCCCCTGACAGTACCATACCATTCTATCGCCAACAAGAGCCCATCACCATCACTTAGCAAATGCAAAGATTACAATATATCATTCACCTACAATTAGCAAAATCATTGAATCCTAACTCTACCAATGGTTGCAGTTTAATACTAATAGAACATCTATTTCAAAAGTAACATTTTCCCCTTTTATAGGTTCAAAATGTGACACCTTGAAGATGAGTCCCGGGGGGTCAGACTGATGACTTAATGCAGTGTTGTGTCCTTCTAAGGGGAGGTTGACAAAGGGGCATTCAATTTATAATATGTCTTGCCTGAGGATCCTACCTGCTAATAGAAACCCACTGGATAGGTATAATGGGAATGAATTATGATGAAAGCAATGGATATATCTTAGAGCTTTCTCTAAGAAACTCATCTGTGCCGGAGAATAAAACGAGGATATAATTATCCGCAGGCAATTGCCCAACACCTGGTGAATATTGCTTAATTAACTTCCATCCTTTTCCCATTATAAAGAAGTTTCAACTTGCTGTTCTGCTTATTCCTAGGGTTTTTGCAAGGCTTGGAAAGAGCTTGTGTATAAATATTAATGTTTCAGCATTGCAGTCTTCAATTACATCCCGAATGCTTTTAGATACTTACCTGTAGTTCAAAGAAGTGTTTCGAAATCAAGCCTGACAGACAGAAAGAGCTTTTTTTGTATCTTCTGAGTACAAATGTTTGCTTGGTTGAAACATTTTCCAATTGTCTTGACAATATACAGTATTTCTGTCTTGACACAAATGCAGGGACAGCAGAATTCCCATTGAATAAGCCCGGCATAAAAATAATTGAACACAAATCAGCAACCGAAAAAAAAAAAAAAGTTCTACCTCTCCTTGCCGAGTCATTTAAATAATTTCAGTGCAAGTATGCGGAAGGCAAAAATTGATTAATTATTGATCTCACTTTTAAGAGACTGAAGAGAGCGGTGAATTTATTGTGATCGAGAATGAAAAAAAAACTCAGATAAGTTGTTATTTTAAGCGCCGGAGTGCAACTTTGTTCCATTTCTCAATTGTTATTGTGCACAATTTGGCATTCAGTAATGGGAAATCATAAATTGATTCGGCTTATCTGTAAATGTCAATGCTCATTACTATTTACCTAGTTGTAAATTAATTCTGTTGTGTCACAGACAGTTCAACATTTCATCGCTGGTAACCGAGAGTGACATTTGTTTCGCTCTTTTTGTGTTATTCTGCAAAGCTTTAACAATACTAATAAACTCCAAAAGTGAGTTTATAATATATCAAATATGGCTGCTGTCTCACCTAGGAAAACACTTTGCAGTCCTGCTGGGTTTTCTAAGTAGTGAGTACTGTGCTTGATGGACAGTATTATTCCTACGTGCCATACAGTGGGAAAGCTTTCGACAAGTGCATTAAAGTTTAATGAATACAGAATGTGCAGTTTTATAGTGCGTCGCTAGCGATTGCATGAACACGTATTGTTTATTATTAATATCATACATTTTTTGGGGGTTTTACAGCCATTAGGGACAACAGCCATACAAAAATGCACTTGAATTCTACATTATCATCTACCTACAATTCTAATTATATGAGAATTGACAGAATATTTGTATTTATTCGCAGCCCATTGTAGATTGTATGCCACTTCACTCGTAATAAACACAACTCTGTTTCTTAAAGGGGTATTCCGGGAATATAAACGTCTAAAAACCCATAATGGTATATATAAATGAATGTAACAAAACTCAATGTCCTAAGTCACAAACTAGAGCCAAGATGGCCGCCACTGGAAACTACAAGTCCCATGATCCTTAGTTCTCAGTAACTCCTCCTCCCTCTTATGGTCTGCTCCCAGTGATGATGTAAGAGACTTTCCTGCTGTGTTACCATAGTAATGATGTGTAACTGCCATCACTGCACATTACCTCACTGAAATGGGTCTCACCACAACAACGGCCATACTGGATGCACTGCAACAACCGACTGCAGCCAAACATAGTGGTGATCACATGACCTGCCCTTGCAAGTTCAGGACATGTGATGTGTCTGCTCTGCGTGGAAATCAATAGACTGATTAAAGGGCCAGTAGCATTTTAATTCATTACAGTCTATGTCCACAGCATTTTCTGCTAAGGGGAGCAAAATTTTAAATAACAACTAATTACATTTTAGCTTATATTTTAAGGAACCATTTGCATATGAATTATGCATATATCTGGAATATCCATATAACTAACACTGGACAGGGACAATGTCATAGTGACATTTGGGACTATAAGATGTAAGTGATGGCTACTATCTGTCAGTTCCTAAGAAGCTTGTAGCTAATTCTTCAAGTCATTGCTCTGCAATTGAAGCAATTTATATTTTGATTGTACCTGTCAAAATCTTATATCACCTTAAGGTCACAGCGTAAATGCAGATAGGGATCGAATGAGGCATACTCCTCTCACTAAATCCTAACCAGAGCAATTGCAGACTTCAGACATGATTTCAAAGTTTCCTAGAATTTAAGAAATTCAGATAACAGAACAACTTAAAGAGGTATTCTGTGAATATAAGCACCGGATACAAACCCCCAAAATGCTATGAATAAATTAATGCAACAAAACACACGTGAGCACAAGGGTCCGAAAGCCGCATTTTCATCGGGTATCGCAATTTTTAGCTGTTTTGCGGTGAATTGTCCCAGGTTTTTGGCGCACGCTATCAGATTGTGTTGCATCGGCGCTGGCTTGCATGCAACACAAATGGGGGGCCTGGACGTCAGACAACCTGACTGATTCGGACAAACCGCGGAATTTAAAAAGCAAATTGTGTCGCAATAGAGCACTCACATGCACCGGGAAGAAGAAGGTGAACTCCGGCGGACCTGAGCGGGGGAAGCGACAGATGCAGGAAATTGCATGCACATTATTAGTGAATCGCAGCAGACCCGAATCCTCGTCGGACAACGCACAGCGGGGATCGCGACGGGCCAAGTGAATGTGCCCCAAGGTCTTTAATCACAAAATGAAGCTTGAATAGTTTGCTTCTATAATACATAAAAGTTTTTGGGCTTTCTAAAGTAGGCAGAGTTATTTCCAAGATGGAAACAACTACAAGTCCCATGATCCTTTAGTTCTCAGTAACTCCTCCTCCCTGTCATCATCTGCTTCCATTGATAATGTATCAGACTGTGCTGCTCTGTTACCATAGTAATGATGTGTGTAACTGCAATCACTACAAATTACCTCACTGAGATGGGTCTCAGGACATGTGATGTGAACATGTGATCAGCAGCCATCTTCTGTCCTGTGTCTGCTCCACGTGGAGAAAATCAATGGACTCATTAAAGGTAGCATTTAATTCTTCATTTTAGTGTAGGTCCACAAGATTTTTCTGCCAAGGGAAGCAAAATTTTAAATAACAACTAATTATATATTAGCTTATATTTTAACAACCCATTTGAATATGAATATAAATTTAAATGTACTAAAAAATAAACAATAATAGCAGCAAAAACTACAATTAATCATACTATTAAATTTCTATTTATTTGATTCCTTTTTTAAAAAATGTGTACTTTCACCTCGGGTTTTCACTTGATATGCTTAATAAGACTCAAGAGGAAGAATCAATTTCTATTCCTACAGGATGATCTTTTCTTGAGCAAGTTTAGATTTTTTTAGTCAAGTGGACGATGCAAAGGATACGTCATGGTTTCATAATACCCCATCTAAAGAAGTCCAGCCTTCATTTGTTTGTTTATTTTTGTGAGGCCCTAGTGGCTGTGTTGTGAATTGCAATATGAAATATTGGGAGGTGAATAGAAAATGCTTGATGGAAATGCAATGCCCAACACAACCACTAGGTGTGACTGCACAAGAATACAGATTACATGTTTGTGACAATTTATTGTAAAATCATGTTCTGTTGATGACTGGGTTATCTCTAAAAGAAAGTCTAGATGAAAATCTAAGTGAAATTAGAACATTTTTAATCATAACTTGATTTAAATTTGGGTACAGTGCATTAAAAGGGTTTGGTCAAAACATTTGGTCACAGATAGCGATGAGCGGACCTGAAATGTAACGTTTCAGTCAGTGTTGTCTGCAAGACGTTTGGGTTTGGTGTTCATGCTTGCATGTTCTAGCATTGATTGTGGGAGTTAACCCTTCAGGATCATCGCTCCCCGATGATGGCAAAGGTTGCAAAGATCATTGGAAAATGGCATCCTGCATGCAGCGATGGCTTTGCCGGTGTTTACTTTGCCAGTGTGCCACTAATAACAAACTGAATATTTCAAAACCTTCACTAATGCATTTAAAGGGGTTGTCCATGAGCATAAAAACCCCTTGGGTGGCTGGGATGGGGCAGGTTAAAAAAATAAACATGTAGCACACTTACTTCTGTGGTCAAACCCGAAGTCCAGCAACAATGGGCAGCAGTGCGGGAAACCAGTTGTGCTGAGGGATGTAAGTATAAGGGTTTTTCTTTTTTTACAGCCCCCCCCTCCCTCCCCAGCCCACCAGTAAAGTTTTTTTAATACTTTTATATAAATCTTTATTACAATTTTATATCATATATCATATAAACTTAAAACACCATGTGCTGGAGAGGAGGAGTTGACCCCTCAACCCTCTATAGGAAACAGCAGTGCACGGCCGCACACTTGGGAAAAGATAGAGCGTGTGGCACCGTACCGCTGCAGGGGCAACATTGCTGTCTATGGGGACGTTTACACAGCCACAAATTTGCGGCCGCATATACATCCTCCCAGACGGCCATGTAAATGCACCCTAATTTTGCACTGTTCCAGCCTTGTCCTCCCCAGGCAGAAGTAATCAATCGCTGCACTATCCCCCAGCTGCTTTGTATGAGTCATACTGTTCAGGTTGATAAGTCCTGTCTTGACAGTTCTGGTATCTCTTTGTGTAATGTGTTTATGTAGGCACTCAGCTTTCCCAGGGTCCTGAATTTTATAATAGTTCTTTGAGCAAGACCACTTGGATTGGGATGACACAAAATCTGTTTCTGCATCACTGTAGCTACAGCATTCTCAAAGTATGTTTGGTTCATAAAACATAAAAACAAACGGTCGATTTCCTGTAAAAGTGACATGTTGGTGCCTAATTTTAACAACAACAACATCTATCAACAGGGGAAGAAATACCCCATCTCCAAGCGGTTGTTAGAAGCGAGGGAAAATAGCCGAACATTAGAAGTCGAAGCTTGTTCCTAAAACGTTTTTGACAAGCCACTAGAAATGATAATGCTGTTTTTGTTAATAGCTTGGATTTAATTTGTGTTTCAGGCACATAAATAGACAAATTCAATTTTTATTTTATGCACAAATTGCTTTATATTTTATTAGACAAAAAACAAGCATTTTATGTGCAGCGGAAGCTGTTATTTAGCTTTCTGTTACTGTTAGTCCTAATTAAGATAAAGACACAGTAAGTTATCTAAGCTCCGCAGCTCAATGTGTTGTCTAGTTTCTGAAAATAATAAAAATAATAAAGATTCTGTATCCGTACGGTGCAACAAAATATCTTTTAATGTTCTTATAGAAAATATATAATCAGCTGACTGCTGGTTAAAACGATTACTCTAAGCTGTAAAAATGTAATCCTCTAAGGTATTTTCTAACTTGACCTTTACAGAAAGGAAAGTTTAGATAAAAAGCCTAGAAGCATGCCATGGTATAAAAATAGGCACAATACTTTCGATTGAAATCTCAAGAGCACAAGGTAAAATATCTAGATGGGCTTTACTCCTGCAGAGTATTCCACAAAATTATTTGAGTGCCCTTCATGGCACAAACTTCTCTGTAAATAACTGATAAATTGTCGAAAAAGTCGAATATTTTTAATCTCAAGTTCAAAAATACATTGTAAAAAAAAAGCCCCCAATTTAACAATAAGCAACTATACTGTCAGGGCCGGCGCCAGCACTGGGCATACACGGGCAAGTGCTGGGGCCCAGAGCTGCTGGGGGGGCCCACACAAGGCTGTATATAAGGAATCTATGGCGGTGTGGGGTGCTTTATATATAAAATAACAATGAGGGGGCTGTTTGGGATGATAAACTAGGGAAACGTTTAGGGAACAGCAGACTGTTCCCATATATCTCATGAAATTACAGCATATAATATCCCATGAAATCACAGCAGCCTGCATGGAGAGGAGTTTTTAATGTGTTTTTAATGTGGTCAGATATTTCGTTAAGGGGGTTAATGGCATTTCTGGGTTAAACAGACAAAAGTTAAGAAAATCCTATTATTATTCCCTTCATACAGTATCATCTTCCCCCTTCTACCCCTTACTGGACAGCTACAGAACATGGAATGGGTCTGTACGTGTTATGTCATTTTTGTCAAAAATTCTATGGATTAAAAAATATTGTCAGTAGTGAAGTAATGATGGGTCTGTGTTATCTATATAGAGGTCATTGTGCAGGGAAAAGAGAAGATAAGCTGTGACACCATCTATTGTCAGTAGTGATGTAATGATGGGTCAGTGTTATCTATATAGAGGTCATTGTACAGGGAGGAAGTATTCGTCCGAGCAACGAGCAGTTTCGAGTACGCTAATGCTCGAACGAGCATCAAGCTCGGACGAGTATGTTCGCTCATCTCTATTTATAACCATAGCTAAAGGGGCTTTCAAATATAGTGATGTCCTGTGGTCGGAGGAGACCATGGATTGGCTGAAGATGATTCCGTTACGACTCAACGCCTATAACCACAAATACCATCAAAAAAGTGTAACCAGGAACTGGAACAGAACATTTTTAGGGGGTGGGTTTGCAGCTCCTACGGTGGATTCCAAGGGGTTTTCCAGAAGCAATGGAAAATCCTTTAATTGTTTAACTTAAATGATTGGTGACAGATTCTCTTTAAACACTAGAAAAAGCCTATATTAAGACTAAGCTACACACTTGACCTCTTTGCTATGAATGGACATATTTACTGAATAGTATACAGTATTTAAACATATTGCTGTACCGGACCTCTTTTACCCTCTCCCTATCCTTATCCATACAAATTTGACTTACTAAAGACAATTCCTCACCATCAACAATTAATGTATTTAATTAAAAATGTCTCCTGCCTTATAAGAGTCCATAGACTAACCTTTTACATGATATTGAATAGAAGCCTGGAGAGCACAGGGGATTAAAGGGGATTTACTAAGTGTCAGATATTGAAAGTAGTACGTCACGTACACCAAAATTAAGGAATTAAATCTGAAAGTCCTTTCCTCAAGTACTCACTAGAACTAACACAGTATGAAGCTAATTAAAAGCATTGTACAGACATAAAGCCGCATGCTTTGTCCACTAATGCACCATGAAAATATCAAATTAAAAATGCTTCATAGCGGTTCATTGCAGACTATTATAATGAAGTGTTCAGGGTAAAATATGCTTTAATTTGATGACCTTTGTATCAGATATGTATCTTGTACAGGTAACACCTACAAAATCAGAGCATAAAAGGAAAATGCCAGACCCCTCCGAGGTCTCTCTGTACTAAACGTAAAAACCGGATGAGTAGGGTTTTACAACAATGGTTTAATTAGAGGACATTCATTGGGAAGAATATTATGGGCAATGCAATGCATTTTAATTGCTAATTCCACTGAAAATATGGGTTTAAAAGTGTCTTGAACATATAGAAATGTAACGACTTCTATACGGCTTCTAGAAGCCAAGTATATAATATATTCCCATATTGCTTTTCCAAGTACAGTATATTGTGGTAAAGATGCTAGAAATAGCTGCCCGCACAAGGCTTAGGCCAGGACAGGGGTCACGTTCCCCAGGCTATTAACAAAATCTGAATATAACATTGTTTACAGCAACAAAAAAAAAATCCATAAGAAATCCATAAAAATCTAAAAGATACATTAAAAACACAACACAACTTGGAGGGAAAGATTTTTAATCAATCATTTTTCACTTGAGAGAATTTATAGAAGTTTCTTAATGCAGGGTTGTTTAAGAAACTAAAGCGAGAAATAAAGGATACAAGTAAAGGAGATAGTGTGCAGGATAAGGACTCAATCTCATACAAATCCTTCATAGAACAGATAGATTCATTCATTTCTGATTTGTTTAATTATGCATTGGTGGGGGGAAGGCTTAGCCAAAGGAGGTGGAATTTGATTATCTTTTGAGCCTACTGCAGAGACTCAGCAGACTCAGCCAGTTATCTTACAACCAGATTGTCAAGAATCAAGAATCTGTCTAGCAAACAGAGCAACTATAACCAGGCTCTAACTATCAAACTGGCCAAGTGGTGGCAAACTCCCACTGCCACACCCCTGCAGACTAGGCTCCTGCCAACAACAGATAAACTGCCTTGATAAGGGCAAACCCACTATTAGGAACCTACTAATGGACCCTGAGAGACCCTACTAGGTGAAAGGGAAAACTTGTTTAGTCAGTTAGTTGCTGTATGGTGGAGGAGCAGATCGGTCACCAAAGTCCCTGATAGACTCATGTGCACACCAAGATAGAATAGACACTGAAGATAAAACAACAGATAATAAACAGACAAGCAAAATCAGATAGAACCGGATCAAACGATAAATGGCAGTGAGGCACAGAATCAAATAGCAAGAGAATGGTTGAACAAACGTAGCAGAGGTTGAAGACACAGAATAGCAAAGCAATAGCAATAGACAAGAGTGAAAGGGCTGCAATAACCAGTAACCTACAATCAGAAGTCGGCAGATAAATAAGGAATACCAAAAAATCCAAATGCAGTAAAATTGATGAAAAAATGCATGTGTACCATTTTCTCGTGGTTTTTATTTTTTGGGTTGGTGCTACCATGGGGATACCACATTTATATAGGTTTTATATTGTTTTCATTCATCTTCTGGCATTAATAACTTTTTCATACGGTACAGAGCTGTGTGTGGTGTCAATTTTTGCTACTTGATGACATTTTCAATGCTACAATGTTGAGGACTCTATGGCCTTTTGATCAGTTTTTATTGAATTTTTTTAATATTTTGCTAAATCGTAAAAGGGGAATTTTCAACTTTGGCCACTTTTTTCCATTGTGGGGTTAAACGCTGGAAATAACTGTTATTATATCTTGATCGATTGGACATTTTGCAATGCTGCGATACATAACATGCATCTGATTTTTACTGTTTATTTATATTATATTAAATCAGTTCTATGGAATACAATACAATAAAGCTTTTCGATCCCTTAAGAAATTGTGGGAGGTGATTTGAATTTTTAGGGTTTTTTTAATTCAATTTTTAAAAAACTTTTTAATATATTTATTTACTATTTTTCATACCCCCTTGGGTACTTTAACCCTAGGTTGTCTGATTGATCATACCATATACTGCCATACTACAGCATGGCAGTATATAGGGATTTTGCACATCATGTATTACAATGTGCAAATTGCACATTGTAATAGATAGCCTAAAATCAGACAGCCTAGGGTCTTTGTATGACCAAGGGCTATCATGGCAACAGATCGCCACTCACCGATGATGTCATGGAGAGCGACAATCTATGCCAACATAGCGGTGCCCATACACTTCCTACTAGCTCCGATCTCGGTTGTTAGCGACAAGTGTTTTCTGCATTGTGCAGCAAACACCCGGTGAATATGAAAAGCGCTCTTATTCACGTTCAAAAGCGTCAAAATGCGGCAAGGCATTAATCCCATTATACCTTCACCACACCATGTAAGACTTGGTTTTGCATGCAGAATACATCCAGTTATATAATATGATATTGTTAAATGCTGCTGTCATCCCTGAACCAGTTTACTGACAAATGATTATTTATTGTTATTCCTCTACCTTCTTTATTTTCACCGTGAGAGTAATTTGTTATCGGCTTGTCATAAACTGTCAAAATATCACTCTGCAGCCAGATCAATTGTCAGATCCCCGGTACAAGTCTACATAGCAGTGCCAATTTACGCTGAACTAGTCAAGGCTTTATCCTATTTTTAGTTTTTTATAAGTATTTTGTATACAACACTCACTGTGCCATCTTCAATGTTTCAAAAAAAAAAAAAAAAAGACAATTAAAATTTTACCATAAACATGTACTTATTGAAGTACTTATTGAAATGTTGATAATCGAAGCTTCATAATTAAGGTGTTTTTTTCCCCATAAAATACTTTTATTGTACGCCTAACAAATGCAGAATAAGTGTCTGATTGCTAAGGCCCTGATCCCAATGGACCAAAGCTCCATCGATTTCTTATCGGAGTTCCATAAAGTCCAATAGATGGAAATTGAGTGTAGGTTGAGTATGAAAACCTCTACTCCATTTCATCTGGTTTTCTGTGGATAGGTCACACTTGTCTATAGTTAAAAAAAAACCCTGAGATTATTGAGATTTCTAGAATAGTTTTGACCACTATACAGGCGGTCCCCTACTTAAGAACACCCGACTTACAGACGACCCCTAGTTTTAAACGGACCTCTGGTAATTGGTAATTTACTGTACTTTAGCCCTAGGCTATAATGTTCAGCTGTAACCATAATAAAAGATGTCTGCAATTAAGCTTGGTTGTTAATCCTGGTTCTAATGAAAACCCAACATTTTTAAAATCAAATAGTCACAGGGACCAAAAAAATGCTGGCTAGGGTTACAATTATAAAATATACAGTTCCAACTTACCTACAAACTCAACTTAAGAACAAACCTACAGAACCTATCTTGTACGTAACCCGGGGACTGCCTGTATTGCACTCTTGTTGGCCTATTAAAGTTAGTTACATAGCTCGGCCTCCAACAACCACACACGCCCAGGGCAGATTAAGACTGCCCTGTGCCCTCGGTTGTAACAATAATATAGATCCCAGAAGTCTAGAATTCACTTCCTATATCTGGTACCAGAATCAGGCTTCTTGGGAAATGGAGCATATGTCCCCTTGCCTAGTTTCTTGGGTCAAGGTCTTTTTGAGTATAAAATTTGGTAGTCGATTTGGTGGCCATAGACTCCCTAGTACAGTGATGACGAACCTTTTAGAGACCAAGTGCCAAAACTCCAAACCAAAGTCCAAGTGTCAACACATCTATATAGCCTAAAATCACACCTAAAATCAGTACAACAAGATAAATACCACCATACTGATAATAAACAGACCACCATAGAAAGACCAACTTCACCAATTGTATCACAAAGCAGGAGCAAATACAGCGGAGAACACTACCCCCATCCAGTGAGGAACACTACCCCCATCCAGTTAGGGACACTACCCCCATCCAGTGAGGAACACTACCCCCATCCAGTGAGGAATACTACCCCCATCCAGTGAGGAACACTACCCCCATCCAGTTAGGAACACTACCCCCATCCAGGGGCAATATGAAGGATTGTTAAATTAGGCAGGGGGTGTGTAGGGTAATGTGTATGTTGTAGGGTGGGTGCACTGAAGAGCAAATCTACATGGAATCAGGCAGGTGAATTTACCATCAAATCACCACATGACACATGTCTGTGGCCACACACACACACACACACACACATATATACATATATACATACATATACATATATATATATATACTTCCCTTGGTCCAGAGCTCTGGGCACCTGTGCCATGATGTCAGTGAGGGCAGTGTAGTGCACCCCAGGGTCACTGGCAGCATGGCACAGCAACAAGACAAGAGATCTGGACCAGGGGCAGTATATATGTGGCCACAGACATCTGTCATACAGGGCAGTTTGGGACACTAAACAATAAGGACCTACAGTTGTTTAGTGTCCCAAAGCTGCCTGCCTGCTGCCTCTGTAATGCACACAGAAGAGCTCCTGCCCTCTCGCTGCACTTGTCTGTACTCACTGTGCACCGGCTGCTGTAAGCTCTGGCAGTTCTCTCTCACTCTCCTTGTGTTCCCGGGCTGAAGGGGGAAGGAGTGGAAGGGTGCAGACGCAGCCTTCAGTGAAAGAGATCACTGGAGCTCTCGGCAGTTTTTCCTGCCTGCCGGGAGTTCTAATGATCTAGACAGCAGGGGAGATGGTCTGCGTGCCCACAGAGAGTGCCATAGGTGTGCCACCACTGCCCTAGAAGGGTTGGCCCCGGTCTACCACTCAAACCTCCTATATTACAATTCACTGTTACACACGCCCAGATATGACTCTGTATACTGTACTATAGTATTGCACTTTTGGTGACAGGATTGACTGATTTTATATTGACTATGCTCTATTTTGTGAGTTTATGGATCAATTTGTTTGGATGATCTGCACACTGGGGATCAAGGGTCCGAATCGCGCACTTTCGTCAGATTTCCTGAGGATTTCTGATTAAGCCTAATTGCCCCGGGATTTTGGCACACGTGATCGTACTTTGGCGCGTCAGAAAACGGGGGGGCGTGGCCATCGGACAACCCAACGGATTCGGAAAAACCGGAGAATTTAAAAAAGAATTTGTGTCACAAGATCAGCACTCACATTCTGATCACAAAGAAGGTGAACTCTGGTGGACCTCGGCGCAGCAGCGAGACCTGGTGGATATCGGGCGCACGAGCCTTAGCGAATCCTGGCACACCGAATCCTCATCGGGCAAGCAAATGTGCCCCAATGTGTGTGCATACTCTACCACCTAGTTTCCTTTTCAAAATTCAAGCTGCTGGATACTAACCCTATTTATAGTTCTGCTCCCCACCAAAGACTTTTTCATTTTGAACACATTTCACAGAGAATATTTTCACTGTTGGTTTCTCTCTAAAGTAGACCTTCACTGCGGGCCATCTACAGAATACTCAGTGTAGATCGTTGCACTGTATCCCACTGGCACTGGCATCTTTTTCACACAATTGGCTATTTTTCTCCTCAACAGTAGAGCTCAACAGTAGAGAAAGTGGGAGAGTCCATTAGCAGTTTCCTACAAACCCTATAATGCCTTGCATTTATTTGTTTCTTTTTGGTCCTGCCTTGTCAAGTCTTAATACCCTGTGCCATACGACCATGTTGTTTCTCCTGTGCATACTGTAATAACCACACATTCAGTGAACCCCAGCTTAACATCATTTATAATGCACTTTAAATTAAATTCTACACATTGACTTTTATAACCTATATTTGTATGTTATTCTTTACATAAACTTCAAAAGTGCAATGTGTGAATATACCTCCAATTTATGTACCTCCATTTTCTGTCATTGCCCCAATTTTCCTAAACTTCTCACCTTCAAAAATAAGGAGACACAACTCTATAGTCACCATCCAGTAGAAACCTTATAGAAGCTTCTCATCTAAATGATAACCTTGGTAATTTTCTTTCAGCCCTGCCTAAGGTATGACTCTTATGGCAAATTTTTTTAAATCTGAATTTCCATACAAATGGAAGGATGGTGTGAATTTATGGCATAGTTCAAGCTTGATCTCCATAGTCATTTTACAGCTTGTTCCATCAACAAGTCCAATGAATTTCAATTATCTCTGCTTAACGATAAAAAAGCAATTATTAAAAATGTAGCTCACAAGTAACATCTTGATAATTGCGCATCAATTTCATGTTAATATCAAAACAGGCTCCTGATGGGTGAAATTAGCCAAAGCTAAGCTACAGTAAGGACAAACCTCTAAATTGTTATGGCGTTTCTCGATTTTCACTGTTCTTCTTGTTTTCCAATTAGAAACCCCTGCCTCCTCAAAATTGCTTTTTATTTTGTTTTGTATGCATTAGCAAAATTGATGCGCTCAAGAGTTCTTCAAACTGAATTATGCAAAAGTATAATGTATTGCATCTGTCTGCATTGCAAACTATGAAGTGAGAGTGAGAGAATTTGTAGAAACTTGGAAAGGCAAAAACTAATTAGGTTTGGCAAGCTCTGAAAAGAAAGCAAACCAAAGCTTGGCACATGTCTAGTAAGTGCTGCACTGAATGTAGGGACTCTGATTACTGCCTCCTGGCACCAATTATACAAAACTATTAATTTGTATGTAATTTAGACCAACATAATTATTCAAATTCAAAATCACTGTTATCTTAGAATAATGGAGACAATTCTCGTTGCTTCTGTGGCTGAACTCTCGGAAATATTTCAGGATATGTTATATCAATGGCAAGTTTAACCTCCCGGAGACCTGAGTTTTTCTGGAAGGTGTTGAAGAGCTTGATTAGAATTTTTACCAACTAAAACGTCAAAAGTTTAAAATAAAAAGAGCTATTTAAAGTGATTTTGCCACCATCTACCGGCCATTTTGGGCCTTTTAGAACTAGAACCATTCTTTTTCTATTAAATTAAGTATCTCATCTTCCAAATTGCATCAGTATTGTGGACTACTTAGATGAAACGGGACCTAAAAGCTTAGTGGGGATGCTATCTTCAGATATGGATCACTTTTTAAACTGCACATATATTGGGTTTTGTAGCTCACACAAAACATATGATTGGGGCAATTTATCATTTATCAATCACCAGTTTTCCAAATTTTCTTTGGAGCTTTTTGTATGTCCGATTTACTATAGTGGTGTAGACTGTTTGATAAATTAATTAAATTTAGGTGTAAAAGGGGACCTGTCAACAGAAATTGACCTAATCAACCACCACTGGTATGTTGCCAAGTCGATTAACACCGTTCAGTTCATGTTTCTTTTATGGCTGAGTATAGTGTCGCAGGCATTTATTATATATTATGTTTATATTATGTGCATTGAATGAACATTAGAGAGTATTTTTATAATCCAGTCATTTAGGACTCTGTTAATGAGAGCTATTTATGGTACCACTCAGGTGCTGTTTGATATTAATTGGGACAGTAAGGAGAAGATCCTATGGAGGGAATGCAAAGAGTTGAGGTCTTCACCTCCAGGACCCCTGTATTGTTACCATTTGCATGTGGTCAAAACATGAGGATCCTGTCTCCCAATAATAATGGCCACTAATTAGCCAATTGTAGCGAGAGTTAGCTTGGGAACTTGAGTTGTGTCTGTTTTAACCAAGAAGATCTCTACCACTTGTTAGCCATTGGAAAGTTAACTGTATAAGAAGAACATAGAGGGCACATTTATTTAGTCCCTTATTCCAGTTTTCTGTTGGAATTTGCACATTCTTTTAGTGCAAACTGCTTGCACAGGTATTTAAGAAGTGTCTGTAACATATATGTGTCACACGCCACATCTTGTAGCGCAACTGCACTAGCCACCATGCAACACAAATTAGTGAACGTTCTGGTGATTAGTCGCACCAGATTTAACATGCAAAGTCCGACATAATTGTGCTGCATGCCATGTTAAAGGTGCACCAAAAAAATCTGTGGTGCACACTGTTAGAGCAGTGCAGGAAGCTCCAGACTCATGAAGAACGTGCGCCAGAAATCCTGAATCTGGCGTCCCCTGCAAACTACGACGGCAAACGTCATTTAGTGCAGTTTGCACTGTTGTTAGTAAATGTGCCGCATTATGCAGGGTTGGGGGCAAGAAGTGCTGATAGCTACATGGGGCTGATTGGCAATTTATATATGGATAAATGGAGGTATACTATCTGAGTATTGTAGTACATTCATCTGTATCTTCAGGCCAGAGCTATCACCATTACTATTATCTTTATTGTCATTGTCTTGCTGTCTCTCGGCCTGAAATAAAATAAAGTAAGCTTTATCTCTGGAACAGAGAGTTGAAAATATCTTTATTATTGCTCATATCAAATAAACATAGTTAAATAAGAAAGAAAAATCTTTCAAACAGGTACAAACAAACAAAGGAGAGTTGGAACAGAATTAAGACTGTCTGCCCTGAATTATTACCTAGTTGAGTTGTATAAAGTAGACTGACTGTGCTTCATCATCATTATCATCATACATACATACATAAATGTGCATCACAACATGTAGCATGATTTACAAAATAAACTTTGAAGCAAGATTTAAATTTGTTGTATAATGTTATTAAGTAAAATTTGTAACTGAAGTTAAGCCCTCCGCTGCATCAGAATGCTCCCTTTTCTGTGATTGACATCATGCACCAGACTTCCCAGAGCCAGTTACATAAAGGGAATCTGTCATAGCCTATGCTATGCTGATTTTTAAAATGCCTTTGCAAGCTTTTTGAGTAATTTCAGTTGTTTACATAACTTTAATTCACATTACATTGCTCCCTGCCAGTAGTGTTTTGGTGAGTCCCAGGAAAGAGAGGAAGGGGCAGCTGCAGCCGGTATGTGCCTGTATCAGTCTCCTCTCTTCAAAATTCATGTAGCTCCCTCCCCACTTCCTGTAATGTGCATGGGGACGGAGGGGGTGCTTTTTGAGGAGAGGAGACTGAGACAGAGGCTGCAGCTGTCCCTCCCTGGGGACTCACCACATGCTGCTGGCAGGGAGCCAGGTATAGTAAATCAAACTATTATAAACTGCTGAAATAATTCATAATACTGACAAAGGAATTTTTAATATCAGCATAGCATAGCCTATTGGAACCTGTCATCAACTAAAAATCACATTCCTGGTGACAAGTTTGCTTTAAATGTCACAGTCAAATGTCACAGTGAATAGGGTCATTCTTAGGCAGGGAGCGACCTTAGCACCTATAGAAGAAATCAAGTAAAGACACCCAGGAATGGCACGTTTGCAGTGCTGTGTGTGTTTGCAGTGCTGTGTGTGTACAAAGATACGTACATCACACATAATTTTTAACTACTGATAAAATCATTTTTTCCAATGCAAACAAAAAAAGGAGTGCTCATTACTTTGCATTGTGATATGTTATCTCAGTAGCCAGCACTGGGAATTTCCGTGGGCAAGAGTCAAAACTTTGTTTTAAATACAATGTAATTCATGTTAAGCTATGACCGAATGTACCCAATGTCGAGGCCCTGGTGACACCAAAGTCTTCTTAGAAGGCATCTAAAGGTTATACTGTATCCAGCCATGCACCACTCCATGGCTAATATCCATTATCTCAGCAACTACCTATTTGCATTCAACCCAAATATAATTGTCATATATAAAGACCCAATTAACTGCTGATATTCGACTCTTACTGTTTACACATTTTGTACATATAAATATTATTTCTTCACTCAAAAAATAATCCCTCGTAACAATTTCTTCCCTGGGAACATGAATCCATCTCATTACTTGGTAGACGTAGAACCATTGGTATGCTGGTGGTGCTATCTGGCTCGGTTATTCTGTCTGAAAACCGCAATAACATTTTCCATCATTAACTTTTTCACCTTCCAGGATTCTAAAACTTGTATAAGTCCTCTCATCCGTTCTATCTCTCGCTCTTTTTTTAAATATAGATACAGCAGTCTTATGTCTGCCATATAAGCAACTTAGTAAGAGAGTCACTAGAGACTAGAGAGACAGCACAACCACAGAGACAAAAGAATTTATTTGACCCAAAAACATAATATTTTAGAATCTTGTAGAGTAATGTGTTTAGTGCTCCTCATTTGGGAATTGTGTATAACTGCATGCAAGGGAACACACATCCCATAGGTATCCCTGTTCAGTCAGTGAAACTAAATGGCGTCCCTAAGTGAGTATTCATTTTCTAGAATATTTTCACATTTGTGCTGAGTGAGCCTGGTGCATGGCTTCTCCTGTGAATATCTTATCATTATCATTAAACACTCCAGCTGCTGATAAATCAGCCAGAAATTTTCAAGACAAAAATACATTTGGAGCCTCAGATAATTTATTTTTGAGAAATCTATCTATCTGTCTGTCTGTCTGTCTGTCTGTCTGTCTGTCTGTCTGTCTATCTGTCTGTCTGTCTATCCATCCATTTATCGTAGAAAAAAACAAGTCTGCACAATGGAAGAAGATCCTCAATACAGAGGGTGCAGAGCATCCATGGATCCTGGCAAGATCCCTTGTGTAGTCAAATAGCAAAAACGTAGACAGAATTTTCAGAAATTCCAAGTGGTGAAGTTTATTGAAACGGTGGCGACGTTTTGGTGTGGACCACCTTTATCAAGCCTTGACAGCTTGATAAAGGTCCTGTGTATGGACTGAAACATTTCATATTTTAAGAGGTCCTACAAGTTATTTTTTTCTTCCCAATGTTTTTTTGGTGTGCAGTTTTTTTCCTGATTAAATGTGCTGCCCTGGAATTTATTCAGGAATTATTCTATGTATCTAACTATCTAACCCTCACTTAAAATTATCTATATCTATGTTGGAGCATTGCTCTTATGTCCATATTTAGTAAGAACCTATAGGATCTTTCTGCTATCTATCTATTATCCATGTAATAATCTATCTACCTATCTTTATGAGAGATTCACACTGTCCCATAACATTATGGTGCCATTTAAAGGGAACTTGTCTACAGATTCTCATTAATAAACCTTATGACAGGTTCCCATGGCACTATACTGCCCACACTATTTTTATCTAAATATGCATATTTCCTAGCCCAAGAAAATGAACTTTGTAAGTTTACATGCCACCCTGTTAGAAGAAGCAGAAAGTCACAGGGGACATATGCCACTCCTGTCAGTCACTGTGTGACTCAGCCGTGTCTCCATTACCTCCCTTATTTCCCCCTCCTTAGGCAGAGCAGAGCAAAGGTTGATGTCGGCCAAAGGGAGGGGGAAGAAGAAGATGCCAGAGGCATGGGCTGAGTCGAACAGTGACTGCCATGAATAACACATGAGCCTTGTGACTTACTGCTCCTTCTGGCACAAACTTTATTTTCCGGGGCTAGGAAGCATGCACTTTTTAGATAAAAACAGTGGGCAATAGTTAGCATAGTGTTATAGGGACCTGACAATAGGTTCATTGGTGAAAATCTTATGACAGGTTTCATTTAACACACAGTGAAAATCACCATAAATATCTCAAAGATTCAGGTTCCACCACTTGAACCTCATCTATCTCCAGAATAGGTTGAGTTCCAAATATAAGCTGGAGTATGCATGTATGGGCTCTGAACATTCACTTTTATGGGTTATTAAAATAACACTAGAGCACACTTGCTTGGCTGTTTTTAGACCTATATTAGAAATGAATATAGAGAGATGAGTATGTGCAGCCACTTCTCCACTCACAATGGATGCTGTTTCAATTAGGAGACAATTCAGAGTAGCCCAAAATTGGTATCCTGGGATGTTTATGGTTACAGTCAAAAATGTTAAAAAATTTGTAGAGGGAAAATAAAAAAGACATGAGTAGTATATATCAAGCAAGTCCGCCGTAGTATATAGCCAGCAAGTCAGCCATAGTATATAGCCAGCAAGTCCGCCGTAGTATATAGCAAGCCTGCCCCAGTAGTACACAGCCAGCTTGCCCCAGTAGTATACAGCCAGCCCAGCCTGCCCCCAGTGGTATACAGCCAGCCCAGCCTTCCCCTATGTAGTATACAGCCAGCCCAGCTTGCCCCCAGTATTATACAGGCAGCCCAGCCAGTCCCCAGTAGTATACGGCCAGCCCAGCCTGCCCCCAGTAAGTAGACAGCCAGCCAGACTGCCCCCAGTAGTATACAGCCAGCCCAGCCTGCCCCAGTAGTATGCAGCCAGTCCAACCTGCCCCTTGTAGTATACAGCCAGCCCAGCACTAAAAAAAAAAAAAACCTATATACTCACCCTTCGGTGGCCCCAATGTGCAGCGCTGCTCACCCGATGTCCACGCGGCTCCTCTTCTGTCTTCTGCGCCTGTCTTCTGTCTTCGGTAACATCCTGCAAGGCACGGCCAAGTTCTTCCCAGCCAGCAGACGCATAGTATGAAGCGGCGGCTGCTGACGTCATACTATGCGCTGGCCAGGAGAAAAACATGGCGGCGCCCTACAGGATGTTACCGAAGAAAGAAGACAGAAGACACAAGGGGACCCGCACTGACATCATGGGAGCAGCGCGGACATCGGGGGAGCAGTGCTGTGCATCGGGGGCCGCCGGACGGTTAGTGTATAAGTTTTTTTTTTTAAGTGCTGGGCTTGCTGTATTGACTCGTGTATAAGCCGAGTTGAGGATTTTCAGCACATTTTTTGTGCTGAAAAACTTGGCTTATACATGAGTATATGCGGTATTTAACTTAAACCAACCCAAAAGATGGTGAGTTTGTCTATTTTTTTCTCTATGGGAACAGGGGAGTCTATTTATTTGTATACATCATTCCTAAAACCTCTATAACATCTCTCATCATGTAAAGAATCCCAATAGACTTTAAGTCATTGAGTTAACAATTAGTTTACAATATTACATTTGTCCTTTCTCACTAAAAAGTTTATAAGTTTTGTGTTTGTGGTATTATTTTTGTACTTGGGAAATACTTTTGAAGTCTATCGGGAAGAAACATTCAAAACAAAATAAAGTGATTATTAAACTCACAGCTCAGTAAATAACACCTAACGGAGATTAATTCTTTCCAAATATGAAAAGCCCTCAAGGTTCAATAAACATAATTTGGTAATATAAAAAATGTAAAACTGCAGTAGTAGCTGGGGCCAGGGTGTTTGCTTGCATAGATCAGCAGTTTTAAAGTTTAGCTGGAACAAATCTGAGATCTTGTTGTTTGTGTAATATGTCTTTAGTTTTAAGCCTTTGTGTCATTTTACTATTTTAATTCATGCAAGAACATACCATGATGAAGGATTTTTTCCAAAACGTGTAGGCATTTATGCTGTGTATGTCTGTGTTCTCCTATATGTTCATGTGCCTCTGTGAATTTTTAGAGAATATGAAATAAACTGCCACGTTTTTACTGACCCTGGATGGTTGTGTGAAGCTGGATCCGCTAAATATTTTTGCTTACACATTTATACAGTATAATAAAATTGAGGATCCGTTTTGCGGTTTGGGACAGTCCCTAAATATATACTATATATATATATATATATATATATATATATATATATATATATATATATATATTCGTCAGCCAGTATACCGAGTGACACATGGTTTGATTCAGAGCACGTTCCTTCAAATTTTAATGCCAAATCTTAGTGCTGCCTTCAACAATTTTCTGTTAAAAATACACGTTATTCTTAAACAAATACTAGAAAAAAGCATTTTCCCGAATAGTCGCTTATTGCAATCATAACCAGTTAAAAGACATGTAAGGGAGAGGTCATCTATATGTGGTTTGTATTTGGAGCAAGGAGGAATGTATATGGAAACGTAGGTTTGGAGTAAGGGCTTTGGGTGGCCAGAGCGGGTATGATGGGGGAGGTGTTCCGACAAGCTACTCTGCTATGTCTGTTACTTATCGGGGTTCGGGAAGTCAATGGACCCTTTAACATGTATGAAGCTGGCTTAAAATTAGCTTTATTTGTGAACTTATGTTTTTTGGTCAACTTTAACATGCACTCTACCAAAAAGGTAAAAAAAAACAGATGTAGCATCTTATTCTATTAATTTATACTAGACTGAGTTATTCAATAAACCAGTCATACTATTCAGCGTTACATCTGTAGTTCATGTTTCTCTGTAATACAACACTTGAAGCTTCACTAGGTGAAGTCACTAGGAGATTTTAACCACTTCCATTTTCTGTTTATAGTGAATGGAGGCAGCAACAATGTTATTACCTCTCACAGAGCTGATGAATCTGTAATTTTTGAACGCCTCCATGATGGGGATGCAGCTATGCTTCAGAGGCTGTTACATTGTCTAACCCTCCCCACTACTGCTCTCCCAGCATTTCCCCTTCCTCTTCCTGTAATCAGAGGAAGTTTCATCTCACAGTGGGAGCGGAAGTGCTGAGGGAGCAGGGTGTAACAAGCTGTAAAGCTGCAGCACTGAGGGGCTCTGGTAATGCCCCAGAGCCCTGCTGGTTCATTAGCAAAAGTAGATAACATATATAAGAAGATTACCACAGTCTCTGTGCCTGGATCTATGAGTAAGTGCCCCTGGTTTAAATTTTGCCGAATCTTATTTTATTGGCCAAAATATAATGTTGTCAATTTTTGTATTGTTTATTTTTAAAATTGTTTTTAACCTTAAATGTGATTTATTTTTTATAAATGAGAGTTGTATAATTACTTGAAGTCATGTTAAATTTATCAATCACCAGGTAATATTTCTTCTCCTCATTAGTGAATTTAGCTTTTTAAGAAACAAATGACCTGCTAATATCAGTGATATGTTTTATAACAATACTAAAGGCGCAATTCAGGGAAAAGTTAAAAGAAACACACCAAACATTGTGCTACATAGAAAAGTATGAGTTTTATGCTTGGACGTCCGCTGACACGTGGGGTCATGAATAAGGTTACAGAGGGCTGAATAATTTTGTTGGAATATGCTGCAAACGTCTTTGGGGTTTGTCCAATTCAAAGGTAGAAAATGAAATATAACCATGTAACCAGGGGACATCACAAAGACACTAAAAAGTCATTGTGTTGTGTACTTTAAAGGTATATAGAGATGAGTCATAAGGTTAAAAAAATAACACTACAGAATAGTAGCTATAATATAGCATTCTGCTGGATTGCTAAATTTCTTTAAATTCACTCTGTGTTCCAGGCCTGGAGCAGCAAAAGATGGTCTGTGCATATAAATGAAGTTTAACAGTTAGAGGTCTTCTAAATGCTTCAAGGTGCTTTAAATTGAATGGCATTGTTTCTTTACAGTACAGGTGTCAAACACAAGGGCTGCGGGCCAAATCCAGCTTCATTGCTTTGTGTTGTCTAGCCCGTTTTTTCTGCCCCCATGCTGCACTAGTCAGGACAACAGCATGGGGTGCGCTCTATTTCAATGCTGATCTTTCTCTACTCTCCAGAAGCAGCAGCCATGGTACACGGCTTCAAGGCTGGCAGCCGAGGAGAAGAGGACTGCTGCTGGACATACCTTGGGGGGTTGCACACAGGGAGCCATTATAAGTGAGGGGGCTAGAGAAAAAGAGCTATTATAATGAACCCTTTTCTGTAGTCCAATCCTTATATTGCTCTATTTGTGTGACTATTGACTACTGTGAGGAAGGCACTTTGATTGTTGGCTACTGCGGGGAAGGCACTGTGACTATTGGCTATTTTGTGGCAGGATCTGTGACTATTGGTTACTGTGGTGCAGGCACTGTGACTAGTGATAAGCAGACCTGTAAAAATTCAGATATAGCCGACTCCAAATTCTGAAATTCTGTTTGGGTCCAGATTCGTGTGCCGAACCCTGACCCCAACCACTGCTGCTCCCATCATGGGAGTTAACTGTTTATACGCCACTAGAAAAGTTGCCAGCGGCATTTAAACTACTTGGGCCATACACGCCAACAGCACTGTCCACCAATGGCAGGTTTGTGACGTATCCTGCCAAATCCTGAGGACTCAAACCCACAAAGTTTAGTACAAAGCCAAACTTTTTGGTTCGAGTCTGCTCAACACTAACTGACTATTAAGGGAACTATGACTATTGACTACTGTGTGGGGGCACTGTGACTATTGGCTAATATCAGTTTTTTAACAATATGTTTAGCTTTGTGGTTCCCCCAAAGGGCTTATTTTAATCATAATGCTGTATAAATGTGACATTTAAACAATTCTCTTAACTATTAAAGGGGTTGTCCACTTTAAGCACATTTCAGCAAATAATTGATATTGTTTGTGTAATGAAAAGTTATAAAATGTTCCAATATACTTTCTGTAACAATTCCCTACTTTTTTCTACATCTCTACTAGCTGTCATGTAACAGGAAGCTTCATTGTTTACTTCCTGTAGATAAACACCGGTCCATGATCATGTGATGTTTAATAAAATCAGATTTTTCATAAAAAGCAATAACTTTTGATAGTTTGGTCAGTGGACCTTTTTAGCAGCAAATTTTGTATGGGTCACAGTGATGTCTAGATTTACACAGGGTGAATCAGGGCACTCTTCATGAAATTAAAGGGAAATTACATTTATGATACCCCAGTAATTAATAGGTGAAAATACCTGTCTTTTATGCTTTGTTTAGTACATGGCTGCCACCTTGAAAGCTGCCTTATTGAATCAAAAGAAAGTTTTTTTTCAATGGGAAGATGTAGCATATCAAAAAAGACCAGAATTGTCTCATAAATCAATTTCCATAATCAGATTTGCAAAAATATTTTTTCAAAACACAGAGATTCTCCAAAGATCCTCATGCGGGCTCAAAACTCTTGGATCCAGCTCCATCAGCTCTGTGTGCAGCAAAATGGACACTTAACCTCACATAGAACGTTGTTGTTGTTGGATTTGTTGCCTTTAGTTAAAGCGATTTGCCCATGAAGGAAAGTACTTAAATTTGAATCCGATAGTGATACTTACACAACACAACAAACTTACTTTACAATTTTACTCAGTTTTAGATCTGTGGTCAGTGTGGGTAGGGACTTTCTTAACAATCACTTCATGATTTCTCTGTGCTATGAGATGATGTGTGCTGACAATGTGCTTAGATTATCAGGGTACAGGGTTTATCTACACTTTAGCTTCTGAACATTCTACTAGTATCTGACACAGAAGAAAATAGAGATGAGACAGATCAGAGATGATGAGATCCACGAGATGGATATAAAACACAATAACAATCTCAGCTTTGCTAACTCTCCTAATCAATAAAACACAAAGTCAGCTCTGCAACCCCACCTAATAAAAAACACTCAGTCAGCTCTGCTATAAAGACCTTATCTGGCTGTAGCTTCTAGAGTAAGTCTCTGCATGTTGTTTGCCGACAGGAAGTATCTGTGTCTGAGCTGAGGGGGTCAGAAGGCAGAGAGGACTGCAGTGTGCAGACAGGAGAAGCTATTCATGAAAGGAATCTGACCATAGTTGGTTTACGGTTGTATCCAGGGACAAGCAGACTTATAAACACCTGATAGAGAACTGATAGAGACAGATTGGAATTATTTATGTGAAATGCTGTATTTTTGTTAATAACAGTAAATTAGGGAATTTTGTATTATGTTATCCTAAGTTTATTTAAAAATCTTGTCTTTGAGGGCATACCCCTTTAAGTCACATGATATGAAGCAAATACTAATTGAAACAGCAGACTCCATAGAAAAAAGGCTGTGACTTTATACAGATGGTAGAAGATGAACATCTATATCTGAAACATAAGTTGCAAGTGACTTCATGAAGATGACTGAATCTGTGATAGACAAATGACATTAAGGTGCCAGGGAGTAGGAGCAGAAAACATTGAAACTTTGTTCTGGAAAAGATTTGCAAGAGAGAAATGCTATGACAGAAGCAGCTGTGAGATTTAGTCTTGCTATGAGCTTGGTGCTGGGCTTTCTCTTCTTGACATCTGGTGGTGGGAGTATCTGGAAAGGTTCTCACAGAAGATAGACTGCAGCTGAAGTAAATTAGAGTTTAGGAAAAAGACATAAAAACTGCAATGTGAACAACAGAAAGTCTGCAAAATCCAATATTGCAGTTGCACTGAATTAAAAATTAGAAAACAGAAGGGAAATGTAGTTGTTAAGAGAAAAACTGTTTCAAATAATGAAGAAAAATGGAGGAAACCAAGAGGCAAGTAGATGACCTGTCTTCGAGGAAGGGAATATGTGTCCTTACCAACCTGTAAGATGATTAATGGTGGCCTATTTAAAATTAAAATACTATACAGTACTGTGTGAAAAAGGGAAAAGTTCACCCAGTTGGTTAATATAACTCAGAACCAAATTTCTAATTCTAAAGCAAAGTAAATCCCATTACTCCGAGGAGACATAGGGGGAGATTTATCATTGTGAGAAATTGCAATTATTCTTGGGACTACGCTACCTCCACGACTAGCACCTAGTGCACTGCTATTCCTACCTTCTCCATCAGATATCATGTGATTGGTCATGTGAGAAGCGTCTGGTGACAGACGCATTAGCTGTAAATGGGAATCTTGGAAATGGCATAATGTACAGAAAAAAATGGGAAAATTACAGTACATTTCTCTAAAACCTTCTTCCAACAGAATAAAACACTTGGTTGAGGGCACATTCAGACGGATGAAATTGCACCACGTGGACAGCATGGTTGCTCAGTGGTTAGCACTACAGCCTTGCAGCGCTGGGGTCCTGGGTTCAAGTCCCATCTAGGTCAACATCTGCAAAGAGTTTGCAGGTTCTCTCTGTGTTTCCGTGGGTTTCCTCTGGTTTCCTACACTCCAAAACATACTGGTAAGTTGATTAGATTGTGAGCCCCATGGGGACTATATAAATAAAGAATTCTCATTATTGGACTATTTTAAATGGGATTTTGTATTTAGATAATATGGTATGCTCCTGTTTTTATATAGGTAGATCATTGTTTCATACGGTCCTGTTACATTTCCTGTTTCCTTTCCGCTTGCTTACTTGTTTTTTTTCCCCTTCTGCTCTTGACTATGATTAGTTTGTTTGTGATTATAAATATATAAATTTAAATTTTTATGATTTGATGCATTCTGTCTACTTTATACATGATTTGTAGGTGTTTACCTTGGTCTGTTGGTGTACAGAGGCTCAGTGTTGACTAGTGAAGAGCAGAGACGGCAATGTTCTCTGGTCAGTGCTGGTAACACCTGTGGTGTTAACTCTTTATATGCTGCAGGTAGTAGCATTAATCGCAGGTGCTGGCAGCACAGGTGAGCGTTCGGATTTGGCCAGACTCAATTATACTTGAATGGCTCAACTCACCTCTAGTTTGCGTCAACAACTCCTGCTACAGCGTCTGTCTGCAGCCTGTATTCACCTGTCAATGAGACTTCACCAATGTACCTTTCTAAACTTACTGGAGGTATGGACGAAGGTAGATATAAGTTCTTTCTCATCCCCACCTGGGACTCTACGTCAAAAGTTGATGAGCGTGGTCAACCCCTTTGTTGCTACATTTGCAAAAGTAGTTCAGGCACCTGGAATGTAGTGCATACATAACATATATATTAGGATGAATCTCAGCATCAACGATGGAATAAAAAAAGAACTTACAGAAACACTTGATGGTTTTCTTCATTTTACATGCTATCTGAATGGTATGTTATGGTTTCATAAATCAATAGTAGCTCAGTGGTTAGCACTACAGCCTTGCAGCACTGGGGTCCAGGGTTCAAGTCCCACCTAGATCAATGTCTGCAAAAAATTTGTTCTTTCCGTGTTTGTGTGGGTTTCCTCCAGGTCCTCTGATTTCCTCCCACACTATGAAAAATACAGGTCGGTTGATTAGATTGTGAGCCCCATGAGGACATTGACCAATTTGGCAAGCTCTGTGTAGTACAGGCGGTCCCCTACTTAAGAACACTCGACTTACATACGACCCCTAGTTACAAATGGACCTCTGGATATTGGTAATTTCTTGTGCTTTAGTCCTAGGCTACAATAATCAGCTGTAACAGTTATCAGAGGTGTCTGTAATGAAGCTTTAGTGTTACTCCTGGTTCTTATGACAACCCAATATTTTTAAAATCCAATTGTCACAGAGACCAAAAAAGTTCTGGCTGGGATTACAATGATAAAATATACAGTTCCGACTTACATACAAACTCAACTTAAGAACAAACCTACAGACCCTATCTTGTATGTAACCCGGGGACTGCCTGTACTGTGTAATCTGTGTGCGCTATATAAATAAAGCATTATTATTTTCTCAAAGATTTTGCCAGAGCAGTTCCAAAAAAGGAGACTTCTTCCATCTATTGGTGTATAGAAGAGTAGACAGGTGTAGAGTTGTCAGTCATGTGTAGGGTTGGTTTTAGATAAAGTGGGGCCCTGGGCAAAAATAAAAGTGGGGCCTCAAAATAAAACTATTTTATTAACAGTCACAGTCAGTAAGTGGCTCCTTTAGCCCTGCACAATAATAATACTTTGCAGTTTACAAGCAGTGGTAGGTAAGTATCTGTAATATGGGACTGTAGGAGAATTTTAGAGGAGAGACAGATAAATATGAAAGATGATATAGATTTATAGATGGATCATAGATATATAGATGAATAAATATACAGTATATTATGTATAGATAGCTAGATAGATATGAGGGATAGATACAGTAGAAGAGAATATTGATAAATAGATGATAGATAGACAGATAGATAGATAGATAGATAGATAAATAGATAGAAGATAAATTGTAAGATAGACAGATATATAGATAGGAAATAGACAAATTATATAAGCCCCTCCCCCTGCATTCAACCAATGGGTATTAAAAGAGCAATATATCCTCCGCCCCAAAAATTTCCATGCAGGGGGCCCTGGGCAAATGCCCAGTTTATGGCCCCCCGATGCTGGCCCTTGTCATGTGCTGGTCTGGTTCCAGACAATTCCTTACCACAAAGGAAAACTTTTCACCCTTAAGTCATTACAAATATCTTCTATATAGAAACATTTCTTTTGGGTTCTAAAACTGTAGAGTAGAAAAGTTAACCTTACAGGAGGGTTTAGGGCAGAATACCCCTATGTATAGCAGGTGTAAAATAGTAAAAACTAAAAGATCCTTAACATTGGACCCTATTCTGTCACTGTTTGGTTGGGCTGGATCTCTGTATGGTTCTGGTTGTATCACTGTAAGATCCTGGCTGGATTACTGTATGGTTCAGGCTGGATCACTGTATGGTCCTTGTTGCATTACTGTATGGTCCTGGCCAGATCATTGTGTGGTCTTGGCTGGATCACTGTATGGTCCTGGCTGTATTACTGTATGGTCCAAGCTGGATCACTGTATGGTCCTGGCTGCATTTCTGTATGATACTGATCCTGACCAGATCATTGTTTGGTCTTGGCTGGATCACTATATGGTCCTGGCTGCATTACTGTATGGTCCCAGCTGGATCACTGTATGGTCCTGGCTGCATTACGGTATGGTCCCAATTGGATCACAGTATGGTCCTGGTTGCATTACTGTATGGTCCTGGATGGATCACTGTATGGTCCCGGCTGGATCACTATATGGTCCCGGCTGCATCACTGTATGGTCCCTGTTAATGATCAATGCTACCAATCACTCTTCTACTCGGTCACATGAGAAAGAACAATGAAATACAACCCTCTCCTGCCTCTCAGGTGTTTTATCGTAAGCCAGACATGAGTTTCACAATTGCAGCATACCATACCTAGACAACTCCAAGGGCTTTAGTTGAGTAACATTACAATGCAGTAAGTTTTTAGATTCAAGTTAAATTTCCCATCATCTGTATGCATATTGCATTGTGAATATCTATTATTACTTTGTCACAAGCATGCCTGGAAATATTATCCCCAAATGAAGGCAATTAGTATTCATAGAGTAGAAAAGTCTCAGCACCGTAGCGAAGGTTGTCTTCTCTACAGTATCTTAAGCACTTACATATTAAAGTGTCTCTGTAATCTAAAATTTCTCACAGGATCTTACATTATACAATGAGTGTCTTTGGAAAATGGCGAATGATCTGAGGCCAATAAATGGTTGCCGTAGTTTCTTATAGAATAAATACTTATTTACTAAGGGTCGCGTGCACAATCTTAGTGAATCACTGACACTTTATGTGAATCCCGATGACCGGGTAAGTAAATGTGCCCCATATTATACTATACCACTATACTATATACTATACCACTAAAACAGCCACAGAGGCTGCTCTGGGACCCAAGGTGTCAATCCAATCTGTTTAAATGATTGCGGCAAAGTCACAATATGGATTTAAATCATCCCAGCATGTTCTGCCTTTTTGGGGAGGATTGTCAGTCCCGATGATGTCATCAGAAAACGACAAATTGCACTTCCAGCACTGGCAACCTTGATAGCACCAATCATTTATGGTGGTAGGGGGGGCTGAGCTGAACCTGGACCCTATACCAAATGAACCTCAAAAGTTTGTTATGAATCCAAAGCATGTAACAAATAGCCTATGCTGTGCTGATTTTAAAAATGCCTTAGTCATCTTTATTTAACATTACCTGGCTCCCTGCCAGCAGAATGTGGAGAGTCCCAGGGGGAATGAGCAGCTGCAGAAGCCTGTGTCTCGGTCTTCTCATGCATTTTTCCTCTCCTCCACACCATCCTTCTCCCTCCCTGCCTGCTGCACATAAAAGGAAGTGGGGAGGGAGCTGGATGAGTGTGGAGGAGAGGAGACGGACACAGGCACACAGACTGCTGCAGCATCGATGGGACTCTCCACACACTGCTGGCAGGGAACCAGGTAATATGAAATAAGGTTTCATAAAGTATTGAAATGATTTAGAGTGCTGAGAAAGGCATCTTTTAAATCAGCTTAGCAAAGGCTACTGGAACCTGTCTCCATTTAAAAATGACATTCCAGGACGCAGCGTCTGTGTTGCTCAAGTTTTTATTCTAAACTGTTTGAAAAAAAAATGTCTGCTCCAAAGTGTATAATAAAAATAAAGGCAAAAAATAAAAATAAAATAAAGGTTAAAAAAGGTAAAAGAAGAAAATGTCACCAACAAGGCAAGCAACAGCTTTTAGCCAATCTGTTGTTGTATAAAAAAGCTGTTTTGGAGAGGAAAAATTATTTAAGAATTTTAGTACTGTTTTAACATTTTCCTGAATATAAAAATAGAACACTTAAATACAAATGTTTGTACTTTATTTCCAAAAGCTTAAAAAAGAAACAAAATTAAAACAAATGCATCTGCTTGAAAATAATAAAACTAAAAAAAATAAGTGCACTCCGAAAGTGTTCCTAGACATATAGGGGTTATTTATCATGGCTTGTACAACAGTTGGGACGTGGAAGGGTTGAGGGGTATAAAGGAGGCATGCCTGGTGGCGGACTGGGCCAGGGCACAGTGTTTCTGCCCCCTGGGTTGGGCTGGAGCATAGAATTGCCAGAGACCCGAATAAGTGAAAAGGGTGATTTAACACATACACAACTACAAGAGTATTAGAACTGGCCACCCAGCCATAACAGTATGACATCCATCCCCTGCATTTACATCCCGGGGAAAGACCCTGAGCATCATTTTTGCTCCTCCTCCTGCACAGGATCACAATGTGCTTGTAGAGCTTTGCGCTTCTCTTCAACGGGGCAAATTTACATACCCGGTCCTGACGCGATCACCGATCCGGACTGTCCGACGAGGATGAAGTCTGGCGCGATTCACCAAGATTGCGTGCCCAAGATCCTGCATGTGTAGCTTCCCCGCTGAGGTCCGCCGGAGTTCACCTTCTTCTTCCCGGTGTATGTAAGTGCATGTCTTGTGACACAATTTGACATGTTAAATCTTGCGTGTTATCCGAATACGTCAGATCGTCCGACAGTCCACCCCCGATTTGTGTTGCATGAAAGGCAGCGCTGATGCACCAAAATCAGATCGCGTGCAATGCAATCCCTGGTGCGATCCCCGAAAACAAGGGGAAAAACGACGGAAATGCGGCCGTGGGCCCTTAGTAAATAAAACCCCATGTCTGTAATCCACCTGATATAAACATACAATGGAATTAAAAAACGAGGTGTGAAAGTGGCCTAACACTTTTATATTCCTAATAAATAAATAAATAAAAGTCTATTCTGGAGTATCTTTTCTAAAACTGCTATGATTTAGTTGATTCATACATTTCTAGCAAACAACCTGATTCAATCGAATCAATTGTTACAGAGCTACTGACTGTATAAAATCAAGCCTCGTTGACAATGTGACACCTAGTTGTCAAATGATACAAACTATTAGATGTGGGAGATTTGGCCCAGTAGAGACCGTGGTAGCGGGGTGCTGGGATGCAGTTCAAGACAGTGACACCAAGGTACAGTCCAAAACAGGTCTCGCCTGCGTTTATTGCAGCAAAAGTAAAATAAAACAGCCTTCACATTCAGGCATCCAAACAAAATAATATCCTACCCGTCAGGGTGCTAACTAAACATAGGTTCTCTGACTCACCGCTAACAAAACACTTTTGTTGCTCCAGGCCCAGAGAACAAGGCTGCGTGCTCCCCAGCCTCCTGCCAGAGAGAGAACACAACTTCAGCTCTGCTGAGTGATTTTATCCAGGCTGATTAGGCTGTTCCCATCACCTGTGTCCAAGGTGCTGGACAAACCCACCTCAGCACTAAGGCCTTGCATAGAAGCAAAACCTAGGGGAAACATACCGCCCATCCACAGTTAACCCCTTCAGTGTCTCACATAGAGGAGAAAAAGAAATGGAGGAGTGGCACCACTGGGAGGTCCTGTATGGTGTATATATATATATATATATATATATATATAAAAACAAAAAGCGTTACAGCGTCGGACCCCGATCCAGATAGAGTCCAGTGGAGGCATATGCAAATGCAACAAAATGGGGTAACTATGTGACGAGCTACAACCAAGACAAGAATCAGAATCTTTTTTTATTGGTTTATTTTGTAGAACAACGGATTTCAACGCCGAATCGGCATCTTCATCAGGTCAAATATACAGTGACAAACCAATGGAGCAGAGCCATCAGGGATGTCGGTGTGTTCCCAATACATTCTAGAAATAATAGTTGGGGAATATTTCTTTTCATGGAGCATAATGTATCTGACATATCACTAGTTATCATCCTCCATCAGGTCCGACTAGGAGTCTGCTGCATGTAAATGAAGCATATGCATAACTACACATGAATTCATACAGCGCTTCTTTAGAACAATTAAATTTTAATGCATGAACAATATGATATTCAAAGGAATGTGAAACCCCTCTGTGGTCAGGACGCTCTTTCATTGAGCTCCTCAGTTATGTTAACATTTCCTATTGACAGTATTATCTTGTCCTGCGTCATTATGGATTGTCATGTTCAGTGATGAATCGGCGGAATAGATTATTAATAAGGTGCATGAAAGCAGGAAATCCTCAGGAGCATTTTCATTGTTTTAGATAAATATGAAGCAAAAGGCTATGATCATCAGGGGATAGCTGAAATGTTATGTACTGCATTTATCTGCTGCTTCCCACACCAGGCAATGTCTGGTTTATTAGGCTTTTACAGATATTGTGTACAACAAGTTAAGAGTTTCCGCTATCTTTCCCCCTTTGTACGATGACACAAATTTCTTCTAGTATGGAGAATAGAATCCTTTATGGTTTTATGTGATATTCTGCTAATCTTATCTTTATTATAATTGACTCTGATACTTTTCGATGAGTCTCTAGTCACATCTGTGTTGTGACTTCTGTTTGCTAGGACTCTACCAGCTTCATAATTTGGATAGATATCAACAGCATTCAAGGGGAGAGATTTATCATCGGGGTCTACTGACATTTTTGCGATGCAAAAAAGTGGCAAAAATCGCGATGGGGTTTTTTGTGTTTTGGGGCACATTTACTAAGGGACTTTCTGTCAGACTTTGCACATTCTTTACAGTGCAAACTTGTATTGAAGAATGTCTGGTGCATGTGACATTTTGTGGGGTACAGTGCACTATACCAGATACAACGCAAATTTTTTAAAAAATTGCATAGTCACCCCACTCACCCTCCTGGTGTATTGTGCTGCTATAACTTTTTACACATTTGCAACTATTTAAAAAAGAGAAATTTCAGTACCCTCAGAAGGAGTCTGCCTAAAGATAATTCCCCCCCCCCCCAAGGACTCTACTGATTTCCTTTATTACATTTCATGCACATGAATGAATTTTCCAGGTGCAGGAGAGAGGTAAGGTGAGTGCTCCTCACCCCTTTCTTCTCCATAAAAAAATTAGCAGCCGGCGCCTTATTAAGGCAAAATATAGGACATGTCTGGGTGCCATAGACATCTATGAGGACTGTGCTCCAGCCTGAAAATTGTGTAGCTGGAGCATGGTCCCCATTACTTTAGTATACTATACTAGAGAATTGTGTACACATTGCCAAAGATTTTTTGTAGTAAAACTGTCTTTTAAAAAAAAAAAAGATAAGTTAGATTAACGTTTACCTTTCTGTAAGCAGAGCTGTGCCCCAAGTCCCCAGTGAGTGGCCAGTGAGGAGTAGTTTCCCCTCCACCCTCAGGAAAAAAAAAATACGCACATGTCTGCCCGCTCCTCACTGGCCACTCCCATGTGACTAGGGACACAGCTTTGCATACAGAAAGGTAAACTTTCATCTAACTTATCTTTTTTTTTCCAGAAAAAGCCAGTTTTATTATAAAAACTCTTTGGCAATGTGTACCCTATTCTCTATGGGAACATGAGGGAGCCAGAAAAAGGGCTCCTGATGACAGGTTTCCTTTAATGTCAAGTGTTGCCATAGATAGAATCTGTGGGTCTACTGAATGGTTGTTTAGCTGAGTGAAAGGCTTGCGACTAGATGTGGGAAGTAAGAATACTACTGGCCATTTAAAGCCACTTCCGTAGACCTATGGAGACTTGTAGCCATTGATGCACCACTCAGAGATTATGGGAAATATGCAAATACATTTTCCCCTGATGATACAAAGGAAAACATTGCTTCTTGACTACCATGAAAGGCAGCCTCCTTAACCTTAAGAATTAAGTTTTCAGTAAGCCTAATGACATGATGTATGATAAAAGCAATTTTACCATCCTGGAGAGTGTATTTGCATATGAACACTCCTTTAGAGGGAGGGCTCCCTAATCTTACTCAAAAAGTTGTCCAAATCGGAGAAAGAAAACTGGACATTTAGCAACATCTTTTGGAAGGAGGATCTGAGACATTTGGGATCAAGCCAAATCTGTGTGGCACCGTACCCTATTGTACAAAGGGAAAAGAAAGAACAGCTCTATCTTTCCCCATATGTACTGCCGTGCACCGCTGCTCACCCCTTCTCCTCCCCAACGCACAGCTCAGTGCTCACGGCAGTCTGAAAGTAGCATTAGAAAGTATGTAACATTTGTCATGTAGAAAAACTGAATATTGGTTTCCATTTTTACAATGATTTTGCTATTGATTGCATATCAATATTCATTTTCAAATGCAAGCCTATTCATCATTGGAACTTTGTTGTGACTTCACTTCACTTATGTTAGGCTCTATTTTCTTGCCTCATCATACACGGCTACAAAGGCAACTACATTGACGTTCTACTTTGTTTTACTTTCTCAATGTTTATTGCTCTAACTTTCTCAATAAAACCCTTACATGTAAAAATATATGAGTATTTCATTTGCTTGTACTTATTGGGTTAGCTTTAACAAGGTTTGTATAGCAGTTTTCTAGCTTACAAGTCCAAGGGGGCATAGAGGGGTATATGGGTAAAGAGCGACTGGTAGTGGAGTGGGCCAATGAGGGGCATTTCTGCCCCGCACTGCACATTCACTATTGCCTGCAAACTTGTATGACTCCTGATGTATCCAGCTCCAGCCTCCTGATTTATCCAGCCAAGTCGGAGGGTACGACACAACATAAAGTGGCGCTAGCATATGAGAAATGACCCTCATTGACATTATTCTTACACTTTATACATTTTTAAAGTGATATTGAATTATAATGATATAAGTTATGATATTACAGTAACATATGGGAGATAGGGCGCTAATTTATGTTGCACTAGGTGCCATTTTTATATTTTGGATTTTTTTGCACGGCATGTGTACAATATGTTCAGGTATAATGTACCAGCTTTTTCAGCCTCTAACTGTGAATTTCACACTTTTCTATCATCTGATTTTAGCTGGTAGGTGCACATTTCTGTGTAATTAGAAAACTTACAGCTATGTTATGAATATCACACTTCACACACATATGCAGGTCGTGTGCCATTAAACATATGGTAAACTAATCAGTTACTGTTTGTGGATAACTATTTTAGGAAAACCTGTCATAAGAGATTTGTGGTTTGCTTTATGAAACCAAAAACAGATTGTATTCTTCTATTTCTAAGGCACATTTTATAACAATATGAGGCTATGTTATGAAAAAACCTACATAAGCTGAGTAGAACATATTGGAGGGGGTCTATTACAACAAGAAGAAAGCGTTGCATGTAGTGGTTGCCCATAGAAACAAGATTAACATTTTAAAGGCAATTTATGTCACGGAACAATTTGAGGGCCGGGTGCCTGACTGGATCCACAAGAATTTTTACGATATCTTACAGGCATTGTTTTAGACCCAGGGACTTTAAAAGCTTTAAAATATTATCATATATTCATAAGAATAAAAAGAAAAATTGACCTCCTGCCCACACATAAAATGTTGTGCTTGTTGGAGAGGCTGACCGCAAGGGTGTTGATAACTCACAAAGTCAACCACCACAAAAATGATTATTTTAGGCTAATTTCTCACCTGCACTCTACAGATTCTGCTAATATTGATAACAAAAAATTTTAATGCCATAAATAACCTGTCACCAGGAATGCCATTTTTAGATGGTGACAGGTTACCATAGCCTATGTTATGTAGATTTAAACATGCCTTTGTCATCTTTCTGAATAATTTCAGTAGTTTAAAATAGTTTAAAGTTGTAGTTTACATTACTTGTCTCCCTGCCAGTAGTGTGTGGTGAGTCCCTGGGTAGGGGCAACTGCAGCCTTTGTGTTCCTGTGTCTCCTTGTGCATTCTTCCTCTCCTCCACACCATCCCCCTTCCTCCCCTACCGGCTCAACACACATGACAGGAAGTGGGAGGGAGCTGTATGAGTGTGGGGGAGAGAAGACTGGCACACACAGGCACACACACACTGCAGCTGCACCTCCCCAGGGACTAACTGCATGCTGCTGGTATGACTAAAGACTTGTTGAGGTCTCAAATGCATCAGATGGCATCCATTTCTTAATGATTGTATTTTGTCTGTGCTGTCCTTGGGGGAATAAAGCTTTACCAGATTTTTAGGCATTTAAAGTCAGTTCCGATCTATCTTTCTACAGGTAAACTACTGAAATGGTTTCAGAATGCTGTCAAAGGCATTTTTAAAATAAGCATGGCATTGGCTATTGGAACCAGTCACATGTTAAAAATGATGTTCCTGGTGACTGGTTCGCTTTAAGCATAATGGAAGTACCATTTAAGTGTATAAACAAAGGAAGTATATATCCAGCCAGCTCCCAGTAAATAGCCAGACTGCCCCTTGTATATGACCAGCCAGTCTGCCCCAGCATATAGCCAGCATCAGTATACCCAGCACATAAAAATAAAGTCAATACTTTCCGCTGCCCCCCCACCACAGGTCCTCTTCTTATGTCCATCTGCCATCATATTGTGTTTGCTGGCAGCTGCTCACACACTCTGATGTTAGTGGCATCTGATGTCATAGCCTGTGCACTGCAACGTCGCATGGACCTGCTGCTGTCAAACATAAGAAGAGGACCAGCGGGGGGCATCTGAAAGGTGAGTATGGATTTTCTTTTTGTTTTTTGTATAAGCCAAGTTTTGGTTTTTCAGCACATTTGTTGTGCTGAAAAACTCAGCTTATAGTTGAGTATACATGGTACATCAAATATTTTTTAATATATTGGGGAATACATTTGGAGTGTTTCTTCAGGTTGACAATCCCTGCAAAGGATGAAGCCAGTGATAAGCTGCAGCAATCCAGTTCATATATATACGCCACATCACGCCGGTGGAAACCAACGACACACTGATGCTGGAGCTGCAATGGATTTAATAGATTGGTAATGGTTGCTTTTATTATTTTATAACTGCCTGCTATTTACTTAATCTCTTAATCTCCTGGGCAACCCCTTTAACATTTTAACTAAACGTATTTCATATTTTTAATAAATGTCAATCAAGTATATGTTAACCAACCATAGACCAAGCAATGCCAAGGGTGCTTTAATTGGCCACCAATTGTCCACATCTATCTTGCCAAGTATCCAGGTTCCAAGGCCAAATAAACTTCCGTCAAGCAAAGGTTCGTTACTTTAAATTGAACAATAAGTACTTAGTAATATGATTCATTAAAAAAATAAACTCATCGCTATCTATTCATGAAGAGAAATACGGAGGAAAATAAGGTCATTTCTTTGGGAGTGCGATTATAAAATTGAGGCTGAATTCCTGATCTGTATCTGCTCGCTCCCATTTGAGCCTATTGCTCGTAATGTGATTGACAGAATAAAGTAAATCAAGTCTACTTTTTCACTTATTAATATAATATGAACTGTGAAAAGATTAAAGTCCCATTTACATAACCCGAGATGAAAGGAGGTGAAATATTGTAATTATCTTTTCAAGCTAAATTTGAACTGCAGTTTAAAATTAACCTATGCAAATGAAAGGTTAAACCCAAGTAAAGTGGTGCGTCTGTAAAAAGTATTTTTGCTAGTATAGTTTTATGGCCGTGCAGTTAATTACTACTTAGAACAAAGACAGACATCAATATTCAGAGGGAAAAAAAAAATACTAAAACATTTTTATTGCCGGCCTTGTTCTACACAAATGAAATGTGATTTACAAGCTAATGCCGGGTGAATGGGGCATTTCTCGGATTTAATGGTGCTAATTTGAAATGAATTACACTACTTTGTATCTTGGTCAAAGTTTAGTCAGTCATACTATAATGTTAATATTAGCACCGGAAACCTTTGCGTGGGAGGTGTCAGGTTTTACATATTGAAACGGACTGTGAAATCATTATAATATTTATTAATTATTAAATGCCCTTGATAGAAATGTTATTAATGGTACCAACAAGGATATCTGCTTCTCCGTGCTCTTATACTGTTCTCTCACAGCTTCGTGGGGGTCAGCCCTTGTTACTACTTGGTGGGTGTATTGCTGATGACACTGAGGTATCGCACAAGTAACTTATGCCTCCTTTTCATGACGTCTCCCTCGCCTTTCCACCACCTCTCTGCATCCTAGTTCATTGTATCTACACTAGGTTCGAAATCTGCGGTCTTTAGATTTATTGTATTTCCCAACTATTGTTTTAACCCCTCAATATCCAGACCCTTTTATGTTGTTGTTTTTCTATTTTTCACTTCCCACCTTCAAAAATCTATAACTTTTTTATTTTCCCATATAAAGAACTGTGTGTGGGCTTCTTTGCTAAAGCTGCAACCACTTTAAGGTAAGCCATGGACTTACTCATAGAACACAGAATGTGATAGGAACCTAAAATCCTTATTGTATTTGTCTGACAATACCTGTAGTCATTCTTCTGTTTACTCCCTCTTGTTTACTCCTCTACCTCTTACCAAAAAATTTACTTGGACTGACTCCAACAACCAATTCAGTCTGAGACGACCATTATCCCATGACTGTGTTCCAACTCGGTATTACACTGTGATGTGTCACTGCTGGTGCACCTATTGTTATAAGTGGCATGAAGATCTATATCCTAGCCATGTGCTCGGTGAATGTTTAAAGAGTAACCGTCATATAAAAAAAAACTTTTGATATGTTGTAGGGCAGGCAATTTTAATCCCTTTTGCAACTGGATTAGTTACCCAAATCTTGCTCCTTCCTCTTGTATTTAGCAGCCTTCCCCCTCTTATCAGTGACTGCTCAGATGGCTGTTGCTAGGCACTTACTTTCCTCACTGATCTGCATACAGAGTGAGACTGTACATGTGCAACACCCCCTATCTCTCCTCTCCCTGTTTTCAGCTGTTTACCTCATGGCTCAGTGCTCCAGCACTCAGTCATGTGCTACCAGGAGCCCACAGGTAAATACAGACCAAGGTTGGTCACCACCCGACACGAGATTCTCCTTGCTTCATCAGGGTTATGTGTGTATGTAGACCTGTGTGTGTGTGTCATCTGTTATTCCTCTTGTTAATGTGATATAATTATTTTTAAGAAAATACATTGACTTGTACTGAGGACCATCTATACCTTTATACGGGCTTATTTTGATCTATTTATCGTGTATATTTAGTTCTTTAACCATTGATGGACTTTTTCTGTGTATGTTGTCTTTTTAAATTGATTTGTTTTAATTGATCTAATAAAATGTTATTTTATACTTTCTATATTTTGTTTTTGTTTCCTATTTTTGTGGTGTTTTTTTGATTTTGAGAAAAATCTATTTAGTAATCTAGTGGGGGTACATTGTGGGCATGGACCCTATTACTTGTATCAGTGTTCACTCTTCTCTAGTTGTAAAAGTTATAACACTGAAACTTTTCTTGTCATTGATTAAACCTTCATCTTATCATGTATGTAAAATATCCAGCCTCTTAGGGTGCAGTCACGCGTTGTTTATAAAAAAAAGAAAATAGTGAATAATGCAATTGTACCCATAACAGAGCAAGGGTACAAAAATAAGAGCATATACCGACCACCATTTTTTGTACCCTTGCTTTTTTATGGGTACCATTGCATTATCCACTATTTCTCTTGTTTACTACATGGGCATATAGAGTATCAGTACCTTACTTGCACTTTTGCTCATGGTATATTGTCTTATGGACTTAATCTGGTCATATTGCTACTTAGCACTCCACTATTGTAAGGGTTCATTGTCGCTCATGTGTTTACACCCGGGCTTTGTGTAATTTTTTGTCTTTTTGTTGCTCCAATGAATTTGTCTATTTTAACTATCATGTAGATTCTAATTAAATAATAAAATTGCTTATTTCAACCACAGTGGTTTTATGTGTTAAATTTAAGTACATTTGATAGGTCTAATTGTCTTTAAAGGGGTGGTAGTAGTTTGCCCAATATATCTACCTCAAGTTTATTGGTTTATCCCTTCTAAACTTTTGCATACGTCTGCTTGTGACTGGAGTTAATTTGTACCAAAGTTGAGATTTTTCCAGCAATTGTGCCTTTTTATTTTACATCCACATCTGGATTCTAATAATGTATCAGACATAACACTTAAGCATGGGAAACTTTGGAAGGTTAGTGGAAAATGCAACTATCCACCCAAAAAAGTTGCAAATATAGGCGAAAAAAAGAAATGCCTAAGATAAATAATGCCCAAAAAGTCTCAACTGGACTGCTTGTATGATAGCCGCACTGCCCATCCGGCGCAGCCGCATACATCAAGAGGCTGAGGCCTCATAATGTATCCAGTAAGGGCCTGCACTGCATTTTATTTATCTTTCACTAAATGGTGTGGGAACAGGAATGCCCCACGCAGGCCCACTCCCCACCGGCCACACCCCCTCCATGCCCCCTGGCATGGACGTGACCTAAAGGGGAAAATATTCCAGAATGTTAGCAAGACGCTAGCATTTGAGATTGTTTCAGGGTGTCTACACCCATTTTGTGGCATAGAAGTCCTGATAAATATCCCCCAATATTTGATAAAATTGTCCCCAATGAGAGAAACTGTCAAAGAAGTTGTTTTTTAGAGGAAATAAGAGGAAGGCCACCATCTTGTGCATATAGGTTTCATTACCCTGCCCTACCTTGTGTCAAAATTGGGTTCTATGACTATGAAGAGGTGGAATAGGTGAAGTATTTCATTGGTTGTTAGTTCAGCTGCCATGATTCAGTATTTATGGAAGAGTCGTCACTAACAAACAAATAAGAGAGGGGTAGAGGGAATTGGAAAACTAATAGTAATAGTACAGGAAAAGAGAGGGCCCACTCTGGGGTGATACTCTAACCTGAATTGTTGATTAGTACATTTGGAATATTAATTTTATCAATTTGCCTGGAAACATATAACTTGGCAGTAAAAGCCTGTCACACTTCTCCTTCGGAAAGCTGCACCGTTGGTTCATGTTCTGGGATTTTGTGTTACCCTTAGAAACAAATCTTTCCCTGTTAATGAAAAGCAACGCTGTCTTCCTTGCTGAACTTTCACCCCAATTCCGTGCGTTTTCTGTATTCTGGGAATTAAGAGTTTTTATTAAACACAGATTTCTTATCAAACACTTCATTTCTAGCTGTGAATAAATTAAAGCAGCGTGGGAAATGTCAGGAGAAAAGAACAGCAGACAGACCCTGCCAAAATATAAAATAAAATAAAACAGACAAATAAAAATAGGGTGTTTAATAGATTGTGACATTAAAGGTGACATTTCAGACTTGCAAATCTTTCTTCAGACGGAGAACAGAAAGCTTCGGGTCTGCGTGTGTCAGATCTGTATTATCCAAATCTACTGCCTTACGAGATGTGGGAATGCTGGAGCATCGGGACAACTTCACCTTTGTATCCATTTTCAAAAAATGTTTTGTAATGAATCCCAAATATGACAATATGCTTCACTTCTCTCCAACAATAATAACAAAAGCTGATGCCTTTAATACAATACTTCTAAAAGGATTGGGTTTACATATCTTTTATGTGGGTATTGAAAGATACTTTATAGAACTTCACGATGATTATTATAATGATGGCCTTGGATATATAGATCTGTTTATATACCAGATGCAATAAATGTGCTCTCCTATTTTACTCCAATTGTTTGATTTTCCAGTTCCCGTGTTTCCTGACCCATAATGTATGAATGATAATAATATCATCTTGTTCATTAGCATAATATTCTACAAAGCCACCAAGTTTGATTTTTTTAAACTACATTCCATTGTCGCGGTTCTCTCCTCTAATTCTGATGAAATGCAATGCCCTGGAGAAGGCATTGGAGACTATAGCTGAAATCTCTGTGGCTCCATGACTCACAAGTCGATGTATGTCAAACATCTGCCATATGGGAGCCCATTGAAATAAATGGGGCACATTTATCAGGGCTTCTGTGCCACATCATTAATACGTCTGAAATAATCACAAATGTTAGCTTATTGCTAGCACTTGCGACTATTATGCACTCTCTGCCACATTCATGCCAGTGTGGCGTGAAGGGGGGTGAGGTGATTGGGGGCGGGTCCAGCTGAGCGGAGGGCACGGCCAGACAGGAGTGGGTGTTACTGTCACTGCTGGCGCACTCACTGCCGCCGGCAACTTTTCATATGTGCCTCTAGAGCCTCTTGATGTATGCCGCTGCGAAAATGCAGAGGCAAGGCAATCATACGCCGGCACACAAGCACCCATGTATGATAAATATGCCCCAATGTGTCCATGTGCCATCCGTTGAATCAACACATGGGCAGAATCATGTAGCTATTCTAAAAGAAGGTAGAGCAAGGGCTAGTTTTCAGGTTTAGGGGCATAGCTATAGGGGTGATGAAGTACCGTAGCCGTAGATCAGAGCCTAAAGCCTGACCAGATCCAAACTTACTATTTATATCAGTATTGCAAAGTCCTATAATAGATGTTGGTCTAAGTAGATCCGAACCTGGTGGAGTTTGTGTCCTGATCTACTTAAAGGTCGTAGAGTAAATTCTTAATTTCGGGCAGAGGTGCACTGCCAGTATTAAATGCCAATCTTAATATATTTCCCCAAACATGTTGAGAACTTGGGATGCTAATAGTGGACCCATGGTCTGTTGTTTGTGGAACATGTATCTTTTGTATGTGAAGTCCACTCACATGCTGGTAAACACTTTCCAAGTCACAAACACAGGAAGGAATTACCCTGCTCTGAGTTTTGGGTCTCGAACAGTCAGATCACAAGTGGATCCATGAAAACCACATTAATGTGCGTGTTCCATCATTTGAAATGGCACAGTATAGTACAGTAAGGAAAGGTCATGATATTTCTAGATATTCTCACAGATGGTAAAACCAAAGACTGATTTTCTGTTTAGGGGCATAGCTATAGGGGTGATGAAGTTTCCAAAGCTTACTTTATACAAGAACATATCAGTATTACAATGTCAAATGATAGATAGGGGTCCTGTAATAAATGTTGCTATGGGGGAAAGATGCACCACAAGCTATGACTAAACAAGATTCTCTTTAATTGTTCTAGACTAATTACATTAAATCATGACATTGCTAGGTGGCATATATATTATTGTATGTATATAGTTATATATTTATTATTCATGAAGAACAACTTTTGTTACCTACTGACATCAGGTGAGTAAATTAGAAATGTTTTCTAATGGCACCTCAATTACACTTGAAAAGGAGAGCTTTAGTTCTCTTAGTTTTTAAGGGAAGACCGTTATTTGACAATGAACATCCCATTTGTACCTACTATGTAAAAACCCACCAATTGCTGAAATGTTAGTGCCTTGTACATAGGGTTTGGTCTTCGTGGCCACAAATATTTTAATGAACTAAATGTTTTGATATTGATGCCTCTGTTTAAGTCCATTACATGCAGAATATCATACGGCAGATTCCTTGGACTTTGCATCTAATTCTGTAGCTTTCAATTCAGGATACGCTACTAAGAATGTGATAATTACCAGAACAAAACATTCTGGGGCTTATTTACTAAGGTCCGTCGGATTTCCGTAGTTTTCGGGGATCGCGGCGGGGATTGTCGCATGCGATCGTTTTGTGTCGCAATCGTGCTGGGTTTCACGTGACACAAATCTGGGAGCTGGCAGCCGGACGATCCGACGGATTCGGACTACGCGTGGGATTTAACAAATCAATTTGTGTCACAAGCCACTTACATGCACTGGGAAGAAGAAGGTGAACTCCGGCGGACCTGAGAGGGGAAGCGACACAAGCAGGAAATCAGGCAGAAGATGTGCATTCCAGCGGACAGCACTCATTGGGGATCGCGCAGGGACCAGGTAAGTAAATGTGCCACTCTATGTTCCATTTCTATGCTTCAAAAAGTCTGTTATTTCTCAATGTCATTTATGTTTCCATGAGATGATAAGGGATAAGAAAATATTAATAGAATAGAAAAATTACATTCTTATAGCAAGTTATGAAGTCTTCGTTGCTTTGTTTCCTTTTAGGGGTTTCACATTTCTTGACTTTCCAACGTGATTTGACTTTTTAATGTGAGTGTGACCATTGCTCTTCACAGTACTAACATGATTACGTTTTCCGCTTCTCATGGGGTCCTCTTATTAAGCTGCATTATTTCCAGATACGTTGACCTCCATTTAATCGTTTAAACCAATTTAAAATTTATTCATACATTTTTGTAGGATACTATAATTTATATAATTTTTTTTTGTTATGATAAGTTTCTAGAAACTTTTTTTATTTTCTATTTTATTTCACCATCCATTTAAAGTCATGGATAAGCGGCCTCAAATTTTTCTGTAACATTATTTGAAACCGATGTTCCCTCGTTGACCAAAGTGCATCCAGGTCACGGAAGTAAGACCAAATCATGATGCTCCAACTACCATAACTCACATTTCTATTATGTAGAATTGTTCAGAAAAGCCATGTGCAACCAAAATATTCCAGGCATCTCAAATCTACATGTGACCTCCTCGATGATCCGTGATGATTCTGGGCATATTTGCAAAAAAATAATTGCAAGGCAGATAAAATAGTTACATTTTTGATATCCCTGCTGGTAATTAAAGGCAAAACCCTAATGTTAGATACCTGAGTATTAAAGGGGTTTTCCCACAAACTAAAGTTAGGCCCTATGCACGGGATAGGGACTAACTTGCTGATTAGTGGGGGTCTCAGTGAGACCCCCACAGATCTTGAAAACAACCGCTCCATCAGACTAATGGAGCAGACGGCCGCGCATGACCATTCTACTCCATTAGTCTCTATGGAGCTGATGGAAATTGCCGAGCGCCTCGCTCACCAATCTCCATCAGCTCCATAGAGATTAATGAAGCAGAACAGTCATTAGTCTGACAGAGCAGCTAGGGGTTCGATGAACAACTTCTTTTCACAATCTTTGGGGGTCTCAGCACTGAGACCCCACTATCCCGTTGGATAGGGCCTAACATTAGTTTGTGGGAAAACCCCTCTAAGGTTTATGTATGTATTTGCACAATTCTCCTTTATCTATATTTCTTTGTTGTTACAAATCTAACAGTATTTTTAATTTTATTGGCAATCAAGACGTGACTGGACTCTGATCCCCCCAATCCACTTGGATGACCTGCCAGCCCAACCCCGTTGGATTTTGTCTATTTGCTGCCATGTTAACCAGCCCAACCCCGTTGGATTGTGTCTATTTGCTGCCATGTTAACCTACCTCTTGTATTCTGGGTATTATCAGTCTTTTCATGTCCTAACTTGGGCTGCAATTGAGTATTCTCTGCCTGACCCCTGGTGCTTTGCACCAAATCCTTTCACCTACCAGGCCCAGTTTTCAACTGGACTACTCAGAATACTCCTTCTATTTATTAACTGTATATGTATGACTACAATCCTACTAGAGAAATGGGAAAATGAAAAGAAAATGCAGAGACTTCAGCAACATAATTATTTTTTATTAGACTATCATTTTCACAGTTGCTGAGTTTGATATAACACAATAGCAAAGTGTGGTTTTACCTGTTTATGTCATAAAAGCAATTTTTTTGCTTCGATATAAAAAGGGAGATGGCATTTTTATAAGAAAATAAAGCAAGGAAGAGAAAAACAGAATTCTAAACATGGGAGATAAGCAGATTCAATTTGAAATCTTTCATATCTATTGAAGTGTCTAATTGCATAGTTAAATGAACTGTAAAATCAGCAAGGGCTTAATTTTACACCGTTCAAGAATAGTGGAGATAACAAAAGAAAACATTTTGTCTGTGCTAATAATTTCTCTTTCGAGAAGCAATTTCCTTAAAAGACAGATATTCTTAACTCAGACAGCAGTTTTGAATTATCCGAATGTAGGTATTAAGAAGCTCTCGCACACAGGAAAGACTATAGTCAGCTCTAAAAGAGCAGTCAATTATGGGAGTACTTTTACTTCTACCTCTAAAAATGATTTTACACTATGCCGGAGAAGAAAGACTTGAGTAATAAAGAAAGGGCAATACAAGGTAAATGTGACAGTTAATGTCTAAGGCACAAAAAGCGCAAAGATTTCTTGTTTAATTCTCCCATAATTAAATAGGCAGATCTCAGAGACTTGTCGAAGCCGTCGCGCATTTCAGGAGAAGTTTGGGGCAATTTCCTATAAGGATTAGAAGCTATAATACGGTAGGTATATACACTGCATGAATCTAATACCCCAAATTATCGAGGCAATTCTACAGCCGAAGTAGCCAGAGACTCTTTTCTTTGTAGCTACATGCACCATTAGCTTACTCTGTATTATTATAATTATCCGTATTATTTCCTTTTTACATATTATGCAACTTGATATCAGGTTTATGGTTTGAATTAATGAAACCTAAAGGGACGGCATTCAATGTGTACTATTTTGACTTGTTATAACCAGATAGGGAAATGTACAATTTTTTAAAATCGTTTTATATTTTCAGATTTTGTATTTATTTGATAAATGACTATGGTGGCCACCATCTTGCCTCTGCTATGTGACTTTAGTAATAAACTTTACAGCAGTCTCAGGTCAATTTGGCAAAAACAGACTGAAGGCAATTCCTTCAGATATATGGAGATATTTCTGCATATAAGGGTACGGTACCACGGGCACACGTCATGTGAATGTAGCCTAAGAGGAGTGGATAAGCTGTGACCTCATCTTCTGTCGGTACATAGTAAGGTTGAAAAAAGACCATCAAGTTTAACCAAGGAAGGGATGGGATAAGGAAGGGATGTAAGGGAAAACAATTTTATATTATAATATAACCGTCATTGTTATTTTGCTGTAAGAAGGCATCTAGACGCTATTTGAATTTCCCTACTGTCTCTGTTGTGACCAGCGCCTGAGCTGAGCTATTCCACAGTTCTTACAGTAAAGGAGCTTTGTCTCTTCTGGACATTAAGCCTTGTGCTCTACAGATACAGACAGTATCTCTTTGTTTTTTATGTAATTTAACCTGGAGCAATTTTCCACCATATGTTTTGTATGGACTATTTATATATTTCTATGAATCATATGAATCATAGTATCAAAGTATATAAGGCTGGAAAAAGATGCAAGCCCATCAAGTACAACCTTTAAGAATTAAACAAATGTTTTTTCCCCACAACCAATGATATTTTTGCTTTCCAGAAAGTCATCCAGGCCTCTCTTGAACATGTACATAGAGTCCGCCATAACAACCTCCTGCGGCAGAGAGTTCCACAGTCTCACTGCTCGTACAGTAAAGAACCTTTGTTTATGTTGATGGTAGAACCGCCTCTCCTCTAGGTGTAGAGGATGCCCCCTGTCTATGGTGATGGTAGAACCACCTTTCCTATAGGTGTATAGGATGCCCCCTGTCTATGGTGATGGTAGAACCTCCTCTCCTCTAGGTGTAGAGGATGCCCCCTGTCTATGGTGATGGTAGAACCTCCTCTCCTCTAGGTGTATAGGATGCCCCCTGTCTATGGTGATGGTAGAACCTCCTCTCCTCTAGGGGCAAAGGATGCCCCTGTTTATGGTGATGGTAGAACCTCCTCTAGGCGCAGAGGATGCCCACTTTCTATGGTGATGGATGAATTGCCTCTCCTCTAGGTGCAGAGGATGACCCCTGTCTATGGTGATGGTAGAACCTCTTCTCCTCTAGGTGCAGAGGATGACCCCTGTCTATGGTGATGGTAGAACCTCTTCTCCTCTAAGTGTAGAGGATGCCCCTGTCTATGGTGATGGTAGAACCACCTCTCCTCTAGGCGTAGAGGATGTTCTCTATGGTGATGGTAGAATTGTCTCTCTTCTAGGCGTAGAGGATGCCCCCTTGTCCTGGCCACAGGCCTAGGTATAAAAAGATCTTTGGAGAGATCCTTGTAATGACCAATCAGGTATTTGTACATTGTAATGAGGTTTCCCCCAAGCCGTCTTTTGTCTAAATTGAATAAACCCAAATTTTGTAATATGTCATTGTATTCTAGTCCCCCTCTTCGTTGTTCGAGAGTGAACTGTGTTGGTTTATAAGCAACAATCAAGCGGCCCCCAGATGAACACATTCCGATGGGGACTTTTTTCTATGGGGTTAGAACTGAACGGTATTACCTGATATGCCATCCTCTGTTGTCCATTTTTGTGTTCCTTTTTCTATTGTGATGTAAGTAAGAAGACTGTGTGCTGCCTGGTCCTTCTAATATGATATTGCTATAGTAAATGGCAAACTTTCGTTTTTTTCAGCCACAACAGGCATAAATAGAAAAATACAAACATATAATATATTCTGTAATCTTGTAAGTGAAAAAAATCAGTGTGCCCTTTGTATGATGCAGTTGGCTGTGATTCCAGCTCACAGGTGATTGCAACATAGATCAGAAGTTTACAGGACTGTGTTGTGTGGTCTAACTTACCTCTGTAGTTTAGCTCCTGACCATGGTGGATTTGAACCGCAAAGTTCGGGTTCATACCAAACCTTGCAGGTTTGGGTCCCAGTTTACGTGTGGTTCAATCCCCCTGGGCTCGCCCATAGAGAGTTACTTTGCTGATGACAATTTAACAGTTATGAACCACAATCTGTGCCAGTACCAGGTGTTCCTGGTGGGTGTTTGGGTCCGGGATTTTTCAATTTCTGCTTTGACTGAACACTTTTCATGGGTCCACTCATCACTACCCATAATCATTTCACATAATGCAGCAAAGATCTGTGATGTTTGAAAAAAGCTCAGAAAGAGGGGTAAGAAAGGAATAGGAGATACACATCATGAATATACACATTTCATTATTACTGCTTTTTTAGTAAGTATTCTGATATAGACACATACATGTCTCTTTAGCAGGGTTAATTCTGGCTCATTTGTATGTATAAATGTGGTTTTAGCTGCTGGACAGGTGCCAATAGCCTATGCTATGCTGATTTTAAAATGCCTTTGTCAGCATTCTAAATCATTTCAGTACTTTATAAATCTTTATTTCACATGACCTGACTCCCTGGCATTAGAGTGTGGTAAGTTCTTGGGAAGGGAGTGGGCAGCTGCAACAGTCTGCATCTCAGTCTTCTCTCCTCCACACTTATCCAGCTCCCTCCCCTCTCCCAACTTCCTGTCATGGGCATTGAGCAGGCAGTGGACGGAAGGGGATGGTGTAGATGAGGGGAAGAATGCATAAGATGACCCAGGCACACAGGATGGCAATAGCCTCTCCCCCTTTCCTGGGACTTACCACATGCAGCTGGCAGGAAGCCAGGTAATGTGAAATAACATTTTCTAAAGTACTGAAATATTTGAATGCTGACAACGGCATTTTTGAAATCAGCAGAGCATGGGCTATTGAAGCCTGTCAACAGCTTAAAATTGCATCCCTGGTGACAGGTTTGCTTTATCCCCTGATTAATTTTTTAATATGGACTTATTTTTAGTTATATGCATTTACCTTTTCAGGGTAACTTAGGAACATTTAGAGCATTAATCTCTTTTACGCTATTTATTTGATCATAATATACACCCTATTATCAAATATACTTTCACCATTTATCATGATTTGAGCCTGTCAACAGCTAAAAAATGGCATCCCTGGTCACAGGTTCGCTTTATCCCCTGCTTATTTTTAATTTGGATTTTTTTTTGTATAGTTACGTGCATTTACCTTTTCAGGGTAACATAGGAACATTTTGAGCATTAATCTCTTTTACACTGTTTATTTGATCATAATGTATATACCCTGTTATGAAATATACTTTCCCCATTTATCACAATTCTTGGTCTATGTGAAGTATACACTATATCAATTTCTGTATGGTATAGGGCAGTGGTGGCGAACCTATGGCACTGGTGCCAGAGGCGGCACTCGGAGCCCTCTCTGTGGGCACCCAGGCCATCACCCCAGCATGAAGTTCACCAGACAGGATTCAAAGAATCTTCCTACAGAATCTTCCTACAATGATAGGTGAATTTGCCCTCCTCCTTTCAACTGTGTTGGTGTTTTTAGGAGGCTGAACGATTGAAAGTTGTCAAAGAACAAGGAGAAATAAGTTGCTATGCTGGCACTTTGCAATAAATAAGTGGCTTTTGGTTAAAATTTGGGCACTCAGGCTCTAAAAGGTTCGCCATCACTGGTATAGGGTGTTTTGTGGGCTGCAACTTTAGAGGCTTGCCCCATTTTGGCATTTGCTTTTTATCTGTTTTTAAGCCCTGTAGCATTTGTTTCCTTGTTCAATAAAATATTTCTACACAATTTATAAACAAAACTGTGTTATATACCAATTTCTAGGGCGATTAAAACAACATTGATTTAGACCAAAGAAGTTCCGACCCAAATAAAAAATTCAGGGAAGCTTCAGCAAAGCGAATCTTGAATGATCTGCTCGTCCCCAATCTGTTCATCTGCCTTACTTACTGTTGTATATTTCAAGGTAGATTTTCAACATGTCATGTAGTTTGATAAGTAAGCAGGGATGAAATTAATTATCATTTTCTAAAAATAATACCTAAAGAAGAGCTGAGGTCAGCATCGGCAGGTATACATGCAAGGAACACCTTACACGTTACACGTGTGGGTATTGAGTGTAAAAATCTCATCATTATAACTTCACCATCATTATCCATGAATTCACTTGAGTTGTTGAGAAGGAGCCGGAGAAAAAAATGTATTATGTAGGTTTAGTTTATGAACAATGTCAAATAACACTCCAAGGACTGGTGGGATTTTTTCAATGATAAACCCTTCGGCGCACTTGATTCAAGATAACTTATGGTGTTATGAGAAATGTTATGAGATCTGCAAAGAAATTGATACTTTACAGCCCAAATTAAGTGGTAAGTGTAATTGTGGAGCGTTTTTTAATGCCGGGGTCCGTTAGCAAGCAAAATGTTTTTACTGAATTCATAAAGAGAAAGTATTTAAAATTATAGTATAGCTATGCAGTGTAGTGCGGTGAAGAACACTCAGCGTGACTGCGGTTAGCTTCACTTAATCATGAGGCTTGCTCTAATAATACAATAACAGCATAAAATAACAAGGAAAAAGTATAGTCATTTAGCTTTATCCTGGATCACCTGCAAAAATAGCTGAGGATTCTCAAATGACCTCTATTTCATATGAAATAAATTGGAAGGGATATCCCAGTGCAGTGGTGTAACTAGGAGAGACAGAGCCCACTAGCGGGCTACTGCATGGGGCCCCCCTTCCCACTTAAAAAATATACATATTAGTATACTCACACATATAAATACACTCATGTGCATATACACACACATACAGTGCCATAGGCAACATACTCACATACAGTGTATACAGACACCATATACACATCACAGATACTGCATATACACATTACAGATAGTGCATATATACACTACAGTATATGTTATATACATATTATGCTGGAAATGTGCAGTACAATATAGATATAATGGTGCACATCCTCCATTCTTTAGTGTCAGGTTGGATTTCGGGGCCCCATAGCGGCTGCTATGGCTGCTACCGCTGTAGTTACGCCCCTGTCCCAGTGTTATAGTAATTGAGCTTAAAGGGAACCTGTCACCAGACTTTACCCCATTTAAAGAGGACCTGTCACCCAAAATTTCGGCACTAGGAGCTGCTCACTAAAGTAAGCCGCTCCTAGTGCTTAAACAAACGCTGCAGTGTTAGAAGGATAGCATTACTGGAAATCTCCGGTAACGCTATCTAACACTGCGGGGAGGTACAATGTAATCATCGGACCGCTTGCAATGCTGTCCGACGTATTGATGAGGGGGCGGTCCGAGGCGCTGCCTCTACCCCGGACCGCTCGCTCGCTCCATAGGCCGGCGGTGACTGCCGCATGTAATGCGATACCGCCCCTAATCCTGCCCCAACCCCGCCCCCTCATGAATACATCGGACCGCTTTGCAGTGTACCCCGCCGCAGTGTTTGATAGCGTTACTAGAGGTTCTGGTAATGCTATTCTTCTAACACTGCAGCGTTTATTCAAGCACTAGGAGCTGCTTACATTAGTAAGCAGCTCCTAGTGCCGAAATTTTAGGTGACAGGTCCTCTTTAACCACCTGCACCCATCAGGTAATGGATGACATGTCCTTTCTAGAATTCCCTCTGTTATGTAAGATCTTACCAGTTAACCTATAAAAATCTTTCAAAGTCATGTGAAAATGAGGAGAGAGGAGTCATTGTGGGGGAGAAGGGTCAAGTTTAGAGGCTGCAGGGAGAGTGTAATTTCAGATGCCCCTATCTTCAGTTCTTTAGAACTTAGAAACATGGTTTTGCTGTCAACTTAAAAAGAAGCAAAAAATAAAAAAATAGGTGAATCCAGCTCCCAATCATAGACAGAAAACTATGTATTTAAAAATCCACTTTATTTAGAAAAGACATGATAAAAGCCTCAATACACGTCCATTATGTGAGAGTCTGATGCTTATCAAACCAGAAAGGTTCTTAGTTGTAGCCAAAAAGAATCATCTCTTCTCTCAGATCACATGAAGCTTGTGGTTTGAAGATGTACAGAATTGGCAGTTAAAAACATTGGGGGAGATTCATCAAAAAATTTTTGTCTTTAATACGACACTAATGTTTCTATGTAATATTAAACCAGAGTTACAGGAGTCTGAAGTGATCCGCCTTGTGCAGCCTCTAAACTAAACTCATCATAGAAAAATCTAACTCATCTCTGCTCTTTTTTACATGACTTTGGAGGGGATTTTTTAAAGGTAAACAGGCGAGATTACAAATAAAATAGAATTTAACATTCTAGAAATGACACTTCATTCCCAGTTTTCTGGGCTTAAAATATTGACATCAAATTCATAGAATTGGCTTTTAGTATCAGATTGTTCAACACCATGAGGGTTGACACTTTAATAGACTTCTAAATGGGGCCCCCTACCATTTCCGAAAAAATACATATTTGTATTCTAACACATTTCTACACTCTTACACACATTTATACACTTATGCACACACATTTATGCACTGATATATACTTTATACACTTACAAAGATCTGTCCCAGTGGCTGCTGACCACATGGGGGAGGCACACGGCAGGAATTAGAGATGAGAGATCTCCAGTCCTGTAGCTCTGCTGTCCCATCCATATCCCCCAACACTTCTTATTTGAGCTGCTGATTCATGCTTTGTGCTGTGGAAGGTGTGACTATTCATATTATCGGATATTGGGGCTCATTTACTAAGGCCGCCAAATCGATTCGGTTTCCCGATGTTTGACCCAAACGATTTTCCGCTTATTGCCCGGGATTGTTGCCGCGCAACGACGATCGGCCTGGTGGTCTTCGCGCCTGGCCATGGCCGTGAGGTAAATCGGGGGCGTGCCCCGCCGAAAAACCCGCCGACTTTCAGAAAAACGGCCCGATTTAAAAAACGGAAAATGTGTCGCGTGGGACGCTGCTTTTTACCTTCAACTTGTCGGTCTGGTGTGAATTTCAGGGGGCATCGGTATGCTTTTCAGCGGCAGCTCGCACGCCCCATGGTGCGCTGGGACGTCCGTGAGCTGAACTCACCTTAATGGAATGATCCTTCCTGGACCGTCGACCTCACCGCAGCATAACGTCGCCGCCTGGATACGTCGAACTGGACCTGGGTATAATTTCTGCCCATTATGTTGTCTATGTGGAGTGTAATATGTAAATAATGGTACACATCCTCCACTTTTTAGCAAGCAGGTTGGATGTCAGGGGCCCTCCTGATACTGTGGGGCCCCACAGCAGCTCTATGGCTCTACCCCTGTAGTTATGCCCCTCGATGCATGACAATCACAGTTGGATAACAACCATGTCTCTCTGCACAGTGACCTGCTGTGTTGGGTATCACCACAAACAATAGAGCAGTCCTATTCATGCTTCTCTAAACTTTCAGCACGGGAGCAGTTTACTGTGGAGATGGAGGGGTACAAAGTGTTCACCTTCCACAAAGTACGAAACTAGACCCATTCTCGACTCCTCCCACACACACTTTCCTGGTTTGCGCCCCAAGTAAAGGACACGGTCGTCGTCGATTCCTAGCCTGCTAGATTAATTGCCTATCAGCTCGCCCCCTCATAGTTGTGACACAGACCTAGCACACCGGAATGAAAAGCCAGACCCACGTTCTCATCCGCATTGGGATTCCGGTCCCCCGCTACAACTTTTTGATGATAGCCTTTAGTTGGGACCTACATGAATGATTATTAGCTTTCAATTATATTGCGTCCCCACCCCACCAGCTTCCATTCAACACAAACTTCATTGGGGTGTCTCCGAACCTGGGTCATTGCATCCCGTCGCCTGAGCCAGTGTTAGACACTAATTGGGCATCCCTGGAGCCCTTCTAGCTGCTGTACTACTTCTTATTTACCTCAGATCGTGGGCTTTAGGCCACACTGGAGAACAAATATTAGTAGTCTTTGAGAGGTTAGCTGAGCACTAGCCTTCTAGCGCCCTGGGAACTACGTAATTACCCAGGAAGAATGTGGCACTGTTATATACATATTGGGGATCCATTTACTAGGGCCCATTCGCGTTTTCCCGACGAGTTACCCGAAGATTTTCCCTGTATGCCCGGGATTTGGAGCACGCGATCAGGATTGTGGACTCTTCGTCGCCGGCAGAATCCGCACGGCGAAAATCCGGGGGAGTGGCCGAACAAAAACCCAGGCGTATTAGAAAAACCGCCCTTAAAAAACGGAAAATGTGTCGCTGGGACACGCCTTACTGCTTTCACTTGTCCAGGTCGGTTAATTTCGGCATCCTTATGGGCTTTTCAGCGCAGCAGCGCGGAGGAATTACTTGAAATGAATCCCGTCCGGTCCGAATCCACCGCAGAGAACGCGTCCTGTGAATCGCGAACGGGACCGGGTGGTAAGTAAATCTGCCCATTATGTTGACATGTGGAGTTGTAATATGTAAATAATGGTACATCCCCACTTTTTAGCAAGGCAGGTTGGATGTCAGGGGCCCCCTGATACTGGTGGGGCCGCCACAGCAGCTGCTATGGCTGCTACCCCTGGTAGTTTATCCCCCTGATGATGGTCAAATCGCAGTGATACAACACCTGTCTCTCTGCACAGTGACCTGCTGTGTTGTGTATACCCACAAACAATAGAGCAGTTCCTATTCCTGCTTCCTCAATTTCAGCACGGAGCAAGAGGTTTTCTGTGGAGATGGAGGGGTTACAAAGTGTTCACCCTTCCATCTCTGACTCCCACAAACTTCACCTGGTTTGCGACCCAAGTAAAGGACACGTCGTCTGCACTTAGCCTGATATGAGGAATTCCCTACGCTCTGCCCCTCTAGTTTGTTACACAACACCCAGGAATGAAAACCAAGACCCAGTTCTCATCTGCATTGGATTTCTCCGCTACATTTTTTGATTATATTAGTGGGACCTACTGAATGTTGCCAACACCGGCCTTGCCTGGCGACGTGGAGATGGGGTAGTGGTAGTTGAGAGTGCTGCAATAGTCCACCATCTTAGGTAACACCACATTACACTAATGGTCCTTATAGGATCAAGGGGAAGAAATTGCAGTGTTAATCCTGCCTGGCAGAGGCAATGTTAATGTCTATGTAATTAGGTCATCCAATGTACTGCGTTACATCAGTGCTCTGTAGCTGAATGTGATTGGAGTGAGCAGCCACCAACCTGACCAAAGGGAAGGATAAACATTCCTGGCCCAGGAATGTTCTGGAGCACCTTAGTAGGTTATGACTGAGAGAAGTCTTCACAGTCTATGTGTTAGGGAGAGTGAGGTAAATCTTCTGGTCTAGCCATAACCAGAGCAGGAAGAGCTAGCCCCTGCCATCTGAAGAGTGGAGCTATTAGACTAGAGTAGTGTAATGAGGAAAGGGGTATATCCTACTTCAAGTGGTGATACCTGAGTGAATCTACAGGACAAGCTGAAGCTTCCTATAAGGCACACAGCTGCCAACCCATGCCTCACCATCCAGTCGCTGGTGAACTATCTCACTGAGGCTTTCCCTCCAACCTCACATCTCGGCACTCCATCTACTGTAAAGGCACGTTTTCTGCAGTTCCTGCGGTTTGAATAAACTGTAAGTGTTTTTGGCTTCAACTTCTGCCTCCGTCTGGTTCTCCTGCTAATACGGCTGCCTTCATCACCACGGCCACCTGTCATCACCAGAGACTCCACACTCCGGGACACTAAAGGGTTGCCCCAGGAGATCCGCTTCTAGTAGCGACCGACTCCCATATCATTTTCGTGCCACACCACCATGCTGGAGGACCTGCCAGGGCTGTGGACAGCCCCCCTCGGTTACCCCCCGTACCAAGCACCGTGAGCAATAGCGTGCTTAGCGCCGCAACCGCCAGACCACGCCGTTATCGCGGGCCGCGATGTCTCCAGGCCTCACTCAAGGGCTAGGCCCCGGTGGGGGAGGGTGTAGGCAAGTTGGCCGTCACGAACAGAATTTACTTCTGTGCCTTATTCTGGCACTAAAGACTTTCCTATTAAAGGAACTGTGCTCCTAACCGCTGCTGCCATCCGTTTAGGCCCAAGTACTGTGTGTCCACATTGGACTGGCGTTATACTGCGCCACGTGCTGTCGCACGGCGCTCAGCACTCCAGAGGTTAATCTGCAAAACTGTACCAGCTCTGCTACATCACGGCTTGCGCGCGCCTGACGATTTGTACTCAGAAACTGTGGCGGCAGCAATATTCAAGCCACGCCAAAAACCTTCCTGCGGGAAATCACGATGACGCACAAAAGCTCCACCACAGCTGCATTGGACGGCGAACCCCCGCACTCCTGCTGGCGACAGCGAAAATTACGGACAGCAACAGCTATCTTGGAGGGAAGGCCTACGACTTGGCCATTGTCAGTTCTTTGACAAGCCGGAATGGCTATGCTCGCTAACCTACCCAGGACTATACCGGACGGGAAGTATTTTACCCCAGCCGGTCCGTTCAAGAGGCCTGATCTGCCGAGAGAGCCGCACACACCTCAAGCCAGCGAGGTGCATAGATCTCACCCTGAGGAAGGACAGCGTGGGACCTGGGGTGCTGGTGTGATCGGATCCCCGACTCCGTATGAGACCGCCTACTACCCGCGGACTGAACGGTATGAGGGACTGAAGAGTGGCCGGAAGTCCTACGCAACACTCACATTTACCTGGATGAGTCACGGGCGGTGACCATGTGAATGACAAGCACCATAGGTATCGTGAGTACGGGTCACCGGATGCCTACCATGGGCCGGGCTGTCATGTGATACAGGGCGCCACCCCCACCGGTTCCCTGCTGGGAGCATTGTCAGGTATCCGCGGCCTCCGTGGTTGAGGACATCCCGGCTGTGAGCGGCCTTGTCGCGGAGGGTTCCACAGGCCGCTCTTCTCCGATTGTCCACTACCAGTGGGGTATGACCCGGCCCCAGAAAACGCGAGCCGGAAGGAGCCAGCGGCGCTGCCGGAGGTTCCCTTTATTTCTTCCATGGACCCTCTGGGTCTCCGTGGCTCAGTTGAGCCCAGGCTGGAAATCCGACAACACAGGGCGACAGCGCTCGCTCCCCCTGAAGGTCGGGAGGGGATATTGCGGCCCCTGCGTACCCAATACTGCCCCCGGGTGTCCCCCAGACGGCATCTACTCCCGCTGAGTATACAAGGACTCCCCGCTGGAGCCGGATCCTGTGTTTTGCGGAACCAGCGATGCCAGAGTAACCCCGAGGGCTGTAGCCACTCAGGTGGACTGTACATATTGTATATTTAATTCCCTCTTCCCCAAAGAGCCAGAGCTTTCCCTTCCGAGATCTTACTACCCTTATTTCATCTCAGTCAAGAGATTATGTGCATGATAGCACCCTTCCGCTGGCCACAGCCGAGATTGTCTTCAAAGGACTCTGTCCTATCACCCTAGAGGAGACCTTTGTTTTCTTCATTGCACGTTTTTCCCCCATCAAGGGCTGTACCCAGAAGATGGCCTTTGTCATTGAGACTCTGCAGACCTTTTTGCCAATACTACAAGGGAAAAAAGTGCTATTGACTTATTATTTTGCCCTAATGCCTTCCTTTTAGTTTGGATATCTGCTGTCACTCTTTATCCTTTTCTTGCAGAGAAAGAGACATTTACTACCGTTATACCCTGAAAATACCCTACCACCTCTGTAACGTTTGTAACGTTCAAGATGTTACCCATGGGGCTTTCAAGCCAATGTGATCTTGACCTGTTTGCACACTGTCCATAGATGCCAAGTAGTCTGCATTAACCCTTTCATATGCTTTTCAGGTTGTAGTGTGGCTTGGGTCGGAACCGCTCTATGTGTACAATGTTTTATGTTCACATATCCAATGTATGATATATACACTATATAATTGCCGTCAGGGAAGAACGTGTTGATAAAACCAAGTCTACAGGCCTTTGGTGTCACAGGAGTGGTTAAAAAACAGGACATGGACACCACACCTTTTCCTACTGTTAGCAATCTTCGTTTAATGGGCTCAGCGACCAACTGTCATACACTACATGTTTTTTTTTGTCTTAGTCCCGACACCAAGCCCCAGGTGCCTGTCTCCAGGACCATGGGCGGTTTGTCCCTAACACCTCAATAGCCTGCCGTCCTAAGTGCCCTTAGCCCCTCATATCCCAAAACTCATCTGTAGTCGGCCGAGGGCGGCTCTTTCAATTGCCCCCACGGGGTATGCAACAACCCCCTCGCCGTGCAATGGCGAGGTGTGCTGCGAATACGTCCCATCCTGTAGGTACACCACATTACACTACATGGTCCTTATAGGATCAAGGGTAAATTGCAGTGGTTAATCCTGCTGGCAAGGCATATGTTAATTGTCTGATGTAATTATGTCATCCAATGTCTGTGTTACACACTTGCTCTGTAGCTGAGATGTGATTGGAGGGAGAGCCACCACCTGACGCAAGGAGGTAATAAAACCTCGGGCCCAGGAATGTTCTGTAGCACTCTTAGAGGTTAGACTGATAGAAGTCTCTCAGTCTATGTAGTGAGTGAGTTAGTAACTCTGTCTAGCCCATACATAGCAGGAAGAGCCATCCCCTGCCTCTGAAGAGTGTAGGCTATTTAGACGATAGTCGTGTAGTGAGGAAAAGGGGTATCATTCCTACCTTCAAGGGTGATACCTGAAGCTCTACAGGCACAATCTGAAGCTTCCTTAAGGACACAGCGGCCACCCCGCCTGCCCTCTACCATCCAGGCGGTGAACTATCTCCTGAGGCCTCCCTCCAACTCACATCTCGGAACTTTTCACGCCATCTACCTGTTTAAGCACGTTTCTGCCGTTCTGCCGGTTGCAATAACTGTAAGTTGTTTTGCTTCAACTTCTGCCTCCGTCTGGTCCCTGCCTAATACGGCTGCCTTCATCAACGCACCCTGTCCCCTCACCAGAGACTCACACTCGGTACACTAAGGGGTCCCCAGGGAGAATCCGCGAGAGCAACCGCTCCCGCATCATCAGTTTTCCTTGCCAAACCTACCCTGCTGGCGACCGGCCAGGCTGTTAGGAACAGCCTCCGGTTCCCCCCCGTACCCGCACCGTGGACAAGCGTGCTTAGCCGCACGCGCCAGCCACCCGGTATCGCGGGCCGGCTGGTCTCCATGCCTCACCTCAAGTGCTAGGCCCACGTTGGGGGAATGTTTGCAAATAGATTATTACCTTTCAATTATATTTGTCCCCACCACCAGCTTCCATCACACAACTGCATTGCTCCCTGTCACTACCTGTTAAACACTTTGCATCCCTTGACCCTTTCGTGCTTGTACTTACTGTATTACTCAGATGTCTGTAGGCCAATGGAGATCAATTAGAATCTTTAAAGGTTACTGGACGAGGCCAGGATGGAGAACTAGTATTAACCTGCCATATCATGCATTACTGACCTATAATGCTGCAATATATCTTCACATTAGGAATTTACAACATATAACAGTCAGTTGCTAAAAAACTACACCTGCTACTAAGGGTACAGATTCTGTGTAGATAATAGCTCTGTTTGAAAACTGCTAAAACACCTAGTTTTTAATGATCTTAGGCAATTAACTAGAATCCACATTTACAATAGCTCCAAGCCTGTATATGGCTTCCATTGCCTTTAATTGCCGTGTAAAAAGAGGATACCATAAAATTCACCATCTTTGTAGTTTATTTGTATCCATACTCCAGAATAACTCTGATAATATCCCCTACTACTTGCAATGATAAGTGAGTCTGCTGATCACAACTGAAATTTGGAGTTTTGACACTCCCTTTAACTAAATATAACACTGCGTGGTGTTTCTATAATCATATTTGGCTGAGAGAGAAAGTTTCAGGTTATTTAAGCCACCACCTAACAACAAACATTTTAAGCTTTAAAAAATATATTTGTGGAATTGCAATGTTTTCAATTCTCTCATGTTTATTGATGATAAATGGATCTCAAACAATACTGTATAACATTGTTCCTACAAATCACGAAATCACTGTCATGGTAATTAAGGGTACTTCCCCATGAAGACAAGTTTCTTAATGTACTCAGGATAACAAAATAACACATTCTCTAATTCATCCCTGTTATTAACATAAAGACAACATTTCCCAGATATATTCCAAACCTTTCTCTATCCTCTCTGGTGTGCACATTTTAAAGTTGCCCCTGGTTTCTGACCCTGGAAACTTCTCACTTTAGGGGCAGCAGCCATCCTTGTTTGTACTCTGTGGAGCGAGTTGTTTTTCTGCATCTAGCCCGCCACCTTGAATGCGAGGATGATCTCACCCAGACTGACTTTCCCTGCCACAAACAACAGCATCACCTTGTGTGGAAGAGTCACACGCTCCAGTCAGATAGTTTTTATCCAGTGAGGGGAACGGGACGCGCAGCAGATATATGATTCATGTATTTCATCATCTCATCTCTCTTTCTATGTGTCAGATACTAGCACAATGTTCCGAAGGTAAATGAAGTGGTAATATAAACCCTGTACCCTGAATCTAAGCACAATTGTGCAGCATTTTTATAGCACAGAGGAATCATGCGTGTTTGCTTAGAGAGCCCGGCTCACATCTGGGATTTGAGACACTGACCACCATAGGATAGGAGCTAAAACAGTCAATCAACTGAGTAAAGTTTTAAACTAGGGTACAATGATCTTTTTGTGTAAAACATCAACTAAGGGATTGAAAGTTACGAATTTTTTTGTGGCAAACACCCCCTTTTTTTTTGGGAATGTAATTTTTAATTGTAAAGTCATGGCTACGGCATTTTATACACGAGACCTGTGAATGCCTGCAGTAGACATTGGTCAAATAGACCACTCAATACTGCATAAAGTACAACAAGTCCAGGTTGGTAAAGGGTGGCATTAGCTTTAGTGACGTATCTAAATATAACTCGGATGTATGTATGTGTATGTATGTATGTCGGCTGAAGATCTGTACTGTTCGTTATACAATCACACCAAATTTTTTCAAAAAATATTGCCTGTGACTCAGTGAACCTCTTAGATCAGGTATTGATTTAAAATTTTCACCCAGCATTTTCCAAAACCCCCTTATTAATCACCATATACAGAAGCCGTTGTCTGCTGCTGCGTGGCAGTTGAAAGCTGAGCCGTGATTGGCAGCTGTTCTGCCACAGGTAATTTATATGAGCTCTGAGCTTTGATTGGCTACTAAAGGCAATGGGGCAAATTTACTTACCCGGTCTATTCGCAATCCAGCGGCGAGTTCTCTGTGGAGGATTCCGGTCTTTTTCCGCTGATTTATCTAAGTATTGCCCCGATGTCCCCAGTGTCCGCTGCTGCGTGAATTCAGCTGAGTTCACTGGAGTTCACGAAGATATCGTTGGTGCAGGTAAGTGCGTTTCAAGTGACACATTTAAAAAAAAAAACGTTGGTTTTTCTGAATCCGTCAGGTTTTCTTACAGCCACGCCCCCGACTTCCGTCACGTGCATGCCGGCGCCGATGCGCCACAATCCAATCGCTTGCGCCAAAATCCCGGGGCAATTAGAGGGAGATCGGCGCAAAACGGTAAAATTTGGGTAACCCGACGGAAAAACACGATACGCGACCCCCAATGAGTAGAAGACGCTTATGTGAAAGGTAAGGTGGACAGAGATACAGAGTTAGGGGGAGAGGTAAAAGTGTTACAGTTTTCCCCGAAACCAACAAGATCATCTGTATTTCTATAAAACAGCTGTGGCAAAAATTAAACAGCACTGAAATCACTGGCTGGCGACAGCAGAACATTCACTGAAACACTGCCCGGCAACAGACAGACCGTACTGAAAGACACTACTGCCGGCAACAGCAGAGTCACAGACAGGGTCTATAGAATACATATAAAATATTTTTGTTAACCCCTATATTTTTTGTTGTAGCAAGAGCAGTTATTTACTACCCGGGGCAAAGCTGTAGCTACAGCTGTATACTTTTATATGTAAATATAAGTAAATTACAAGTAAATAGCAAGAAGTGGAAAAGAATGCACACAAAGTCAAACACCTACCAACCCCCCAAACTACCGCCTTTAACATTTCTATCACTACCATCTACTGCTTTGGGATCATATCCTCAGCACTTGGCGATATAACAAATCTCTACTTTGAATTGTTGCCGAGGAATTATAACTGAATCCTATTGTTTACCATATTAAGGGACTCTGCATCTAAGATAGAAGCTCTCCATTCTCCATTCAGTATCAGAGCGACTTTACCATATTTTAACTGATTTACAATGGCAGAATCAATTGATATGGACAAGCAAAATATTAAACCTTGCAGGCTGTAATTTTATGAAGTGTAATTTATTTCACATAATAGGAATTTAATGGCTTAGAAACTAGACTGTGACATCAGAGCATACGAAAACTTTAAATTATATCACAACCAAAAGCAATATTCACAGTGTCCCTGGGTTTTTTAAACCTTCCTTTGTTATAGAGATGTGGATTTATCCCCGTTACAGCAACTAAGAAAAATAAACTCAAAGAATAACAAAAGATAGAGAAAAAGAAATGAATCTACTTAAAGTACTCTCCTATGTTCCTGTCTCTCCTCTCTTATCTCACCACACTACAGTACTTTATAGACGCCTAGGCTGTAAACGGCCAAGGAAGCTAAGGGATGCACGAGGAAATATGGCTAATTTGTTTGCTTCCTGCTTCGATACTGAAATGCAAAAATATACAGTATCACGAAGACAATACAGATATCAGAATATTCGCACCTAATGTTTTATCAGCAGATTTTTAATCAAGTCTATTATAATCGATGTTAAAAGACCCTGTCAGCTTTCATCTACCCATAATGAAAGTATTTGGGAATTTTTTTTAAATAACGGTGTCGGACTTCCTTTTGTATTCTTCAAAATAGTTTGAATAAATGAAAATTGAGCAGTACTTTTGACTTGTCTAGGGTTTGCCGTTATTGGTAGAATTACAATTTGTAAGGACTACCAATCAGCCCTACACTGAGTCCCGCTCACCAGACGAATTAACCATATATACTTGAGTATCAAGCTAGTTTGTTCCGCAAAAAATGTGCTGAAAACCCAACCTCGCTTAACTCGCAGTACAGTAAAGATTAGTCAAAACTCACCTTCCAGCTTCCCCTCCATTGCTGGGCTATATCGGGGGCAGGAGGCTGGCTTTCTGGAACTATTACGGTGGGGGCTGGTATTGGGGGATGGCTGGCCGGCTATATACTGGGGGCAGGTGCTGGCTTATACTATGGGGCAGGGTCGCTGCAGCTATATATGATGGGGAGGCTGTGCAATGCATTTCCCACCCTCGCTTTATACTGAGTCAATAGGTTTCCCATTTTTGGGTGGTAAAATGGGGCCGTCGGCTTGCTACGTGGGTTGGTTTTCTCTGAGATATACGTATAGATCATTAATAGGAAGTGGTATCCGCACACTGCAAGACACCTGTTGCACCCTCTGTTATAAGAATATCTCCTTATTGTCTTAAATTTAATTATTCATAATAGCAGGTACATAGAACGTGTCCATGCTATGCGTTCCGATTCGGACTAAGCCAGTGATTTAACATCACAATTTGTGTCGTCAAGCCAGCACCAGTTACACTGCACTGGGACGAAGAATTGAACTCCAACAGACCTGAGCAGGAGCGACACCGGATATCGGCACAGGATCAGTGGATCCTGGCAAGTTCGGATTTCGGGGAAAACGTATCCTCGTTGGATCGGGACTTTGGACAGGTAAGTAAATGTCCTGGTGTATTGTCCCCTGTTATTGTGACATCACTGTGTGTAATCTTCGGTCCCTAATGTAATTAATCCTGTACGATACTAACTGTGTTTATTATCCCTGCGCGTCACAATCACTGTGTATTTAGTCGTGACTCCTGTTGTATTATCGACTGTGACATTACTGTTTATTATCCCTTACTGTACATCACTGTGTGTCATATGCCCTGTAAGTAGCATCACGGTGTTTGTATTATCCACTGTACTGTGACATCACTGTGTGATTATCTCCGTACTGTGACATCACTGTGTTATTAATCCCTGTACTGCATGTACATCACTGGTGTATATGTACGAAAGCCTAGTGTATCGTCGCTGTAACCAGTGTTATCCCGTACTGTGACATCTACTGTGGTATCCGTATTGCATCTGTGGTCCCTACTGTGTCATGTCATCCGGCCTGAGAATACCCCACTCCCAGCTGTCCCTGCCTAAGTTGTCAACTGGCTCGACGTTCCTTCCTGCATTAAAGTGCAAACACGAGCAAGAAGTCTAAACTAAATGAATAATGTAGTACAAAATTACAAAGCAATGTAATAGTCTGAATTTAAGCAAAGGTCAACATCCAAACAGAATACAAAAGTCAGCATAAGCATCAACTACGTGAATATTAAACTAGACATGGCAAAAAACCTAGGTTCTTCTAATGTTTGTGCTGAGTACAGTCCCCAGGAGTGGATTGGCCAGAACTCTGAAATCCAGCAAGACAGAAGCAGCAAGAGAGCAATATGAGTGGAGAAATTGGTCGGTAATAGCAGGTCTAAAACTACAAGAATATAGCCTGCAGGAGACTTGGCTGTTATGCAATTCCATCCAACACGCTGTCAGGGAAAGGTCTACCATCAGTTCACACAAACCATAAAAAGCTAGACGAGGGACATGTCAGCACATCTGTCCACATAGCTTACAGACAGGATAGACATACGTAGGCACTGGATGTCCTACTGTCTTATTTCTGGTTCTGTCTACATATGTTTCTGGTATCTTAAATTTTTTTACTTTAAAAGCAGTTGTTCTCTAGATACATAGAACCAAATGTAGGAGCCTCTGAAGTTGACATTCCCCTGCAGCCTCTGACCTTGACTCATCTCAGTAAAATATGAGTTTTCTCCTCTGCCCATTTTGACAAGACTTTGGAGATTTTTTATTGGTAAACTGAAGATTTCATCACTAAAATGAGAGGAAATTCTGAAAGGAGATTTATAAACCCTACCTAAGGGGGTGGTGGGTTAATGGATAAAAATCTGTTAGCTAGCTCTCTTTGTAGTGTGTCACGGAGTCCCAGGCATCATGTCTCAGATCACAGGCAAACCCAGTCGCTCACAGTGGTGGCCACCTTTACGTGTTGACTCACACTGTCCTCGTTTCTGCTCCCTTACCCGGCTGGCCAGCGCATGCGTCCCTCGCTCCCCTCGGGTGTTCTCGCACTCCTCCGCACTTGAAGCATTAAAGGGCCAGCGTCACACTGTTTGATCCCTGCCCACTCCAGGTTTTTCTAAAAGCCGCTTCTTCGCCAGCGATCCCCCGCCGATCTAGTGCTCCGAGCCTATGAAAACGCTCCTCCTTTTTTCTTGGCCTGCTCTGATCTCTATTGTGACACCAGACCTGTTTCCTGACTTTGCTTCATTCGCTGGCCAGCCTTGACCTCCTGCTCCCGTTCCCGACTGCAACATTGGCCGCACCTGCTTGACCATCCGGCCTGTTTTCCTGACCCAAGACTGCCCAGTGATTCTATAACCTCGACCTTGTCCTGCCAACGGGCGGCAAGTCGCACCTGGGAACAACCTCGGGTGGTTGATCAGGTGGCCACTTAAGATCGGGTCCCAGGTTCTCGGCTTCGATTCAATCATCCGCGTTGGTCCAAACGTTCACTGACCTCGAGCCTGACATCGTGGTACCCTGTGGGTTCACAGATTAATTAAAAAAAATAGAAGATGCCAATAAAAAGGACCACAATTTTGAAAAATTGAATTAAATCTTGAGTCATTTTATGCATCTATGTGATGTGATACATCCACAAAAACCCAGCAACCTCAGAATGACCGCAAGCCCTTGAACATTAAAAAAAAAATCGACATAGAATTTCGAGCAACTCAATACTAACAGAGCGGTGAGCGGGGAGCTTTGTGAAGAAGATAGCCTTTTCGTTGAGTCATGATACCATGGAATTTTGTATAGTTCTAGCTTTATGTAAAGGTTGAAATTGAACAGATCAAGAAAGAAAAGAACTTTGATACTAAATTATACCAGAAGGTTTTCATCTCTTTTAATGTCATTGTGTTTTACCTTGCCTAATTGGCCTGGCCATGCTATAAGGTGGGCTTCATTATATACTTCCCGAAATGCTGTTGATTTCGTGTTGCAGCTTAGCATAAATAACCAAATTCCACTACTTTTCCTGATAGGATTTGTGCTTAAAATGTTTTATGTAAATGTTATTAATTCATTCTGGTGGTTTTCTTTCATTGTCGGCATAGTATCAATGCCATGTTAAATCTATCTCGTTCCTCCTACAGAAATGTGTTTTTGTACCACTCATACAATTATGATATTTCCTTTTCCTTGTTCAGATGGTTAGAAGCACAAAATGTTATTGTTATATTTACGATAGACACTGCTGAACAATGTTTGCTTAGCTCTAAAAATAAGGCTGCATTTTTCGCAGCTGTGATCTGATTGGCAACTTGGGAACTTTTGTTTATACCTTTATTTTTGAACTAGTTTTTCTGAAAACAATAATTCAAAATTTTTTGCTAATTTGTTTGCGAGGCTGACATAGTAGTATTGTAGGAAAAAATAATTATGTTTACTAAGTGCATTAATGTAAAATCATTATATTCATTGTCTAAAAATGAAAATTGTCCATATCATCCATACATGAAAATAATGAATTATACCTGACCTTGCATGCTGCTCGCACTCCACTGTTTATGGAGGAGTAAGAATACTCTAGGGCTTGGTTTTTTTCCATCATTTCCATACAACTGAATGGAGCAGCAGGGTGCAATACCGTTGTCAATCGAGCAAAACAGCTCAGAGAGTGCATGGAAGTGGAAATCTTACTTATCTAGCTTGGGGAAAACTAACAGGGACACAGAGTTAGAAACCCAAACGCATGCTAATTGGAAGTGTGATAACTTCTACATACATTTAAAGTTCTTTGTACTAATTCAAGGCAGTAAGACCGAAAGATAAAGGGGTGGAAAACACGATGCAGCTGTGGATGGTCGATGATGTGCCAGCCACTTTCAATTAAGAATTTTTGTTGATAATTTATTCAACTTCTTATTTAGTGACCTGTAAATCATGTTTGGCACCCTAAGTCATATGTAGGTACACACATGGGCCCAGTCATTACACTGCCAGTGCCTCCTTTGCTGTAACAGATAACGTGTTATCTGCTTGCACATGTAATTGTTTGCAAACCAATTTTGTGTGTGCGGCTTTCGTGTCGTCCCAGTGGGTTTCATCAGTTCTCCTCCGAGGATCTCTTTGCCAATCTAATAACGAGATTTGTATGTTCTTGTTTATTTGCAGCCATTTTTGTACTATAAGCTTTGGTGCCTTTTTGGCATTTAAATTGTCATTCAAACAGTTATCTTGGCGTCTATATTTTTCCTATAAGTCAAAGGGTGTTTACCCTGTGAGTGTCTGTGTGTTAGCAAAAGCTCTAGACATAATGTTCATATTTACTCTACGCTACCCGGTTCGTTCGCTGATCCCGTGGCGCGCTTTCTGGCCCTGGTTTGGTCCGGCGGGATTCTCAAGTTAGTTCCTCCTGCCGTCCACTAGGTGGCGCTGCTGCGCTGGAAAGCATATGAACGCACTGGAGGTTCAACCGGCTCGGGCTAGTGAAGGTAATGCGCATCCCAAGCGACACATTTCTTTTTTTAAAATATGCGGCGGTTTTTCCAATCCGTGGGTTTTCGTCTCGCCACTCCCCCCGATTTTCGTCACGTGCCTGCCGGCGCCGATGCGCCACAATCCGATCACGTGCGCCAAAATCCCGGGGCAAATACAGGGAAATACTTGGCGCATATTCGGGTACACCTCGGGAAAAACTGCGATTTGGGGGCCCTTAGTAAATGACCCCCATGTGTGTCCAGGTATGAGGCTACGCTGTTATGCATTACAATAAATTGTAATGTATGATGTGTGACTGTATCGGGGAGTAGAGAGCTCAGGCAGTGGCATGTCAATGGCATGTAAGCGGTAAGGGGGGTACCATATTGTGGTTTTGGCACCCCTGGCTGGTGCATTGTGTATGTAGGGTAAGGAACTGATTCGTTTTGTTTCCCTGACAGTAATTGGTAGTGGGTCTAGGGAGTAAAATGTGTCCCAAGATGGCTCCGCTTTACGTTCGTAATTGTTGAGGCCTCCTATGTGCAGTGCCCCAGTGATTGAACTCAAGTGTGGGACTTCATCACACTTTTTGTATAAAATTCACTCATCTATAACTGTTTCCTGGAGCAGATGAAGAGGTCTAGGGACAAACAATTCCTTAAGGGCTGTTGTGTGGGAATCTTTCTAGGTTACTATTAAAATAAGCCATATCAAAAATAACCAAAGACTTTTTTTTGTTTTTTATTTTTCTTGTTTTGATTGGATTAGAACAGATTCTCTTACCTCAATAAGGAAGGCTACTGTAACAGATGTTATAAAAGAGAAAGTAGATATATTCATAGGCTACTGACTTAATATGTACTCCAGTGAATTAAAAAAATATTTAGAAACTGCTCGATGATGGAGGGTATCTAATCTAAGAAAATTGTCCAGTTCTGATTACCAACTGTTCCACACGTCTAAACCCATAGTAAATGTAGCAAGATAACGGTAACACGTGAGACTAACGGTAAGTTTATGTTTTATAGTACTTTTTCTGTTTCATTTATATTTAAATTTGCGTAAAATAAGTCATTATAAAAGGGTTTGCTCAGGTATGGGAAAAAATAATAACCATCTCTACGCTCCTCTCTCAGGTTCCTATGAAAAAGACGGCAGTGACATCAGATCCACTGTGCTTCTATAGCAACTGTTACAAGCTGTTAGATTCTCAGCTGTCAACAATTATGTAAAGCAGGATCCTTATCCTTACTAACATGTTTATTTGCTAGTCAATTAGCCATACAACATACGGGACACCTCTACTAAGGGTCCAAACAGCGCATTTTCGGCCGAGGTTTTTTTTTAACCGTTTGCCCCTGAAGTGCCCCATGTTTGTGGCTTGTGCGCATCTGACCAGCTTGCATGCAACACAAATCGGGCGGCAGTGGACGTTTGGACAAAACCCGACAAATCGTGAATTTGAAAACAAATTGTGTCGCAAGATCACACTCACAATGCACCGGGAGAAGAAGGTGTCTCCGGCGGATTAATCGGGGGAATCGACGGAGCAGGAAATCGGGCGCACCAGTTAAATGTGCATTGCCGAAAGTTCCGAATCCTCGTCGGACCATGCACAGCGGGGATCGCGACGGACGGGTAGTAAATTGCCCCATGTGTTAATATCTTTCTAGAGGCACATTTGTCAAATCTTTTTGCCTGGCTTTTCTTTAATTTTTTTGAGACGTTTTTCATGGTGCCAATGTGCTCATGTTTTTGAGTCCTAAAACCTCTCCCTTTCAAAGTTTGCCATTGTTCTAGTTTTCTGAAGTGTTTCCCTGAGTTACCTCTGAATCCTCAAAAAAACTTTTTAGTCCACAAAATATTTAAATTTTGGCACTAATCTGTGGCCAAATGCACAGGCTGAACATTATATAGTGCGGCGGCCGAGCCATGAGCATTGGTGTTGCCACAGAGCTATCTCGGACCTGCCAAGCACATGAAGATAGAAGAGGAGCTGCCCGGGCCATTGGAATGGTGAGTACTCCGTTTTTTTTTTTTAGATACCCGAGTATAAGCTGAATGGTGAATTTTCAGCACAAAAATTGTGCTGAAAACCGGCTTTCCTCGAGTGTATACGGTAAATATTAACTGTTTGTCTTGTACAATAACTAAGCTGTTGTATCAAACTCATATAAAATATCTAAAGCCGATATTTCATGGGACCTAAATAACAAGTGTGGTTTCTTCTATATTTTTCCTTTATATTTCACTTAATAGCTGCCATTAATTTAGGTTAACATGGTTGGACAGCAAAACAATTACAGTACAACATCTCTCTTAGTGGCGTATATTTTAGTTTGTTCTACACTTTAAAGGGCATGACTGAGTTTAGATATCATGATATCTTGTAACAATTAACCATGTTTTAGACCTAGAAAATCAATAAATGATTACAAAAAATGATCAAGATTGTTCAACTGAGAAAAAACGGAATAAAAACCAAATCTTATAGTTCTGGTGCCGTTTCACATATGCTGCATGGAAGAAAACTGCTGGAAGATGGTTTGCCAAAAATCTAAAACGGGCTGCAATAGTGTATATGGTACAATACTACTTTTATTAGAAGTGTTGGCCGATTACTTCGAAGATAAATGCATCATGATAATGACTTTTTGGGTCATAATTTCGGTGACTTTGTAAACACCAAATAAACACAAAAGGCGTTATTTATCATTAGACCGCTCCTTGGGACAGTTCTATGGGGGACATTATCCTAGTTTTGTTAGCATTTTTTGTTGTTCTTTTTTTTTTTTGCGCAAAATCTGGCGCAGTTCATTAATTTGGCGCATATTATGTGTCACTTTCTGGCGCACGGCAAAGTTTGGTTCTGAGTCCCCCCCTTATCTGACATGTGAGAGGCGGTTATACAGATTTTTGCACGTGATCTATCACAATTTGCGCCATAAAAAAGACACAAAAATTGCACCTACTCTGAGCAGGGCATTCCAAAAAACTTCAATTCCAATCTAAAACAAAGGTTTTCGCTTCCCACATGAAGAATACCTTCTATCAACAGGAAATCTTCGTAGCAGTTTTAAAAAATTTTTCCATGTACTCGACTTCATCATTTCTTGATTATTGTCTTATTGTACAGATCTGATAATATTATCAGTCTCCATTTCCTGTTATATAATAAAAAGGCAAAGACTCATTTTGAGCGAGATTTTTTTTTTTAAATTCTGTAACTTTTAGCCCTGCATTTCCATCATATGAGACTGTGTACAAAGGAAGCCCTGAACGCTCTGTTCACTGGCCCTTTTTGAATCTCATTCCCTTTATGGAGGGTCTAAATGGGGACCCCTACCATTTCTGAAAATATATATATTTGTATTAGAACACATTTCTACACTCTTACACACATTTATGCACTGATATATACTTTATACACTTACACAGAAATGTCCCAGTAGCTGCTGACCACATGGGGGAGGCACACGGCAGGAATTAGAGATGAGAGATCTCCAGTCCTGTAGTTCTGCTGTCCCATCCCTCTCCCCCAACACTTCTTATTTGAGCTGCTGATTCATGCTTTGTGCTGTGGAAGATGTGCACTGTTATATACATATTGGGGATCATTTACTAAGGGCCCGATTCGCGTTTTCCCGACGAGTTACCCGAAGATTTTCCCTGTATTGCCCCGGGATTTTGGAGCACGCGATCGGATTGTGGCTCTTCGGCGCCGGCATCCGCACGGCGAAAATCCGGGGGAGTGGCCGAACAAAAACCCGGCGTATTCAGAAAAACCGCCGCATTAAAAAACGGAAAATGTGTCGCTTGGGACACGCTTACCTTCACTTGGTCCAGGTCGGTGAATTTCAGGGCATCCGGATGCTTTTCAGCGCAGCAGCGGCGGAGGAATTACCTTGATGAATCCCGTCCGGATCCGAATCCACCGCAGAGAACGCGCCGCTGAATCGCGAACGGACCGGGTAAGTAAATCTGCCCCATTATGTTGTACAATGTGGAGTGTAATATGTAAATAATGGTACACATCCTCCACTTTTTAGCAAGGCAGGTTGGATGTCAGGGCCCCCTGATACTGTGGGCCCCACAGCAGCTGCTATGGCTGCTACCCCTGTAGTTATGCCCCTGATGCATTGGCAAATCGCAGTGAGTACACCATGTCTCTCTGCACAGTGACCTGCTGTGTGTGTATACCACAAACAATAGAGCAGGTCCTATTCCTGCTCCATTTTCAGCACCGGAGCAAGGTTTCTGTGGAGATGGGAGGGGTACAAAGTGTTCACCCTTCCCATCTCTGACTCCCCACAAACTTTCCTGGTTTGCGACCCAAGTAAAGGACACGGTCGTCTGCACTTAGCCTGATATGATGAATTCCCTAGCAGCTGCCCCTCTAGTTGTTACACCCAGAATGAAAACCAAGACCCAGTTCTCATCTGCATTGGGATTTCCGCTACACTTTTTGATTATAGCCATTAGTGGGACCTACATGAATGATTATTAGCTTTCAATTATATTTGTCCCACCCACCAGCTTCCATCACACCAAACTTCATTTACTAAGGGCCCGATTCGCGTTTTCCCGACGTGTTACCCGAAGATTTTCCCTGTATTGCCCCGGGAATTTGGCGCACGCGATCGGATTGTGGCTCTTCGGCGACGGCATGCGCGCGGCGGAAATCGGGGGGGCGTGGCCGAACGAAAACCCGACGTATTCAGAAAAACCGCCGCATTTAAAAATGGAAAATGTGTCGCTTGGGACGCGCATACCTTCACTTGGTCCGGGTCGGTGAATTTCAGGGCATCCGGATGCTTTTCAGCGCAGCAGCACCACCTGTGGATGGCGGAGGAACTACCTTGATGAATCCCGTCCGGACCCGAATCCACCGCAGAGAACGCGCCGCTGGATCGCGAACGGACCGGGTAAGTAAATCTGCCCCATTATGTTGTACAATGTGGAGTGTAATATGTAAATAATGGTACACATCCTCCACTTTTTAGCAAAGCAGGTTGGATGTCAGGGCCCCCTGATACTGTGGGCCCCACAGTAGCTGCTATGGCTGCTACCCCTGTAGTTATGCCCCTGATGCATTGACAAATCACAGTGAATACACCATGTCTCTCTGCACAGTGACCTGCTGTGTGTGTACACCACAAACAATAGAGCAGGTCCTATTCCTGCTCTAACTTTCAGCACCGGAGCAAGGTTTCTGTGGAGATGGCAGGGGTACAAAGTGTTCACCCCTCCCATCTCTGACTCCCCACAAACTTCCCCTGGTTTGCGACCCAAGTAAAGGACACGGTCGTCTGTACTTAGCCTGATATGATGAATTCCCTAGCAGCTGCCCCTCTAGTTGTTACACCCAGAATGAAAACCAAGACCCAGTTCTCATCTGCATTGGGATTTCCGCTACACTTTTTGATTATAGCCATTAGTGGGACCTACATGAATGATTATTACCTTTCAATTATATTTGTCCCACCCACCAGCTTCCATCACACCAAACTGCATTGCATCCTGTCCCTACCTGTTAACACTTTGCATCCCTGGACCCTTCTAGCTGCTTGTACTACTGTATTACTCAGATGTGCTGTAGGCCACTGGAGATCAATTAGAGTCTTTAAGAGGTTACTGGAGCCCGAGGCCTGGAGAACTAGTAATTACCTGCCATATCATGCATTACTGACCTATAATGCTGCAATTATATCTTCACATTAGGGAATTTACAACATATAACAGCAGTTGCTAAAAAACTACACAATGCGACTAAGGTAAAGATTGCGGGTAATATAATGAGCTTTGTTTGAAATACTGCTAGAAAACATAGTTGTTTATGATATTAGGCAATTACTAGAATCACACATTTACAATAGCTCCAAGCCTGTTATGGCTCCATTGCCTTTAATTGCCGTGTAGGAAAAGAGAGATACATAAAATCACCATCTTTGTAGTTTATTTGTATCCATTACTCCAAAATAGACTTTGAGAATATCCCTTACTGCAATGATAATGAGTCTACATGACCACAACTGAATTTGGAGTTTTGACACTCCCTTTAAATAAATATAAATAATACCGTGGTGTTTCTATAATCATATTGGCTGAGAGAGGAAAGGTTTCAGGTTATTTAAGCCACCACCTAAACTACAAAACATTTTGGGGGTCATTTACTAAGGGCCCGATTCACTTACCCGCTTACCCACTTACCTTCACTTGGTCCGGGTCGGTGAATGTCAGGGCATCCGGATGCTATTCAGCGCAGCAGCGCCACCTGGTGGACAGCGGAGGAACTACCTTCATTAATCCCGTCCGGACCCGAATCCTGTTCAGAGAACGCGCCGCTGGATCGCGAATGGGCCGGGTAAGTAAATCTGCCCCAATATCTTTAAATATATTTGTGGAATTGCAATTGTTTTCAATTCTTTCATGTTTATTGATGAAGTAAATGGATGTCAAACTAATGCTGTATAACATTGTCCTGCAAATCACAAATCACTGGGTATTCCCATGAAGAAAAGTTTCTTAAATGTACTCAGGATAACAAAATAACACATTCTCCAATTCACTGTTATTAACAAAAATACAGCATTTCACAGATATAATTCAAACCTGTCTCTATCAGTCCTGGTGTGCACAATTTAAGTTGCCCCTGGTTTCTGACCCTGGATCTTCTGACTTTAGGGTCGGCAGCCATCTTGTTTGACTCTGTGGAGCTGAGTTGTTTTCTGCATCTAGCCCCCACCCTTGAATTCGAGGATGTGCTCACCCAGACTGACTTCCTGCCAGCAAACAACAGATCACATTGTGTGGAGAGTCACAAGCTACAGGCAGATAAGTTATTTATCCAGTGAGGGGAAGGGACGCACAGCAGATCTGATATGAATTCATGTATTTCATCATCTCATCTCTCTTTCTATGTGTCAGTTACTAGTACAATGTTCAGAAGGTAAATGAAAGTGTATATAAACCCTGTACCCTGATAATCTAAGCACATTGTGCAGCATCTTATAGCACAGAGGGATCATGAAGTGTATGCTTAGAGAGTCCCGGCTCCCACTCTGGGATTTTACAATGACCATCACTGAGTTATAGGACCTAAAACAGCAATAAAACTGAGTAAAATTTTAAACTAAGGGGTTAAATGATCTTTTTTGTGTAAACATCACTAAGGGATTGAAATGTAAGAATTTTCTTTTGTGGGCAAAGGGGTGGTTAAAGGGGTGTTTTGGGGAATGTAATTTTAATTGTAAAAGTCATGGCTTCGGCATTTATGGCACAAGACCTGTGAATGGCTGCAGAGATCACATTGGTCAACAGGCAAATCAATACTGCATAAAAGTACACAAAGTCCAGGTGGGTAAAGGGTGGCATTAGCTTTAGAGACTCTATCTAATATGTAAAGCTGGATGTATGTATGTGTATGTATGTCGGCTAAAGGAATCTGTACTGTTGCGTTTGCAATCACCAAATTTTTGCCTGTGACTCAGGGAACCTCTTGGACCAGGTATTGATCCAAAATTTTCACCCCACATTTTCTGAAACCCACTTATTAATCACCATATACAGAAGCCGTGGTCATTAGTATGAGCTCTGAGCTTTGATTGGCTACTAAAGGCAATGAGTAGAAGACACTTATGCGAGAGGTAAGATGGGCAGAGATACAGAGATAGGGGGAGAGGTAAAACTGTTACAGTTGCCCATGGAAACCAATCAGAGATCAGCTGTAATTTTATAAACAGCTGTACAAAAAATAAACTTGAGCTCTGAGACAGTCAGTCGACAGACAGTCACTGAAATCCCTACTGGCGACAGACAGACGGTCACTGAAAGAGACTGCCGGCGACAGACAGACAGTCACAGACAGTCTATAGATACATATAAAATATTTTTTGTTAACCCATTATATTTTGTTGTAGCTAAGAGCAGTTATTTACTATCCCGGGCAATGCTGGGAGCTACAGCTTGTATACTTATAAATATGTAAATATAAGTAAATTACAAAGTAAATAGCAAGAAGTGGAAAAGAATGCACACAAAGTCAAACCACCGCCTGTAACATTTCTATTCACTAAAATCTACTGCTTTGGGATCATATCAGCACTTGGCGATAATAACAAAATGCTCTACTTTGACTGTTGCCGGGATTATAAATGAATCCTATTGTTTACCATATTAAGGGACTCTGCATCTAGATAGAATCCTCTGCCATTCTCCATTCAGTATCAGAGGCGACTTTACCATATTTTAACTGATTTACAATGGCAGAATCAATTGGATATGGACAAGCAAAATATTAAACCTTGCATCTGATTTTATGAAGTGTAATTTATTTCACAATAATAGGAATTTAATGGCTTAGAATACATTATACTGTGACATAAGAGCATACAGAAAACTTTAAATTATATACACCAAAAGCAATATTCACAGTGTCTGGGTTTTTTAAACACTTCCTTTGTTATGAGATGATGGATTTTATATCCCCGTACAGCAAATAAGAAAATAAACTTCAAAGAATAACAAAAAGAGAGAAAAAGAAATGAAATCTACTTAAAGTACATCCTATGTTCTGCTCTCTCGCTCTTATCTCAACAATAATACTTTATAAGAGCCTAGGCTGTAAAAGGCCAGAGGAAAGCTAAGTGATGCAAGAGGAAATATGGGCGTATTTGTTTGCTTCTGCTTCATACTGAAATGCAAAAATATACAGATCACAGAAAAATACAGCAATATCAGAAATATTCAGCCTAAATGTTATCAGCAGATTTTATCAAGTTCTATTAAACCGATGTTAAAAGGAACCTGTCAGCTTTCCTTACCCATAATGAAAAGTAGTTGGGATTTTTTTTTAAATAACGGTGTCGGACATTCCTTTTGTATTCTTATAAAAATATTTTGAATAAATGGAAAATTGAGCAGTACTTTTGACTTTGTCATAGGGTGTGCCGTTATTGAGTAGAATTACAATTTGTAAGGAGCACAAATCAGCCCTAGACTGTAGCAGCTCACCAGACTGAATTACCATATATACTTGAGTATAAGCCTAGTTTTTCAGCACAAAAAAATGTGCTGAAAACCCAAACTCGGCTTATACTCGAGTACAGAAAGATATATTAAAACTCACCTTTCCAGCTTCCCCCATTGCTGGCTATATGCTGGGGCAGGGAGCTGGCTATATACTGGGGCAGGAAGCTGGCTATATACTGGGGCAGGGGGCTGGCTATATACTGGGGGATATGGGCTGGCAGGCTATATACTGGGGGGCAGGTGCTGGCTATATACTATGGGGCAGGGTCCGGCAGGCTATATATGATGGGGAGGCTGTGACCAATGCATTTCCCACCCTCGGCTTATACTCGAGTCAATAGGTTTTCCTATGTTTTTGGTGGTAAAATTAGGGGCCTCGGCTTATACGTGGGTTGGTTTATACTCGAGTATATACGGTATATCATTAATAGGAAAGTGGTATCCAGCACACTGGAAAGACACCCTGGCACCTCTGTTAATAAGAAAATCTACTTATTTTCATTACATTATAATTTATTCATAAATGTAGGCAGGTAACATAGAACGTGTCATGCTATGCGTTCCGATTCGGACTAAGCGCATGATTTAACATCCAAATTTGTGTCGCAAGCCAAGCACTTACATGCACTGGGAAGAAGAATGTGAACTCCAACAGACCTGAGCGAGGAGCGACACATGCAGGATATTGGGCTCAGGATCAACGTGGATCATGGCAGAGTTCAGGATCATTGGGGAACGTACCTCGGGGATCGGGACTTGGACAGGTAAGTAAATGTGCGCCACTGTGTGTATTGTCCCTGTATTGTGACATCACTGTGTGTATTATGCCTGTACTGTGACATTACTGTGTGGAATATCCCTGTACTGTCACATCACTGTGTATATTATCCCTTTACTGTGACATTACTGTGTTTATTATCCCTGTACTGTAACATCACTGTGTGCATTATGCCTGTACTGTGACATCACGGTGTGTATTATCCATGTACTGTGACATCACTGTGTGTATTATCCCTGTACTGTGACATTACTGTGTGTATTATCCCTGTACTGTGACATCACTGTGTGTATTATCTCTGTACTGTGACATCACTGTGTGTATCATCTCTGTGGGCCCTGAGAATAAACCCACCTCCCAGCTGTCCCTGCCTAATTGTCAACTGGCCGACGTTCCCTTCCTGCATTAAAGTGCAAAACACGGAAGCAAAGTCTGAACTAAGATGAGAAATGTAGTACAAAATTACAAAGCAATGTAATAGTCTGAATATAAGCAAATCGTCAACATAACAGAATACAAAAGGCAGCATAAGCATCAACTACGTAAGTATTAAACTAGAACAGGCAAAAAACCTAGGGTTCTTCTTATGTTATGTGCGAGTATCAGCCCCAGGGAGTGATTGGACCAGAACTCTGAAATCCAGACAAGAAAGAACAGCAAGAGAGCAATATGAGTGGAGAGAAATTGAGTCGGTAATAGCAGGTCTAAACACTACAGAAGATAGCTGCAGGAGACTGATGGATGTTATGCAATTCAATCAACGCTGTCAGGGAAAGGTATAGACCAGCATTCACACAAACCATAAAACAGCATGACGGAGGGACATGTCAGCACATTGTCCACCATAGCTTACAGACAGAGGATGACATACAGTAGGCACTGATGTGACTGTCTATATTTCTGGTTCTGTAGCTAATATGTTTCATGGGATCTAAATTATTTTTAATTTAAAAGCAGGTTTCTAGATACAATAGAACCAAAGATAGGAGCCTCTGAAGTGACATTCCCCTGCAGCCTCTGAACTTGACTCATCTCAGGAAAATATGAGTTTTCTCTGCCCATTTTACAAGACTTTGGAGATTTTTTATTGGTAAACTGAAGATTTCTCATAAAAGAGGAAATTCTAGAAAGGAGATTTAATACCCTACCTAAGGGGGTGGTGGTTAAATGGAGTAAAATCTGTTAGTATGTGTCTAAAATCTGTAGTGTGTCACGAGAGCCCCAGTGATCCATGTCTCAGATCACAGGCAAACCCATGTCGCTCACCGTGGTGGCACCCGTTATGTGTAGACTCACCTGTCCTCGTTTCTGCTCCCTTCCTGGCTGGCCAGCGCATGTGTCCCCGCTCCCTCGGGTGCTCGCACTCCGGCACTTGCAGATTTAAAGGGTCAGTGCACAACTGTTTGGCCCTGGCCACTTCCAGGTTTTTTCTTAAAAGCCGGCTTCTCCCAGCATCCCCCGCCATCCCCCAGCATCTTAGTGCTCCGAGCCTATGAAAACGCTTCCTCCTGTTTTTCTTGTGCCTGCTCTGATCTCTAGTTGTGACACCAGACCTGTTCCTGACTTTGCTCATTCGCTGCCAGCCTTGACCTCCTGCTCCGTTCCCGACCTCGCATCATTGCCGCCTGCCTTGACCATCCGCCTGTTCCTGACCACAAGACTGCCCAGTGATTCTATACCTCGACCTTGGCTGCCACCGCAGGCAAGTCGCACCTGCGGAACAACCTGGTGGTAGATCAGGTGCCACTTAGATTCGGGTCCCAGGTCTCGGCTTGATTCATCATCCGCGGTGGTCCAAAGCGTTCACTGACCTCGAGCCCTGACATAGTGGTACTCCTGTGGGTTCACAGATTAATTAAAAAAATAGAAGATGCCAATAAAAATGGACCAAAATTTGAAAAAGTTGACATTAAATCTGGAGTCATTATTATGCATATGGATGTGAGTACAATCCACAAAAACAGCAACCTCAGATGACCGCACAGTCCTTGAACATTAAAAAAAAAAAATCGAATGAGATTTCGAGCAACTCAATACTAAACAGAGCGTGAGCGGGGAGCTTTGTGAAGAAGAAATAGCCTTTTCGGTTGAGTCATGATACCACTGAATGTTTGTATAGTTCTAGCTTTATTGAAAAGGTTGAATTGAACAATCAAAGAAAGAAAGAACTTTGATACTAAATTATACAGAAGGTTTTCACTCTTTTAATGTCAGTGTGTTTACTTGCCTAATTGGCCTGGCCATGCTATAAGGTGGCTTCAATTATACATTCCCGAAATGCTTGTTATTTCTGTGTTGAGCTTAGCATAATAACCAAAGTCACTACTTTTCCTGATAGGATTTTGTGCTTAAAATGTTTTGATGTAAATGTTAATTAATTCATTCTGGTGGTTTTCTTTTCATTGTCGCATAGTAAATGCCATGTTAAATCTATTTCCTCCTACAGAAATGTGTTTTGTAACCCACTATACAAATTATTTATGTTCCTTTTCCTTGTTCAGATGGTTAGAAGCACAAAATATGTTATTTGTTAATTTAACGATGATACATGCTGAACAAGGTTTGCTTAAGCGCTAAAAATAAAGGGCTGCATTTTCGCAGCTGTGATCTGATTGGAAACTTTGGGAAATTTTTTTTATACCTTTATTTTTGACTAGTTTTTCTGAAAACAATAATTCGAATTTTTTGCTAATTTGTTTGCGAGGCTGACAAGTAGAATTGTAGGAAAAAATAATTATGGTTTACTAAGTGCAATTATGTATAAATCATTATTAATTTTTTAAAATGAAAAACTTTTTTCCCCATATTTTCCCAATCCCATAGCATTGTATAATAAAATGACAATTTATAACATGGACTATTTGCACTGTTGCTCCATTCACTGTTTATGGGAGTGGTAAGATATACCTAGGGCTTGGTTTTTTCCATCATTCCCATACAACTGAATGGAGCAGCAGGGTGCAATACCGTGTCAATCGAGAAGAACAGCTCAGAGAGTGCATGGAGGGAGAATCTTACTTATCTACTTGGGGAAAAACTAACAGGGACACAGAAGTTAGAAAACCAAAACGCATTGCTAATTGGAAGGTGAGGAAACTTCTACATGACATGTAAAAGCTCTTTGTACTATGCAAGGCAGTAGACAGAAAGGATAAAGGGGTGGAAATACCTGATGCAGCTGTGGAGTGGTCAGGATGTAGCCAGCCACTTTCAATTAAGAATTTTTGTTGATAATTTATTACAAACTTATTATTTAGTGACTGTATCATGTTGGCACCCTAAGTCATATGTAGGTAACACACATGCCCAGTCTTATAAGAACTATGCCAGTGCCACCTTCTGGCTGTACAGATAAAGTGTTATGTCGTTAGCCATGGTATGTGTTGCACATTTTGTGTTGGGCTTTCGTGCTGTCCAGTGTTCATACGTTCTCCTCCGGAGGACTCTTGCCAATTAAATTAAAGAAGATGTATTGACTGTTTTGTTCACCATTTTGTAACTATAACTTTGTGCTTTGTTGCATATTAAATTGTCATTCAACCAGTTATTTGCTCTATTTTTTCAACTATACTCAAAGGTGTGACCTGCGTGAGTGTCCTGTGTGTTAGCTCACAAGCTTAGCAATGGGTGCAGATTTACTTACCCCCCGGTCTTTCGCGATCCATGTGACGCGCATTCTCGCACTGAGTATTTGGGTCCGCCGGGATCCATCAAGGTAGTCCTCTGGCCGTCCACTGAGGTGGCGCTCGCGGCTGAAAAGCATCTGAACGCACTGGAGTTACCGCTCGGGCTCTGAGTGAGGTAGCACGCACATCCCAGCGACACAGTTCTTTTTGTTAAAATGCGAGCGGTTTTTTTTTTCCAACTCCGTCGGGTTTTCACCGTCCGGCACCTCCCCCGATTTTCACTCACGGAACATGTCACAGGCGCCGATGCGCCACAATCCGATCACTTGTGACGCCAAGAATCCCGAGGGCAATACAGGGAAATTGGCGCCAATATTCGGGTAACACGTCGAGGGAGACAACGCGAATTGAGGCCTTAGTAAATGACCCCGCAATGTGGGTCCATCTAGAGTGAGCAGTCGGATGTGTTTATGGCATTAAAAAATTGTATGTAATGAGTGTGTGACTGTATCGGGGAGTAGAGTAGCTCAGTGCACATGGGCGGAGTCAATGGCATGTAAGCGCGTAGGGGGGTACATATTGTGGTTTGGCACCCCCTGGCCTGGGCATGTGTTGGTAGGTAGGGTATGGGATACTGATCGTTTGTTTCCCTGACAGAATGGGGTAGTGGGTGCTAGGGGAGTAATATTGTCATAGATGGCGTCGCTTTCGTAGTAAATTGTGAGGCTCCCTAGTGCGGTGCAACCAGTGATTGCCTCTAGAGTGGGACTTCATCACACTTTTATGTATAAATATGTCACTCATCAGATACTGTTCCTGGAGCGAAGAGGTCTAGGGTACAACAGTCTTGAAGGATGTTGTGGTAATCTTTCTAGTTAACTATTAAAAAATAAGACAATACTAAAAGATAAAACCAAAGACTTTTTTTTAGTGTTTTTATCTTTTCTTGTTTTGAGAGGATTAGAACAGATTCATCTCTAACTCAATAAGGAAGCTACTGTAACATGTTATAAAGAGAAGTAGAGTATATTCTATAGATACATGACTTAAATGGTCTCCAGTGAATTAAAAAAAATATTTGAAACCTGCTCAGAATGGAGGGGTATATTCTAATCTAAGAAAATTGTGCAGTTCTGATACCAACTAGTTCCACACAGCAGTCTAAACCACTGAAATTAGCAAGAATAAGGAAAGTAGCAGACTAACGGGAAGTTTTATGTATAGATTTATGTTCTTTTAGTTTATATATTTAAAATTGTCGTGGAAAAAAATTAAAGTTGCTCAGGTATGGGAAAAAATAATAAACGCTCATACGCTCCTCTCTCAATTGTTCCTATGAAAAAAACGGCAGTTGACATCAGATCACATGTTCGCTATAGTGCAACATTTACAAGCTGTACATGTCCACAGCTGGCAACAATCTATGTAACAGGACTTTAATCCAATACTAACTGTTTATTTGCTAGGCAATTTGCCATAAAACATACTGGGCACATCACTAAGGGTCCAACAGACGCATGGTTTCCCAGTACAGGTTTTTTTTCCGTTTTGCCCTGAATTGCACCATGTTTGAGCTTGTGGGCATCTGAGCGCCAGCTTGCAATGCACACACAATCGGGGCCGGCGCGAGGCGTTGGACAACCCAACAAATCCGCAGGAATTAAAAAAAACAAATTGTGTTGCAAGATCAGCACTCAATCAATCGGGAAGAAGAAGTGACTCCGGCGGATCTAAGCGGGGGAAGCGACGTATGCAGGAAATCGGGGCCCCGAGTATGTGATTGCGAAAGTCCGAATCCTCGTTGGACAACACAGCGTGACGATGCGGGGATCGCGACGGGAGGACGGTGTAAGTAAATGTGCCCCATGTGTTAATATCTTTCTAAGAGGCACATGTGTCAAACTTTTTGCCTTGGCTGTTTCTTTAATTTTTGAGACTTTTCATGGTGCATGTGCTCATTTGTTTTTTGAGCCTAAAACTCTCTCCCTTCAAAGTTTGCCATTGTCTAGATTTCTGAAGTGTTGCCCTGAGATTTGCATTCTGAAGGCCTGCAAAAAAAAACCTTCTATGAGTCAACAAAAATGCAAAGAGCTGGCAACTGGAGCAAATGCACAGTGGACACATTTGAGTAGTGGGGCGAGCCCATGAGCATGGGTTGCCCCGAGCTATTCGGACTGCAGCATGAGTGAAGAGGAGTCCGGCGCCTGAATGTTGAGTACTCAGTTCTTTTTTTTAGATACCCGAGTATAACTAATGGGAATTTCAGCACAAAAATTGTGCTGAAAAACTCGGCTTATACTCGAGTATATACGGTAAATGTTTAACTGTTGTCTGTACAATAACTAAGCTGTTGTATCAAACTCATATGAAATATCTAAAGCCGATATTTCATGGGACCTAAATAACAAGTGTGGTTTCTCATATTTTTCCTTTATTCAACTTAATAGCTGCCATTAATTTAGTTAAAGGTGGACAGCAAAACAAATTACAGTACAACAATCTACTTAGTGGCTATATTTAGTTGTTCGACTACTTTAAAGGGCAGAGATGATTAGATATTCATATATATTTGTAACCATTACCATGTTAGACCTAGAAAATAAATAAATGATTACAAAAAACGGATCAAGATCTGTTCAACTGAGAAAAAAAACGGAATAAAAAACACAAATCTATAGTTTGTGCTGTTTAACATATGCTGCATGGAAGAAAACTGCATGGAAGATGGTTTGCCAGAAAATCTATAAACCGTGTGCTGCAATAGTGTATATGGTACATACTTATTAGAAGTTGTTGGAAGATATAATTGAATGATAAAGCGCAGGTAATTATTTTGGGGTGCAGAATTTCTGGGGACTTGTAACACCCAAATAAACAACAAAAGGCGTTTTTTATCATTAGACCAGCTCTTGGGACAGTTATCGGGGGAGCATAATCATAGTGTGTTAGGACATTTTTGTTTGTTTTTTTGCTGAAAAATATGGCGCAGTCATATTGAATTATGCACTTTTTGGCATCGGCAAAGTTTGTGTCTGAGTCCCTAACGTCTAGTCTGACATAGGAGAGGTGTTATACAGATGTTTAGGGGATCTATCACAAATTTGCGCCTAAACAGACGCAAAAATTGCACCTACTCTGGAAGCGTGTCACTTCAAAAAAACTTCAATTTCCATATTTAAAAACAAAGGTTTTCGCTTCCCAATGAGAATATACTAACTCTATGCAACATGGAAAATACTTCTGAGCAGTTTTAAAAATTTTCCAGTAACACGACATTCATATTTTCTCTGAGTGATTTTGTCTTATTGACAGATCTGATAATATTATCAGGTCTCCATTCCTGTACATTATAATAAAAAAGGCAAAGACCATCATTTTTTTTTTAATTTCTGCTAACTTTTAGTCCCTGCATTTACCTCATAATGGGAGATGTGTAAAAATGTGAGCCCTGTGACGTCTGTCACCTTTTGAATCTCCTTCCATTTTTGTCTCAGGGTGTTTACTTGGTAGGGTAAAAAATTAGGGACAAAATTGGCGCAAAATTAGGCGCTAATGAATTGCACATGTGACAATTCCACAAGCACACTTACTAAGGCGAACTAGAGCAATCATAACATCGACAAGCCAAAAAGAACAAACCAGGCGGAAAAAATGAGGCGAACCTAGACCCTATCATTAATGTCCCCTATGTCTCTTTTTTGGACATTCGCGCCTAGATTAATAACGTGGCTTTGCCAACATAGTCTTAGTCTATGGTCTATCTTGATTTTTTTAAGATGCAAAGGCATAAAAATCTCAGCACATAGACCAGAGGGGACTGGAGTGACTAGGAGACTGTTTATTTAAGGCTTTTGTAAAGTCTCAAGTCATGAATCTGGCTTTGCACAGTGTTGCACTAGTTGATGTTTACACCAGATTTTAGGAAAAGGGTATTTAGAGTCACCTTAAAATTTTTTTAGCAGGGGAATAAGTCATTTCAAAAAACCTCAATGGAGCTACTTTGAAACTTTTTACGCCAACAAAGCCCGACGAAAACCAATGACAAATAAACACCAAAATCTGAGTCAATACCAACTATAAGAAATAGATAATTCTCTCTAATTATTTATTTTTATTGTTTTGAAATAAAACAAACAGAATCGATATTTGGAGTAACCATTGCCTTGAAAAACACATTGTCAACATTACTAAGAAGAATGCACACGCACTAGTGCTAGCAGGGACACAAGGATCGCGGATTCTGATTGCATTTTCTTCATGAATCTGGCGCCTCTGCAATTTATTTTTGTGCACCCTTTAAAGGAAACTACTGCCACGGATCTACCTATAAGGTAGATCGGTGGGTGGTAAGGTGCATTAGTAACATAGTGAGGATAGGGACTCGCGTGAGTCTAGACTCGTGAGGATAGACTCGTTCCTCCGCCTACCAGGTTACATGTCGATCGGTAAAAGACGTAAGCTCCTGTACGTAATGCGCCCCTCATACGTATAGAGACAGTACCCGGTGTTCTCGCGTCATGCGCATTGTAGTAGGTAAGGCCGGCTCGAGCTAGCACGGCCCCGCACCTGGTAAAGTTAGCAGGGTATTCGGCAGATGGGGCTGGCTGCTAGCTAGCGAGGAGCAGACCGCCACGAAGATTACCTGGTCCGGAGGAACGAGGTTACAAAAGGATAGACAGGAGTTAAGGGATTAGCCCAAAAAAGGGGGCCATTATGTCCCATTAATCCACCTACACCCGTTTCTACATTTATATGGTTAGGAATCGGGGTGGTAGGTTCCTAATGATAATGTTTACTTAATTTAATTGGTTTACAAAGTCACTTTTTTCACTAAAACAACGGAGCTAGTCCTAAAACAAACTGCTACAGAGGGGTGGCAAATTAGCTTTTCTGCTATGTGGCTTGAATCGGATCTAAATTCTTTAAAAAAACATCAAAGGATAGTTGGAATTGCCATAGCATTTATACACAATGACGCTGATATGTTTTTCTATAGAAGGAGTGCTGTAACATTAAAGAAATGAAAATTCCAGCCTTGTCCTTTTGATTTTTTGAACAGTGTCGGAAATATAACATTGTGACGTTTTCATTTAGTTCTTGCCGATTCTCTATTCAAAACATTTGGGAACTAGAATAGAACAACCAAAGGATAGGAATTTAAAGTAGCCTTAGGGAGCAGTTTAGAAACACCCTAGGTATTACAAATGGAAGAAACATTTCAAGGATTGAAATACATTTATAAAAAAAAAACTCCAACAAGACATTGCTTCGACATCAACTAAATTATAAGTAATCAACAAAGCTTCACTACGAGATTTAACGTTTGAACAGGGCGTCAGCAGTTAGTGGCCAACAGGACAGAAGGTCAGGCTATTTGCAGATCTAAGAATTGACATTGAAAGTCAAATATGGTGCCGGAATCACCGCCAACGTTCGGATTTAAGAGTAGGAATAATAACCTGACGACAGGCCCTTTCGTACCAACAGCATTTCTATGACAGAGCCTAGGCTTACTTAGAGGGCTAGGTTATAGAAGTCTAGGGAGGTCAGAGAAAGTCATTTATTTAAAATGGGAACGTATGGCTTCTATAGCTGCCGTGAAATATAAACAACTGGAATATTCCAAAAAAGAGCAAGTATAAAAAAAAAAAAAAGATTCAAGATGATAAGTGTTCACTGCGTAAAATAATAACCATGTCATGACGGTAGGGCGTAGGGGTCATGCGACTGGGGCCCATCATAGTGCTAAGAGTACCCAGGCACATTGTGTATCCGAGGTGAAGACATTTGAGCACTTACTCAGCTTCGTGGTTTAATTGATTGCTGTTCTATTCAAATGCTGTTTCCGTGTTTTTTTTTTTGTTTTTCCAGAATAAAATGTATCAGTAAGTGTGTTCCTGTAAAAAAAAAAAAAAAGAATAATCACGTCTTATTATAACGAACAGTCTAGTTAATCACTGACACAAACACGGCTCCATTTGGTCAATGGCTGCTCGCAATAATTGGATAATATGTGGATTCTGTACAAGCAAAAGCCGGAACAGAAAAGGGGAGCATATTTTCTTCGGGGAAGAATTGTTTGGTATCAGTTTCACACAGGACAAATGGACTATTTTTACAGTTGTTGTAGGAGTAGACAGATTAGGGAAGTGAGTGCCATTATTAACCTTTGAAAAGAAGAAGAAGAAAATCTGAAAATCGGTAACCAGGCTAAGACTTGGATATTTTGTCAGAAGAGGCAGAGAACTAGATGACTTCTGAAATAATTCGAATGACTAGAGACTTGCACTGGGGCTCCCCATGTAACTAAGAGAGTCCACGGTCTGACCGCACTATCCGTCGGAATACCCGACGATTTCACTGGGCGCCGCAGCAGTGTTAAAAGTGGTTGTTTGGTGCACGCAATAGGGACTTTTGGCGCAAACACGACGACTTTTCTTATGCATGCAATCAGGGGGCGGGCAAGATGGACGATCCGATGGTGAGATTCGGACCCAAGTGCAAGGGATTAACATCTAAACATCGATGTCGCAAGACAATGCACTTACATGCACCAGGGAAGGCAAGGAGAAAAAAGGGGGAAGGTGAAACTCGGCGGAACCTGAGCGGGGAAGTGACACATAGGGAATCGTATGGGCAAGCTCCGAATCTTTGTCGAGACAAAATGCACGTCGGGGATCGCAATGGGAAGGAGTAGGTAATGAGGCCCCACTATTGCGCTATAAGTGTTGCAATGTTGCTGTTTTTAATTAGATCAACTGCGATAGAAATGTCTAGAAATCTATCTATCAATATGAAAACCATGTGGATTACTAAGAAAGCCCAGACTTTTATCCAGAGGGGTGCTCCGCGGCCTGAACGATTCTCCACTGGGTATTTTCACATTTTGTAAATACAGTGGGATGTGAATAGACAGTGTGGGGAGGAAAAAGAAGAAATCTCATATCTACAATCCGTCTGGCTGGAACAACGGCTTAAGAAAAAGTCAAAATCCTCCAAGGTCTTTTTGATAGAATGTCACAGAACGGAAGGAACACCATTTGAACTTTGGAGGGCAGGCATTTGATGATTTTGTTTTTAAGAGCCATGTGCATTTTTAAAAAGTTCCTGAAGTACAGAAGAAGTGAAAGCCCCCCCCCCCCCCCCAAAATGATCCTATTTGGAAACACCACTAGAGAACTTATAAGGGTTATATTGAAGCTTTTTGCCAACCACAGATGTTTAATATAGAATGTATTTACATTGGCTGTGTAAGTGTAAATGTTTTTCAAAAAACTATAAATTTTAGTTTAGAACGGAGGTTAAGTAAAGAAATAAATGCACCCATAGTTTGTTTACAAAGGTTTCTTACAATTGCGAGTAAAGTACTATTCCACACGTGTATGGTTGTTGGGTTATCCACTCGTCTATGGTTGACACAGTTGAGCTCGGAAAAGGGAAGAAAAGGTATATTGGTGCGATTTGCGTGGGACAAAATTTCCATTGATGAAACCCCTAAAGATAGTAGGGGGGAAAGGAAAAAACTCCAAAGTGTGGACCCATTTAAAAACTAGACCCCTTAAAGTAGTGTATTGCTATATTTAGGGGGATGGAGGAATACCTGATGTGAAGCCTTTATTATTATTTTTTGAGGTGGGCATTTTTTTTTATGTTTTGCACACCAAATAGATGTAGGCGGAATGTTACTTTTGGTCTTGGGGTACAGTAGGATAGGATTATGGCAAAATCCATTTATAGGTTTTTTTTTAGTGTTCACTTGTTCTACATAACACAAATTATTTGAGAGGAAGGTTCTGAATTGCGGACTACTAGAGTGGCGTAATGTCCTTTCTATTTTGTTGATTGAAGCTGTTTAGGCTTATTTTTGGCAGAAAAAGTTGTATTTTCTAATTGGTTTATACAGGGATTCAATGCTGAAAAATGATCACTACTTTTTATGTGATTGTGTGTTTGGTGGAAAAACAGGACACTCTACAATTTTGCTGGTTTTTTAAGGCCATAGGTGCAGTCGTACAATTTATGTAATGTACTGGTGGAGTATGGCGATACCCAAGGGCCCATATCATTAAAGCGTTTTCGCAATTAGGGTCGACATTCCATTGAAAAGAACGTGCACAAATGTTGCACACATTTATAAAGTGGGTGCACACAGTTTTGGGTTGCGGCTACACGTGTCCAACAAGACAGAAAAAAAGTGCACCTAAGGGTCGGTGTAGTTCTTAGGTTCGGACCGCGATTTCCTCATTATTACGAACGCGCACCACAATTCTGTCTGCACCAATATGCAGCATTAACAAAGTGCACCCCAAAAACATGGTGCCAACTGCCAGAGCAGTGCAAGGGGGCACCAGATTTAATGAAGACCCGAGAACAAGTCTGATAAATCTGGAACACTCTGCACTCTACACAGCAAATGCCACCGTTAGTGCAGTTGCACTAATTTGATAACTGTAGGAAAACTATGGTGTTTGTGTGTAGTGATTTTCCACTTTTATTGGAGTTTGGGAGCCTTTAGGACTACAGGGGACTTTTTATTGTGATTACATTTTTTTCTTTAAACTATTTTCTTTGTCAATATCTGGGATTAAATTAATGCATAGCTACCATGCACTGCTAATTCTTGCCCAGGCAGGCACCTAGCAGGCCGTCCAGCAAAGGAAGGCCCTGGTCCATCTAGTTCACGTCCTTTTGCCTTAGAAGCCAAACCCCATTCCTGGAAGGGCTAGGTCCCCCTTAGCTGGATAATGTCAAAACAGGTTTAAAAGCCTGATTAAATGTGGCCACATGGACTGTTACAACAGTTTTTTAGGCAAATTACACAGGGTCTGGGCACAGGGAGTTTAATACATTCCCTACCATCATATTACATGCCCTTTCACAAGGGAGTTGTTGTTTATTTATACTTTTCATTCCCACAACCAAAATACAATGATTGACACTTTGTCTATAAAAGGGTAAGTCTGTAGAAGAAATCAATGGTGGGCAAGCGTAATCAGGCTCTACTTACCCATCAAGGAGGGTCCTTGTCAAAATTACTGAAATCATCTCTTGTGGATAATAAACCCACAAATTACACAATTGTGTTCCTCCCTTGATTCTATTTTTCTTTCAATAGTCACTTACAGGTCACTTGAGACTAACTCCTTCTAGATAATTACAATTGATCTTCTGCCCACCAACAACATTAGCAGAAAGTAAACAAAAAAATCTAAAGGGGGCAGATTTTACTTACACGGACATTCGCGATCCAGCGGCGCATTCTCTGTGGTGGATTCTGGTCTTTCTGGCTATTCACTAAGGAGTTCCTCCGACGTCCACCAGGTGTAGCTGCTGCGCTGAAGACGCCGAGGCATGAAAGGAGTCAACAAATCCTATACTAGGTTGAAGGTAAAGTGCGTTGTCTCGCAACACTTTGTTTTTTAAAAGGCGGCGGTTTCTAACGAATACGTCTCGGTTAGTCGAGCCACAAGCCCCAGATTTACAGAGCGGGACATTGGCCCAGGTCTATAACTGGCAGTGCCATCCTTCTGCTGTACAGATAACGTGTTATCTGCTTACACAGGTAATGTTTGCACCAATTTTGTGTTGCGGCTTTCGTTGCTGTCCAGTGTTTCATCAGTTTCTCCTCCACGAGGATCTCTTTGCCAATTTAATAAAGATTTGTATGTCTGTTATTTCACCATTTTGTAACTATAAGCTTTGTGCCTTTTTTGCATATTAAATGTCATGTCAACAACAAGTTATCTTGGGCTCTATTTTTTCCTATAACTCAAAGTGTTACCCTGTTGAGTGTCTGTGTGTTAGCAAAAGCTATAGACAATGGGCAGATTTACTTACCCGGTCCGTTCGCGATCCAGTGGCGCGCTTCTGCCCTGGATTTGGGTCGGCCGGGATTCATCAAGGTTAGTTCCTCTGCCGTCCCTAGGTGGCGACTGCTGCGCTGAAAAGCATCTGAACGCACTGGAGTTCACGGCTCGGGCTGAGTGAAGGTAAAAGCGCATCCCAGCGACAATTTCTTTTTTTAATGTGCGGCGGTTTTTCTCCAATCCGTCGGGTTTTCGCTCGGGCCACTCCCCCCCGATTTCGTCACGTGCATGCCGGCGCCGATGCGCCACCATCGATCACGTGCGCCAAAATCCCGGGCAATACAGGGAATTGGCGTCATATTCGGGTAACACGTCGGGAAGAACGCGAATTGGCCCTTAGTAAATGACCCCAATGTGTTCCAGGTGAGCAGTACGGCATGTTATGGCATTAAAAAAATTGTATGTAATGAGTGTGTGACTGTATCGGGGAGTAGAGGTAGCTCAGTGCAGTGGCAGTCAATTGGCATGTAAGCGGTTAGGGGGGGTACATCTTGTTGTTTTTGCACCCCTGGCCTGGGCATGTGTGGTATGTAGGGTAAGGGAATCTGATTCGTTTTGTTTTCCCTGACAGAATTGGGTAGGGTGCTAGGGAGTAAATTGTTATAGAGATAGGCGTCGCTTTAACGTTACTGTGAGGCCCCTAGTGCAGGTGCCCCAGTGATTGAACTCTAGATGGGGACTTCATCACACTTTTATGTATAAATATGTCACCTCATCAGATACTGTTTCCTGGAGCAGATGAAAGTCTAGGGACAACAGTCTTGAAGGCTGTTGTGGTAATCTTTCTGTTAACTATTAAAAAATAAGACAATCTAAAAATATAAAACCAAAGACTTTTTTTCAGTGTTTTTATCTTTTCTTGTTTTGATTGGATTGAACAGATTCATCTTACTCATAAGGAAGCTACTGTAACAGTTATAAAGAGAGTAGAGTATATTCTATAGCTATACATGACTTAAATGGTCTCCAGTGAATAAAAAAAAATATTTAAAAACTGCTGCAGATGATGGAGGGTATATCTAATCTAAGAAAATTGTCCAGTTCTGATACCAACAGTTCCACACAGGTCTAACCACTGTAAATGTAGCAAGAATAAGGAAGCAAGTAGAGACTAACGGGAATGTTTTATGTTTATAGTACTTTTCGGTTTCATTTATATTTAATTTAAATTGTGCCACGATAAGTATTTAAAGGGTGTCAGGTATGGGAAAAAATAATAACATCTCATACGCTCCTCTCTCAGTGTTCCTATGAAAAAGACGGGCAGTGACATCAGATCACATGTGCTTCTATAGAGCACTGTTTACAAGCTGTAGCATGTCCTCAGTGTACAACAATCTATGTACAGGATCCTTATCAACAATACTAACATGTTTATTTGCTAGAGCATTTATGCCATACAACATACGGGACACATCTACTAAGGGTCCAAACAGCGCATTTTCGCCAGGTTTTTTTTTACCGTTTGCCCTGAAGTGCCCATGTTTTTGCTTGTGGCGCATCGATCTGAGCCGCTGCATGCAACACAAATCGGGCGGCAGTGGACGTTGACAACCCGACAAATCGTGGAATTGAAAAACAAAATTTGTGTGTCGCAAAAAAAAAAATCAGCACCACGCCACGGGAAGAAGAAGGTGTACTCCGGCGATATCTAAGCGTGGAAAGCGACGGGATGCAGGAAATCGTGCGCCGATTATGGAATTGCAAGTCCGTAATCCGTACGTTCGATACAATGCACAGCGGGGATCGCGACGGGACGGGTACTAGTAACTGTCCCCATTTGTTTAAATTCTTTCTAAGAGGCAGCATGTGTCAAACTTTTGCCTTGGCTTTTTTTCTTTAATTTTTGACGTTTCATCGGGTGCATGTGCGCATGTTTTTGAGCCTAAACTCTGCTCCTTCAAAGACGGGGCCATGTCTAGTTTTCTAAGTTTTCCTGAGTTACATCTGAATCCTAAAAAAATTTTGGACAAAATATTTCAAAATTTGTCATTTTGTGGCAAATGCACAGTGTGCGTTGGACATTGATAGGTAGAGATGCGCCGCGAGCGCGCGGAGGTGCAATGGTATGTTCCCACAGAGCTATACTCGGACCTGCGCCGAAGTCACATGAGATAGAAGAGGAGCGCACGGGCGCCATTGTGGATAGCTTTGGTGTATGTATCTCAGTTTAGTTTGTTGTTAGATACCGCGAGTATACTTACTGTATGGCGGAATTTGGTTCAGCCAACAATATGTGCTTGCAGAAAACTACGTGCTTATTACTTGTGCTTGTGATGGAATATTAACTGTTGTCGGCTAGTACAATTAGAGAAGCGATGTTATAGTGTATCTCAATATATAAGCAATATCTTAAAAGCCGATGTTTATTGTGGACTGCTAAATGAAGGACGTGTGGGTTTTTAGATTGGCCTTGTCCTTATAATGATATTCAGCTTAATAGACTGCCATGAATTATTTGAGGCTTAACATGTTGATGGTGGCACAAATACCATGTACTACAGACATAGCTCTACTGTGAGTGGCTTATATTTGTTTAGTCTTTCTACACACTTTAAAGGGCAGGTGATCTGGATTTAAAGGATATCATGATATATTGTAACAACAATTACCATGATTAGACCTAAAAATCATAGGAAATTGATATACAAAAAAGGATAAAGATTGTGTATCACTAGAAAAAAATCGGATAACAACCATAATCTGTATAGTTACTGTGTGCTGTTCTCAAATATGCTGCCTGGAAGAAAATGCATGGAAGCATGGTTTGCCAGCACAATCATTGTGAAAACTGACTATGCATAGTGCTATTGGAAGCAATATAAGGCTTTAATTCGAGAAGGTTTGGTTGGCAGGTAAGCTTGCCAATGGCATGAAATGCGCAGAAATTAACTTTTGGGGGTGGGCAGAATTTCTGGTGACTTTGGATAACACATAAATAATCAGCAAAAGGGGGCTTATTTATCATCTGAGAGCCCGCTGGCCTGTGGACAGTTCTATGGGGGACATTAATGCAGAGTTTGTCTAGATCTTTTTTGTTGTTTTGTTTTTTTGCGCAAAAATCTGTGCCCTAGGTCATTAATTGGCGGCATTTTATGGGTCAACTTTCGGCGCTACAGGCAAAGGTTTGGTTTCTGAGTCCCGCCACCTTATCTGACATCGAGTGATGAGGCTGTTATATACAGATGTTTTGCAAGGGATCTATGCACAAATTCTGCGCCCTAAACCAAACACAAAATATTGCACTCTCTGAGCAGGTGCACTTCAAAAAACTTATTTCCAATCTAAAACAAAGGTTTTCGCTTTCCAATGAAGAATACCTCGGATGCAACATGGAAAATATTCGAGCAGTTTAAAATTTTTCCCCAAGTTGTAGTTAACGAATCTTCATCATTTTTCTCTGCCTTATTGTCTATGTACAGATTCTGATAAATTTTTTAAATTATTTACGAGTCCCATTTCCTGTCTATAATAAAAAAAGGCAAAGACTCATTTTGAGCCCGAGAATTTTTTTTTTTTAAATATCTGTAACTTTGTAGTCCCTGCCATTTACATTATAATGAGACTGTGTATAAAAATGAGCCTCCTGATACGGCTTCTGTCCACCTTTTTTGAATCTCAATCCTATTTTTGTCTCAGAGTTTTACTTGGTAGGTGAAAAATTGGGATCAAATTTGGCGCAAAATTAGGCGCTAAGTGAATCGGACATGTGACAATTCCAAAGCACATTTACTACTCAGGCGAATACGAGCCATGTCATAGAATCCCAAGTCCCAAAAAAGAACAACCAGGCGGAAAAAGAGGCGAACCTAGAGGATCACTGACATTCAATGTCCCCCTATGTCACTATTCTTTTTGGACATTCGCACTCACATCGATTTAATTAACGTGGCTTTGGACATTTTAAAAATTGTTCTTATATCTATGGTCTATCTTGGATTTTTTTTTTCACATAAAAGTTGCAAATGCATAAAAAGCTTCTCGAAGCACATAGACCAGCTAGGGACTTGGATGACTCGAGAACTTTTTATAAGGCTTTTTGTAAAATTCTCAAGTCTATGATTCTCAATTTGGCACGCTGTCTTTCACTAGTTTGAATGGTTACACCGATTTTAGGAAAAGTGTGTTAGAGTCCTTTAAACATTTTTTAGCAGGGAATAGTCTCAAAAAAAACTCAATGCGCAACGGCTTACTATTGAAACCTTTTTACGACCAAGCACAAGCCCACAAAAACCAATGACAAATAGAACACGACCAAAATTGAGTCAAAAAATGTAAGTAGAAATAGATAAGTTTACTATCATCATATTATTTATTTTATTGTGTTTTGAAAAGAGAAACACCAAAAAAATAATCGCTATTTTGGAAGTAACCATTGCCTTGTAAAACTAACATTGTGCAAATTTAATAGAAACAATGCAAACTGCACCTATTGCCTATGCAAGGTGACACAGATCAGGATTTCTGTGAGGCATGTCTTCATTAATGAATCTGGCGCCCTCTGCAAGTTTATTTTTGTGCACCTTTAAAAGGAAACCTAACTGCCAACGGATACTTACCTATTAAAGGTGAGATCGGGATTGGTAGGTGTCAATATAAACATACGGAGTGAGTGACCACTACTGTAGTCTAGACTCTGAGTGTATAGCTACGTTAGCTTTCCGTCCTACCGGTAATCATCGGTACGCAAGTCTCTGCGTACCTGCGCGGCCTCATGTTACACCACCGTTGATGCGCCCGGTTCTACCATGGTCGAGTAGCCGCCGCCTCGGACTACGGCCACCGCCACCGGGTATTCGCAGGGTATTCGACATCTGAGGTGCGCGCAGCTACGTGAGCGGCTCGAAGATTACCTGGTCCGTCGGAGCGAACAAGAGGGTTACAAAAGGATAGCTCAGGACGTAGGATTAGCCCAAAAAGGGGGCCTTATTTCCCAGTCATCCCACTACCACCCACTGTTCTCCTTTATAGAGTGAGAATGAGGAGGATCGTGGGTAAGGTGTCTGCATATCCTACTTGTTTTTGCGCCTTTAATGATAATGTTTACTTTAATTTTACTTGTTTACATAAGTCCAGCTTTTGTTCACTGAAAAACAGAGGCTAAAGTCCTAAATAAACAAACTCTATCCATATGTACTGGGTGCAGACTTAGGCGTGTGTCTGCTCACCTTGCTTGAAATCGGGATCTAAATCTCTCTTTTAAACAGACATCAAAAGGATTAGTGTGGAATTGCCATAGCATTTATACACAATGACAGCTAGAGTAGTGTTTTCGAGATGAGTATGAATCGGATCGTAACATATCTTCTCATGAAAATGAATAAAATTCCAGCCTGTCCTTTTGATTTTCTGAACACTTATGTCGTGAAACATACACATTGTGACTTCTCATTTATTGTCTGCCGATTTCTTCTATTCAAAACATTTTGGGAAAAAAATGAATAGAACAAACCAAAGGATTATAATTAATCGTAGCCGCTAAGGACAGTTCGTAAAGAACTACATGTATATCAAATGGAGAACATTGCAAGGGATATGAATAACATATGAAAAAATAAACTCAACAAGGACCTTGCTTCGACGATGCAACAAAATGTAATGGAGCTAATACAACAAAGCTTCCTACGAGATTTCAACGTTTGAACAGACGAGGTCAGCCAGTTCAGTGTGCGAACAGGACAGAGTCCCAGAGCTATTTTGCAGATTTCTAAATTTGAAAGTCAATTGGTGTCCTGGCTTCACTCGCCAAGTTAGGATTTAAGATATGGAAATAGATAACTGCGACGGCCCTTTCGTACCAACCAAGCATTTATCTGCCATAGCTAGGCTTACTTTAGAGGCTTAGTGTTATGAAGTACCTGGGAGGTCAGAGTAAGTGCATTTTTTAAAATGGGAAATTCTTTGTATCGCCTTGCTTGAATAAAACAACTGGAATATTCCAAAAAAGAGAAAGGTATAAAAAAAAAAAAAGATTCAAGATGATAAGTTCACTGCGGGTAAAATAATAGCTCAGTGTCTATATGGTAGGGAGTCATGCGATGGGGCCCATCATTAGTGCTAAGGTACCTCATGGCACCTATTGTGTTATCCGAGTGGCTGAAAGACGATTTGAGTAGCACTTACTCAGCTCCGCTGGTGGTATTGATGCTGTTTCATTAAATGAATGTTTCCGTGTTTTTTTTTTGTTTTTCCACACTAAAATGTTATCAGTAAGGGGCCGTCGATTTAAAAAAAACAAAACAATAAATTCACTTCTTATATACAAATCATCCTAGTTATATTCACTGACGACAAGCACAAGCTCCTGGTAATGGATCATTTCTGCCTCGCAAAGATGCGATATTATATGTATTTCTGTAAAGCAAAACGACAAAGGGGACATATTCTTCGGGGAAGAATTGTTTTTTAATTTCAGTTTCACACAGACAATATGGAACATTATTTACAGTGTTTGTAAGTTAGTACACGAAGGAAAGGGGAGTGCCATTTGTTACACACTGATACAAAGAGAAATCTGAAATAATCGCAGTAACCAGCGGCTAACGACCATTGGCGATATCGTTCATTCGGCAAAATTAGGGCAGAAAACAGTAAGATTTACCTGAGTTCAAATCAATATGGAGCCTAGAGGACTTACTGGGGGCTCATTATAAGATCCACGTGTCTGCACTATCGTCGGAATGACCCGAACATTTCCAAATTGGTGCGCACGTTTTTAGTTTAAAAGTGGTTTTTGGTGCACGCAATAGGAGATTTTGGGCACACGACGACATTTTTTATGGCAAGATCAGGGGGCGCTCCAAGGACGATCGATGGATTCGGGACAATGTGCAGGTTTAAAGTTTAACACTAGCGTGCTATCCGTCAAGTCCATGCCTTACGTTGGCACCGGGAAGAAGAAGGTGAAACCGGCGAGCGGGATGTCACTTGGTGTTGGGAACTGGGTAAGTGCAACACATAGTGAACGTGGCAGCTTCCCGAACTATTCGAACATGCACCTCGGGGATCGAGCATAGTGGGAAGGGTTAAGTTAATGCCCCACTATGCGCGTATACATGTTGTGCAATGGTGTGTTTTATAACTTAAATCAACTGCGATAAACTTGTGCTAGAAATCTATCTATCATATTATGAAAAACCATGACGGATTTACTAAGTAAGCCCAGACTTTATCCAGAGTGTGTGCTCCTCCCTGCCCATCGGGCGAAGATATGCTCCACTGGGTGAGTATCATCACTTTTGTACAGTACAGTCGGGCGTCGTGTGAACACGTGATGTGGGGAGGACGCATAAAAAGTACAGAAAATCTGTTTCAGAATTTCTTACTGAATCCTATCGTGTCGCTGGAAACGAGCGTTACAAGGGCACGCTCGAAAAACTCCCTCAGTCTCTTGTGATAGAATGTCCAAACTACCCGAAGAACAACCATTGAACTTTTGGAGGGCAGAATTTTGATAGTTTTGGTTTTTTAAGATGCCATTGTGCATTTAAAAATTTCCTGAAGTACCAGACACGTAAGCCCCCCCCCCCCCCCATAATGACTGCCATACATTTTGGACAATGACACCACTCGAGAGAACTCTCAAGGTCTTATAGCTTTTTACACTAACACACGATGTTTAAACTAGAATGTATTTGACATTGGCCTCGTGTAAGTTTAATGGTTTTTCTTCAAAAAACTATAAATTTTATTTGTTAGAAGGGCGTTAAGAAATAAATGCACACCCCTAGTTGTGTATACAAAGTTTGTCTACAATGCCCGGTGTACTATTCACCACGTGGAATGGTTGGTTGGTGACTTTCCACTTCTGTATGGTTGCACAGTTGCAGCTCGGAAGGAGAAAAGAAATGGTATATGGTGGATTTTTGTGCGGGGACAATATTCCCTTTGATGACACCCCTAAGATAGTAGTGGCGGAAAGAAACCGTCCCAACGTGTGGAACCATTTTAAAAAAACCAGACCCCTTAAAGTATGTAGTATTGCTATATTTAGGGGACTGGACTACGCTGATTGTTTAAACGCTTTCATTATTATTTTTTGGAGGGTGGGCCTTTTTGTCTGTTTTGCACACCAACATAGCAAGTTGCGGAACATGTTACTTTTGGTCTTTGGGTCATAGGGGATTTGGCGCGCCCCCCAAATCCATGTTATAGTGTTTTTTTTTTATGGTTTCCATTGTTCTACCATAACAAAACTTATTTGAAGAGAATTGGTTCTCGCATTGCGGTCTACTAAGCGGCTGTCTACCAGTCTTTCTTATTCTGTGATTGAGCTTTTAGGGCTTAGTTTTTTGCAGAAGCAATTATTACTTTTATTGGTTTATACAGGGATAAATGTGACAAATTGGATCAACTACTTTCAGTGAGTTTTTCTGTTTGGTGATAAACCATAAATCTAAAGTTTTTGCTGTTTTTTTAAGGCACATATGGGTGCATAACCATTTATATTTTACCTGTACGGTTGGATGTATGGGCGCTATGACCCAATGGGCCCATATATTAGAGCGTTTCGCAAGTGTATGCTGACATTCCATTGAAAGAAACTGTGCAAACTGTTGCACTGCATTTAAAAAGTGCGTTGCACCAGTGTGGTGTTGCGGCTACACTGTGTCCAACAAGAGAACAAATGTGCACCCCTAAAGGGATGTGGCGCTCCTTATGTTCTTCTTAGTCGAGACCGCGCTTTTTCATTATTAGCATGAGAACTACCAAATTATTCTGCTACCACCTATTTGCAGCATCAGCATTAACAAGTGCAACCCAAAAAAAATGGTGCCACACTGCAGACATGCAAGGCGCAGCACCGATTAATGAAGATCCGGAGGAGAAACGGAAACGTTTTATAACATCTGGGACACTCACTCGACCAGGCAGGCAATCTGCACGTAGTGCAGTTTGCACTAGATTTTGATAATGTCATGAACATAGGTGTTTGTTTGTGTAGTTGATTTTCACTTTTTAATTGTGTGTTGGGAGCTTTAGACTGACAGTGGGATTTTATTGTGTATTACATTTTTTTCTAATTAAAACTATTTTTTGTCAATATCGGGATAAACTTAATGCCATGAGCTGACACTGGCACTGCTAATTCCTGCCCCAAGGCAGGACGCTATCAGGCCAGTCCAGCAAAGGAAGCCCTGGTCCATTCTAGTCACGTCCTTTTGCCTTAGAAGCCACACCAACCCATTCCTTTTTGGGGTGGGAGGCTATGTCCCCTACTTACTGGACTAAAGTCAAAAACAGTGGTCTAACAGCCTTGTAAATTGGCACATGTGGACAATGGATGTTTACACAAGTTTTTTTAGGGCAAAATACGTTACCAGAGGTCTCTGGCCACCGGGATTTTAATACATCCCCCCATCTAGTATCTACATTCCCTTTTCACCAAGCGCAATTGTTGTTTATTTTATACATGCCATTCCCACACCAAATACGAATGATTGACACTTGTCCTATAGAAAGGTAAGTCTGAGAATCAACTGTGTGAGGCAAAGTAAGCAGATCCCCTACTTACCCATCAAGGATCTGTGCAAATTACTGATAAATCCATTCTTCGTTAAGTAGAACCCACAAAAATTTACACAATTTTGTGTTCCTCTCTTTCCTCCTCTTATTCTTTTCTTGCAATATCCACTGACAGGTTCTACTTTGAGATAACTTCGCTTGCTAGGTATAATAAATGACTCTTCGCAGCCCAACAACATTTAGCAGCAACGATAACAAAAACTTAAAGGGGCTAGTTTACTTACTCCGGACCATTCGCGGATCCAGACGCGCATCTCTGTTGTGGATTGCGGGTCTCTTTGGCTATTACACTAAGGCGTTCCTCTGCGACGCCACCAGGTGGTGATGCTTGCGCTGGAAGGGACCGCCGAGGCCTGCCGGATTCACATCCTATACTTGGTGAGAGGTAAGTGCGGTTCGCCAACACTTTTTTTGTTTGTAAATGCGGCGGTTCTCTCCGAATCCGTCTGGTTTTCAGGTTGGGCCATACGCCCTACGATTTCAGTCGCGTGCATGCCGGCGCCGATTGCGCACAATCCGACCTGCTGTGCGCCAGAAAAATCCGGGGCAGCAATCAGCGGCGAAATCAGCGCCAAAACAGCAATTATTTGCTAACCAGCCCGCCGGTAAAATCGTGGATTCGGCGCCGGCCTATAGTAAAATTGACTCCCCAAAGTCTTCATTTACACTCTATTCTTACACAACCAGTCATTTTCTGTTGATGATCTATCTTAATCTTGATATTTTATTTACCAGTGCGTAGCCTATAAAAGCTTCCATTCAAATACTGCTAGTGCCTGTTGTGTGCTCATGCCTTCAGCGCCAGTACACTTTAAAAATGGCCCGTGATATAATAAGTCCAGGAGATTAATTAAGGCTTGAGGCCTTTCCGCCTACTTGAATAATAATGATATGTCAACTTAAATGAAGACGGCTCCCTAATGTCCCGCTTTTTGACTGTACAGCATAAATAAGGACTTATTGAATGACGCAATATCAATATGATCAGGGTTCGATCGCCCTCTGTCCACATCTCACATCATGATGTTCTGTAACATGCCGACTGTGGGCGGCAACAAAATGAAGTGAGTCATTTTTGTCTCGCGCTCTATATAGCCGTAGAACAGGTTATTTCACCGGTCACTCTACACTATGATGTGTAGCGTTCTTCAAGCGCTTTTTAATCATTGCCGACTTTTTTTTCCTGTCCTCTGAATCTGATCTTGTCAAAGTGCCTTTCAGAATCTGGTTCCTAAAACACGTAAACATATGAGTCCTTAGATGCTTTGTTCTTCCGCGCAGCACAAAACACGCCTAAGTTTTTTGTGTATCAAATTTTTCCTCCAGATATTTTTGCATACATCCTTTTCTTCTTTGTGGATAATCTTTCGATGAGAGACAGTGAAGGGAGGGAAAAAAAAGCTTTTCCCTAGAGTTGGTCCATTATAACGACGGCAACAACTTTCTATTGCAGTTATTGACAGTTCTAGAGAATTGGATGTTGCAACAGCTATAACAGCTAGTTTGCATGTGTATGAACAGGCAAAAATTGCTTGTAAGTTCAAATCTTGGGAAATATGAATGACTTAAAAAACCAAGAGACAAAGCCACTTACAACTTTCGAATTATTAGTGTGGAAAAAACACATTATTTTCTACGGATAATATTATTACTGTTACATATGTTTCTTGATTCCGTCTTTGATATTATTGTTTTTTCAAATGTGAAGGTATGTATTAGATTTTGGTTATTCTACTATGATGAGCAGACCCAACTAGATGTTAGACTAATCCTCCCGTTATTGAAGAAGCTTCCCGTAACATCTAGGTAGGAAGATGGGCTAAGAAAACAAAATAGTCAGCTTTTCACCCCTTAGCAACTAGCCAGGTTTGTGATTGGCCTGGTGAACACACCTGTTGGAAACACTTGACCATCACACCTCCGTACGCTAAAGGCGTAATCTGCACGAATGCTGCAGCTCCCGAAGGTAGGGACACAAGCTGGATATTTGTACTTTTTATTCGCCTTTTTAAAAATCTTCCTCTGCTTGGTCTCGTTATTCATGCATGACGATGCAGGATTCTAATCTATAATAGAATAATAATAATTCTGCTTTCATTTATATAGGTCACAAATTACGCATGTCATCAAAGCTTGCTCAAATCAGATCACCACTTTCCAGCCATGGGGCCACAAACGTAGAGGATACGAGTTTTTTAAAAAATTACAAAAAAATGCTAATAGGAAATTATTTCCAAGATATAAGCAAGCAACTAGTATCTGAGTAAAAAAATTAGAAATTGAAAAAGTATATATTATCGACAGTGCTGCAATATCTCGGGGTTCACGCCATCCGAGTATAAGCACACTTCACACTGGAGTTGCGTTTGCTGAAACACTCCCCCCCCTCGCCCTTTGTTGTCAAAAGGTCAATGGGAATGAAAACATGGACTTTCTTTCACTTTCCATGCCACCATGTCTCGCCACAATGCCGTACATTCAACGCCAAACGGGGCCACTATAACCAAAGACAGATATTCTGGATAAAATATGCTCTATATTTGCGTAACATCTTTTAAATATTTTTGTGCAGGAGAACTTAGATGGAAACACAATGACATGGGACTTTTTGTGAAAATGTTTCCCCCCCTAAACAAACAACAGAGTCAAAAAAAAACTACAAAAAGATGGACAAAGAAGTTGTTGGCAAAAGGCAGAAAGAGAGCAATCATGCACACCCTTAAGAACCTAGCTAAAGTCTCACAAAGCTAGAAACTAGTACATCAAAATAAAATAACCCTAGACCAAGACATAAAACAAAATCAGTGCCGACTACCACAAATGTCCCCCAAGTAAATTTCATAAAAGTAGTGTAATTGAGTACGAAGTAAGAAAATGTATCTAAAACCGTCCGCTCTGAACAGTCTGAAGAACTCAACCTCCAGAACCTCCTCCTGGGCTCTGAACGTGAACCCTGCATAACTACTCTGAAACCTAGCCAGACCATCTCCTGAACCTCCTTGGCAATATTTTCTTCTTTTTCCTACAGAACAAGAACTGAATTGGCAACATGGTCATTCATAAATAAATGAAAACTAACACTAGAAGTGCAGTAATTGCATGTTACGTTTTCATTAAGGGCACAATACAGCCGGGGTAGTGGCAAATCAGTGTGGCTTCTTAAGATTAGTCACAACCTCAACCATTGACTAAAAAACGACCACCCAGACCCTGACAAACATATAACAGAGACGCTAAAATGAAAAAAAAAACATTTTGAAGAACATCAATGCTGAGGTTGTTATTAAAATGGAGAAACGGTAATTACAACACACTTTACTATAAATTAGAACCAACGCCTACGAATTACACTTACTTAAAATTAAACCCTACAAAAAATAGGAAACAATAACCTATTGACGGACAATTTGCAAAATGTATGATCATTTGTTGGTTACACTTAGAAAAAACAAAAAAACAAAAAAATCTAATTTTTTTTATAGAATTAATGGTATAACTACAAAATGCCAAAATTTTTTGATGTTGCAATAAGGCTCGCGCAAAAGTATTGGGTCTGACTGTATCATGTTGGCACCCTAAGTCATATGTAGGTAACACACATTGGCCCAGGTCTATTAAACTGGCAGTGCCATCCTTCTGCTGTACAGATAACGTGTTATCTGCTTACACAGGTAATTGTTTGCACCAATTTTGTGTTGCGGCTTTCGTGCTGTCCAGTGTTTCATCAGTTCTCCTCCGAGGATCTCTTTGCCAATTTAATAAGAGATTTGTATGTCTGTTTATTTCACCATTTTTGTAACCTATAAGCTTTGTGCCTTTTTGCATATTAAATTGTCATTCAACAAGTTATCTTGGGCTCTATTTTTTCCTATAACTCAAAGGGTGTTACCCTGTGAGTGTCTGTGTGTTAGCAAAAGCTATAGACAATGGGGCAGATTTACTTACCCGGTCCCGTTCGCGATCCAGTGGCGCGCTTTCTGCCATGGATTTGGGTCGGCCGGGATTCATCAAGGTAGTTCCTCTGCCGTCCCTAGGTGGCGATGCTGCCTGAAAAGCATCTGAACGCACTGGAGTTCACGGCTCGGCTGAGTGAAGGTAAAAAGCGCATCCCAGCGACAATTTCTTTTTTAATGCGGCGGTTTTTCTCCAATCCGTCGGGTTTTCGCTCGGGCCACTCCCCCCCGATTTGCGTCACGTGCATGCCGGCGCCGATGCGCCACCATCGATCACGTGCGCCAAAATCCCGGGCAATACAGGGGAATTGGCGCAATATTCGGGTAACACGTCGGGAAGAACGCGAATTGGCCCTTAGTAAATGACACCCAATGTGTTCCAGGTGAGCAGTACGGCATGTTATGGCATTAAAAAAATTGGTATGTAATGAGTGTGTGACTGTATCGGGGAGTAGAGGTAGCTCAGTGCAGTGGCAGTCAAGTTGGCATGTAAGCGGTTAGGGGGGTACATTTGTTGTTTTGCACCCCTGGCCTGGGCATTGTGGTATGTAGGGTAAGGGAATCTGATTCGTTTGTTTTCCCTGACAGAATTGGTAGGGTGCTAGGGGAGTAAAATTGTATAAATAGGCGTCGCTTTAAACTTACTGTGAGGCCCCCTAGTGCAGGTGCCCCAGTGATTGAACTCTAGATGTGGGACTCATCACACTTTTATGTATAAATATGTCCCTCATCAGATACTGTTTCCTGGAGCGATGAAGAGTCTAGGGACAACAGTCTTGAAGGCTGTTGTGGTAATCTTTCTCGTTAACTATTAAAAAATAAGACAATCTAAAAATATAAAACCAAAGACTTTTTTTGTGTTTTTATCTTTTCTTGTTTTGATTGGATTGAACAGATTCATCTTAACCTCATTAAGGAAGCTACTGTAACGTTATAAAGAGAAGTAGAGTATATTCTATAGCTATACATGACTTAAATGGTCTCCAGTGAATAAAAAAAAATATTTAAAACTGCTGCAGATGATGGAGGTATATCTAATCTAAGAAAATTGTCCAGTTCTGATACCAACAGTTCCACACAGGTCTAAACCACTGTAAATGTAGCAAGAATAAGGAAGCAAGTAGAGACTACGGGAAGTTTTATGTTTATAGTACTTTTCGTTTCATTTTATATTTAATTTAAATTGTGCCACGATAAGTTCATTTAAAGGTGTCAGGTATGGGAAAAAATAATAACATCTCATACGCTCCTCTCTCAGTGTTCCTATGAAAAAGACGGGCAGTGACATCAGATCACATGTGCTTCTATAGAGCACTGTTTACAAGCTGTAGCATGTCCTCAGTGTCAACAATCTATGTACAGGATCCTTATCAACAATACTAACATGTTTATTTGCTAGAGCATTTATGCCATACAACATACGGGACACATCTACTAAGGGTCCAAACAGCGCATTTTCGCCAGGTTTTTTTTTACCGTTTGCCCTGAAGTGCCCATGTTTTTGCTTGTGGCGCATCGATCTGAGCCAGCTGCATGCAACACAAATCGGGCGGCAGTGGACGTTGACAACCCGACAAATCGTGGAATTGAAAAACAAAATTTGTGTGTCGCAAAAAAAAAAATCAGCACCACGCCACGGGAAGAAGAAGGCTGTACTCCGGCGTATCTAAGCGTGGAAAGCGACGGGATGCAGGAAATCGTGCGCCGATTATGGAATTGCAAGTCCGTAATCCGTACGTTCGATACAATGCACAGCGGGGATCGCGACGGGACGGGTATTAGTAACTGTCCCCATTTGTTTAAATTCTTTCTAAGAGGCAACATGTGTCAAACTTTTGCCTTGGCTTTTTTTCTTTAATTTTTGTACGTTTCATCGGGTGCATGTGCGCATGTTTTTGAGCCTAAACTCTGCTCCTTCAAGAGGGGCCATGTCTAGTTTTCTAAGTTTTCCTGAGTTACATCTGAATCCTAAAAAAATTTTGGACAAAATATTTCAAAATTTGTCATTTTGTGGCAAATGCACAGTGGCTTGGACATTATAGGTAGGTGGTCGGCCGCGGCGCGCGAGTGACAGGATAGTTCCACAGAGACGTATATCGGACCTGTCCCAAGTCACATGAGATAAAGAGGAGCTGCACGGAGCGCCCATTGTGGAAGTGGTGTAGGTTATCTCAGTTTAGTTTTTTAGATACCGAGTATAAGCGTTCTGATGGCGGAAATTTGTTCATGACACAACAATATTGTTGCAGAAAACTCGGCTTATTACTGTTTCTTGTATGTGTAATATTAACTGTTGTCGCTATACAATTAGAGGATAGCGTTGTTTTGTCTATCTTCAATATATAAGCAATATTAAAGCCCGATGATTATCTGTGGACCTAAAAAGACGTTGGTTTCTTCTAGATTGGCTTGCTTATAATGATATTCACGTTGAATAGCTTGCCATAATTATTTAGGGCTTAACATGTTGGATTCGGCCAGCAAATACCATGTACGTACGACAACATCTACTGTGAGTGGCTTAATATTGTTTTGCAGTTTTTCTACACACTTTAAAGGGCAGGTGTAGACTGATTTAAGATATCATATATATTGTAACAATCAATTACCATGATTAGACCTAGAAAATCAATAAATTATCTACAAAACAAGGATAAGAGATTGGTGTTCACTGAGAGAAAAAACGGAGTAAAAAACCAAATCTTATAGTTACTGTGTGCTGTTCTCAAATATGCTGGCATGAAGAAAATGCATGGAGCTTGGTTTGCCAGAGCAATCATGCTAAAGGATGCTGCTAATGCATGTGTATTGGGAAGCAATATAAGCTTTTATTGTAGAGGTTTGGTTGGCAGTATAGATTGGAATGGCATGTAAATGGCAGTATAATTACTTTTGGGTGGGTGCAGATATTTCTGGTGATTTGGATAATCACATCAAATAACACAAAAGCGAGGCTTATTTTCATCTGAGAGCCAGCCGCTGGCCTGTGGACAGTTCTATGGGGACATTAATCAAGTTTGTTAGACATCTTTTTTGTTGTTTTGTTTTTTTGCGCAAAAAATCTGTGCCCAGGTCATTAATTTGGCGGAATTTTATGGTGTTCAACTTTCGGCGCTAGGCAAAGTTTGGTTTCTGAGTCCCGCGCACCTTATCTGATGCATCGTGAGAGGCCTGTTATACAGATGTTTTGCACGGATCTAGTGCACAAATTCGCGCTAAACCCAGAACACAAAATATTGCACTCTCTGAGCACGGTTGCACTTCAAAAAACTTATTTCCAATACCTAAAACAAAGGTTTTCGCTTCACAATGAAGAAACCTCGTATGCAACATGGAAAATACTTCGGAGCAGTTTGAAAATTTTCCCCAAGTTGTAGTATACGAATCTTCATCATTTTTCTTGCTATGGTGTCTTATGTAACAGATCTGATAATTTTTTATTATTTATCGAGTCTCCATTTTCCTGTTCTATAATAAAAAAGGCAAAGACTCATTTGGAGCTCGAGAATTTTTTTTTTTAAATATCTGTAACTTTGTAGTCCCTGCCCTTACATTATAATGAGACTGTTTAAAATGAGCCTCTGATACGGCTTTCTGCGTCCACACCTTTTTTGAATCTCTCTCCTATTATTTTGTCTCAGAGTGTTTACTTGGTAGGTTAAAAATTGGGATCAAATTTGGCGCAAAATTAGGCTGCTAAGGAATCGGACATGTGACAATGTCCAAAGCACATTTACTACTCTAGGCGAAACGAGACCATCATAAATCCCCAAGCCCAAAAAAGAACCAACCAGTTCGGAGAAACTGAGGCGAAACCTGAAGATCCACTACATTCATGTCCCCCATCACTATTCTTTTTGGGACATTTCGCCGCACATCAGATTTAATTAACGTGGCTCTTGGAACTCTTTTAGAAAATTGTTCTTAATCTATTGTCTATCTTGGATTTTTTTTTTTACAAAAAGTTGCCAAATTGCATAAAAGTTCTGCGACACATAGACCAGCCTAGGGCTCTGGTGACTGAGAATTTTTATAAGGCTTTTTTGTAAAAGTTCAAGTCATGATTCTCATTTGCACAGTTGTTGTCACTAGTTGAATGTTTACACACGATTTTAGGAAAAAGTGTATAGAGTCCTTTAAAATTTTTTAGCAGGGATAGTCTCAAAAAAAACTCAATGCGACGCTTACTATTGTAAACCTTTTTACGACGCAATACGACAGCCCACGAAAAACCAATGACAAATAGAACACCACCAAAATTGAGTCAATAAAATTATAATAGAAATTAGATAATTTCTATCATCATATTATTTATTTTATTGTTTTTGAAAAAAACAAAAGAAAAATCGCTATTTGGAGTAACCATTGCCTTGGAAAACAACATTGTGAAATTTAATAATAGAAATTGCAAAACTGCCCTATTGCCTATGCAAGGTGAACACAGATTCAGATTCTATGAGGCATGTCTTCATTAGATGAATCTGGCGCCCTCTGCAAGGTTTAGTTTTGTGCACCTTTAAAAGGAAAACCTAACTGCCAACGGATTACTACCTATAAAGTGTAGATCGGCAATTGGTGGAAGGTGGTCATATAATACATACGTGAGGAGGACTCAACGTAGTCTAGACAGTGTGAGGTATAGCTACGTTGGCCTTTCCCGTCCTACCGGTAATCATCGTACGCGACTCTGCGTACCTGCGACGGCCTCCTGACCACCGTACCCGTTTAGCCCATGCGTTTCTCCAGGGCGACGTAGCCGCCGCCTCGGAGCTACGGCCACCGCACCAGGGTTATTCGCAGGGTATTCGACATCGAGGTTGCGCGCAGCTACGCTAGAGCGGCTCGAAGATTACCTGGTCTCGTCGGAGCGAGACACGAGGGTTCAAAAGGATAGCTCGAGGACGTAAGGATAGCCCAAAAGGGGGCCTTATTTCCCATCATTCCCTACCACCCCTTGTTCTCCTTATAGAGTAGATAGAATCGTAGGGGTGTGTGTCCATTACTTATTTTGGTGTGCGGGTCCCTTTCATGATTAATGTTTACTTTAATTTTACATGTTTACATAAGTCAAGCTTTTGTTTCACTGAAAAACATGAGCGTAAAGTCCTAAATATCATAACTGCTACCATGGTAGCTGGGTGCAGACTTAGGCTGTTCTGCTCACCGCTTGAATCGGATCTTAAATCTGCTCTTTAAACAGACACTCAAAGGATTAGTTGGAATTGCCATAGCATTTATACACAATGACAGCTGAGTATGGTTTTCGAAGTGGATATGAATCGCGATCGTAACATACTTTCTCTCATTAAAATAATAAAATTCCAGCCTGTCCTTTTGATTTTGCGAACAGCTTTGTGCGGATATACACATTGTGACTTCTCATTTATTTTCTGCCGATTTCTCTATTCAAAACATTTTGGGAAAAACTGTTAGAACAACAAAGGATTATAATTAATCGTACCTAAGGACAGTTTCGTAAAAACTACATGTTTCAAATGGAGAACATTCAAGGGATATAATACATATGAAAAAATAAACTCAAACAAGACTTGCTTACGACATGCACTAAAATGTATGGGCTAAAAACAAACGCTTCCTACGAGATTTTCAACGTGTTGGAACAGCGGTCAGCGAGTTCAGTGTGGCGAACAGGACAGAAGTCCAGAGCTATTTTGAGACTTTCTAAGATATGAAAGTAATATGGTGTGCCGGCTTCACCGCCAAGTTAGGATTTAAGATATGGAAATTTAGATAACCTGCGACGGGCCCTTTCGTACCAACCAGCATTGTATCTGCCATAGCTAGGTTACTTAAGGCTAGGTTATGAAGTCCTAGGGAGGTCAGAAAAGTGCATTCTTTTAAAATGGGAAAGTCTTTGATATAGCCTTGCTTGAATAAACAACTGGAATATTCCAAAAAAGAGAAGGTTAAAAAAGAAAGAAAAGATTCAAGATGCATAAATGTTCACTGCGGGTATAAAATAATAACCAGTAGATCATATGGTATGGAGTCATGCGACTGGGGGCCCACTCATTAGTGCTAAGGTACATCATGGCACCTATTGTGTATCCGAGTGTGAAAGACATTTGAGGTCAGCACTTACTCAGCTCCGCTGGTGCGTAATTGATGCGTTTCGATTAAATGATGTTTCCTGTGTGTTTTTTTCTTGTATTTTCCAACATAAATGTTGATCAGTAAGGGGGCCGTACGTTTAAAAAAAAACAAAAAATAAATTCACTTCTTATATACAATCATCCTAGTTATATCACTGCGACAAGCCAAGGCTCCTTGTATGGATCATCCTGGCCTCGCAATAATGGATATATAGTCTTTCTGTAAGCAAAAGCGACACAGGGGACATATTCATTCGGGGAAAATTGTTTTTTAATATTCAGTGTTCACACAGACAATATGGAGGACATTTTTACAGTTTTGTAAGTTATACACAAGAAGGAAGGGCGAGTGCCATTTGTTAACTCTGATAAAAGACGAAATCTGAAAATAATCGCGTAACCAGCCGCTACGACCTTGGGATATCAGTAGTATTCGGCAAAAATTAGGCACGAAACATAATGATTCCTAATATTCATAATCAATATGGACCTAGAGGACTACTGGGGGCTCATTACTGAAGATCCACGTCTGACTATCGTCGAATGGCCGAACATTTCCAATTGTGCGCAGCGTTGTTTGTTTAAAAGTGGTTTTTTGGTGGACACGCAATACGGAAATTTTGGAGCACCACGACGACATTTTTTATGGCAAGATCAGGGGGCGGCTCCAAGGATCGATCGACTTGGATTCGGGACAATGTGCAGGACTTTAAAGCTTTAAACTACGTGCTCGTCAAGCCATGCGCTTACCATGGCACCGGGAAGAAGAAGGTGAAACCGACGGCGGATGCACGTTTGGGGTGGACTGGGAAGTGACACATAGTGAAGCGTGGCAGCTCCCGAATCTGTTTCGAACAATGGCACCTCGGGGATCGAGCATATGGGAAGCGGGTAATTAATGTCCCCACTATGCGCTTATACATTTGTGCAATGGGTATTGTTTTAATAACTTAAATTCAATTGCGATAAATTGTGCTAGAAATCTATCGATCAATATGAAAAACCATGACGGACTTTACTAATAACCACAGACTTTTATCCAGAGGTTGTGCTCCTCCCTGCCATCGCTGAACGATATCTCACTGGGTGATTATTTCATCACATTTTGGTAAGATACAGTCGGGCGATTGTGAAAATGTTGATCGTGGGCGAGAAGATAAAAAGTACAGAAATTGTTCACGATTTTTACTGTATCTCTACATCTGACTGCTGAAAACGAGCGTTACAAGGCAACGCTCGAAAACCTCCCTCCAATGTCTCTTTTGTAGGAATGTCACACCACGCTGAAGAAACAACCCATTGAACTTTTTGGAGGGCAGAATCTTTGATAGTTTTGGTTTTTTAAGTATGCCATTGTGCATTTAAAAATTCCTGAAGACCAGGACAGTAGTAAGCCCCCCCCCCCCCCATTAAGACTGCCATACTATTTTGGGAAAATGACACCACTACGAGAGAAGCTGCTATCCAAGGGTCTATATCAGAGCTTTTTACACTTAACACCACGATGTTTAATAGAATGTATTTGACATTGGCTCGTTAAGTTGTAAATGGTTTTTCTTCAAAAAACTATAATTTTATTATTTCAAAATGGCGTTAAGAAATAAATGCCACCCCATAGTTGTGTATACAAAGTTTTGATCTACAATGCCGGAGGTACCTATTACCCAGTGAATGGTTGGTTGGTGACATATCCACTTCTGTATGGTTGCACAGTTGCCAGCTCGGAAGGCGAAAGAAATGGTATAGTGGTGGATTTTGTGCGGGACAATTTCCCTTTGATGACACCCTAAGATAGTACGGCGGAAATAAACACGTCCAAGTGTGGAACCCATTTTAAAAAACCTAGCACCCCTTAAAGTATGTAGTATTGCTATATTTAGGGGATGGACTACACTGATTGTTTAAACTTTCATTATTATTTTTTTGAGGGGGGCTTTTTGTCTGTTTTGCACACCAAATAGCATAGCGAACATGTTCTTTTGGTCTTTGGTCATAGGGATTTGCGACGCTTCAAATCCATGTTAACTATGTTTTTTTTTTATGGTTTCCATGTGTTCTACCATAACAAAACCTCTACTTTGGAAGAAAAATTGGTTCTTGCATTGCTGGTCTACTAAGGGGTCTACAGTCTTTCTTATTGTGTGTGATTGACAGTTTTTTAGGGCTTATTTTTTTGCAGAACAAGTTTTACTTTTTATTGGTATGTATACAGGGATAAATGTGACAAATTGGGATCACTACTTTTATGTGTTTTTGTGTTTGGTGGATAAACCAAAATCTAAAGTTTTTGCTGTTTTTTAAGGCACATATGGGTGCATAACAATTTATATTTTACTGTACGGTTTGGATGTTATGGACGCTTTGACCAATGGGCCCATATATTATAAGCAGCTTTTCGCAAGTGTAGCTGACATTCCATTGAAAAGAACTGTCAAACTGTTGCACTGCATTTAAAAAGCTGCCGTGTGCACCAGTTGTGTGTTGCGGCTACACTGGTCCAACAAGACGAACAAATGTGCACCTAAAGGGTTGGCTTTATGTTCGTCTTAGTCGGGCACCGCCTTCTTCATTATTAATCATGACGCATCTACAACAAATTAATTCTGCCACCACCTATTTCAACATCAGCAATTAACAAGTTGCAACCAAAAAAATGGTGCCACACTGCAGACAGTGCAAGGGAGCACGATTAATGAAGATCCTGAGAGAAGACGAAACAGTTTTGTATAACATCTGGGGACACACTCTACTCACCAGGCGACATCTGCCGTTAGGCAGTTTGGCACAAGTTTTGATAAAATTTGAACATAGGTGTTGTTTGTGTAGTGATTTTCACTTTTTAATTGGTGTGTTGGGAGCTTTAGACTACATGGGACTGTTTATTGTGTATTACATTTTTTTTCTGATTAAAACTATTTTTTGTGTCCATATCTGGGATAAATTAATGCCATAGCTGACACTGGCACTGCTAATTCCTGCCCCAGGCAGGAGCGCTACAGGCGAAGTCCAGCAAGGAAGACCTGGTCCATTCTAGTCACGTCCGTTTTGCCTTAGAAGCCACACCACCCATTCCTTTTGGGGTGGGGGAGGCTAGTGTCCCCTGTTAGCTGGACTAAATGTCAAAAACAGTGGTCTAACAGCCTTGATAAATTGGCAAGTGGCACAATGGAATGCACACAAGTTTTTTTATGGGCAAATACTACCAGACGGTCTCTGGCACGGGAGTTTAATACATTCCCCCCATCAATCTACATTCCCTTTCACCAAGGGCATTGTTGTTTATTTATACATGCCATTCCCACACCAAATACAATGATTGACGCTTGTCTATAGTAACAGGTAAGTCTGAGAATCACTGTGTGGGCAGAGTAAGCAGATCCCTACTTACCCACAGGATCCTGTGCAAAATTACTGATAAATCTATACTTCTGCTTGTAGATCACCCACAAATATTACACAATTTTGTGTTCCTCCTCTTATCTCTCATTCTATTCTTTCAATAGTTCCACTGTACAGGTTCTACTTTGAGAATACTTCGCTTACTAGGTATAATAGAATGACTCTTCGCGATGGCCCAACACATTTAGCAGAACATAACAAAAACTTAAAGGGGCTGAGTTACTTACCGGACCATTCGCGGATCCAGACGGCGCAGTCTCTGGTGGATTGCGGGTCTCTTTGGCTATTATCACTAAGGCAGTCCTACTCCACGCACCCAGGTGGTAGACTGCTTGCGCTGACGGACCGCCGAGGCATGCCGGAGTTCACCATCCTATACTGGTGAGAGGTAAGTGCGGTCTCGCCAAACTTTGTTTTTTTCTTAAATGCTGGCGGTTCTCTCGCGATCCGTCTGGTTTTCAGGTTCGGGCGCAACGCCCTCCGATTTCAGTCGCTGTGCATGACGGCGCCGATTTGCGCACAATCCGCGCCTGCATGTGCGCCAAAAGTCCGGGGCAGCACTAGGGAAATCAGCGCAAAACAGCAATTTGCGTAACATCCCGCCGGGTAAAATTCGTGGATTCGGCGCCCCTCTGTAGTAGAAGCATTATGACTCCCCAAATCTGTCACCTTTACACTTATTTTGACTAATACCCAGTCATTTTCTGTTGAGATCTATTCTTAATCTTGATATTTATTTCCAGTGCGTGTAGCCTATAAAAGCTTCCATTCAATATACTGCTAAGTGCCTTTGTGTGCCATGCTTCAGCGCCAGTCACTTTAAAAATGCCCGTGAAAATAAGTCCGGAAGATTAATTAAGGCTGAGCGCTTTCCGCCTACTTGAATAATAATGAATGTCACCTTAAATGAAGACGGCTCCCTAATGCGCCCTTTCTTTACTGGTACATGCATAAATAAGGACTTATTGAAGATGACGCAATATCAATATCAGGTTTCGACTCGCCCTCTGTCCCAATTCATGCCAATCATGATGTAGTCATGTACATTGCCGACTAGTTGGGGCGGCAACAAAAATGTAAGTGAGTCATTTTTTGTCTCGCTCGTATATAGCGTAGAACAGGCTTATTTCACCGAGTCACTCTACACTCGATGTGTAGGTTCCTTCAAGCCTTGTTGTAAATCATGCCCGACTTTTTTTTCCTGTCCTCTGAATCTGATCTTGTCAAAGTGCCTTTCAGAATCTGTTCTAAAACACTAAAACTATTGATGTCGTTAATGCTGTTGTTCTTCCGCGCAGCACAAAACACAGCCTAATTTTTGTGTATCAAATATTTCCCTCCAGATATTTTTGCATACATCCTTTCTCTTCTGTGGATAATCTTTCGATGAGAGACAGTGAAGGGAGGGAAAAAAAGCTTTTCCCCTAGAGTTGCTCCATTATCAACGACGGCAAACAACTTTCTATCAGTGTATGACAGTTCAGAGAAGTTGATGTTGCAACGCTATAACAGCTATTTGCATGTGTATGACAGGCAAAAAATGCTTGTAAGTCAAATACTGGGAATATGAATGACTTAAAAAACCAAGTGACAAAGCCACTTACAAACTTTCGAATTATTAGTGTGGAAAAAACACATGTATTTTCTAGCGGATAATATTATTACGTTAATATTTCTTGGATTCCGTCTTTGATATTATTGTTTTTTCAAAGGTGAAGGTAGTGTATTAGATATTTGGTTATTCTACTAGGATGGATGAGCAGATCCCAACTAGATTTAGACAATAGTCCTCCCGTATTGAAAAGCTTCCCTAACATCTAGGTAGAAGATGGCTGAAAAACCAAATAGTCACTTTTCACCGCGCTTAGAACTAGCAGGTTGTGATTGGCCTGGTGAACACACTGTTGAAACATTGACCATCACACCTGCCGCTGCTAAAGGCGTAATCTGCAGAATGGCTGCAGCTCCCGAAGGTAGACACACAGTGGTGCTAATTTGTACTTTTTTATTCGCCTTTTTAAAATCTTCCCTCTGTCTTGGTCTCGTCATTCATGCAGACTGATGCAGGATCATCTAATCTATAAATAGAATAATAATAATTCTGCTATTATTTATATAGACGTCACAAAGTTACAGATGTCACAAAGCTTCCAAATCAGTCCCTTCCACCATGGGGCTCACAAACAGTTAGAGGATACGGAGTTTTTAAAAAATTACAAAAAAATGCTAATAGAATTATTTCCAAGAGTAAAGGCAGCAACATGGCTGAGTAAAAAATTAGAAATTGAAAAAAATATATATTATAGACGTGTGGCAATATCTCGGGGTTCACGCCATCCGATATAAGCACACTTCACACTGGAGTTGCGTTTGCTGCAAACACTCCCCCCCCTCGCCCTTGTGGTGTCAAAGGTAATTGGGAATGAAAACATGGAACTTTCTTTCACTATTCCATGGACCATGTCCCCACATGCCGTACATCAACGCCAAGGGGCCAGCTATACCAAAACAGTTATTTCTGGATAAAATATGCTCTATATTTGCGTAACATCTTTTAAATATTTTTGTGCAGGAGAACTTAGATGGAAACACAATGACATGGGACTTTTTGTGAAAATGTTTCCCCCCCTAAACAAACAACAGAGTCAAAAAAAAACTACAAAAAGATGGACAAAGAAGTTGTTGGCAAAAGGCAGAAAGAGAGCAATCATGCACACCCTTAAGAACCTAGCTAAAGTCTCACAAAGCTAGAAACTAGTACATCAAAATAAAATAACCCTAGACCAAGACATAAAACAAAATCAGTGCCGACTACCACAAATGTCCCCCAAGTAAATTTCATAAAAGTAGTGTAATTGAGTACGAAGTAAGAAAATGTATCTAAAACCGTCCGCTCTGAACAGTCTGAAGAACTCAACCTCCAGAACCTCCTCCTGGGCTCTGAACGTGAACCCTGCATAACTACTCTGAAACCTAGCCAGACCATCTCCTGAACCTCCTTGGCAATATTTTCTTCTTTTTCCTACAGAACAAGAACTGAATTGGCAACATGGTCATTCATAAATAAATGAAAACTAACACTAGAAGTGCAGTAATTGCATGTTACGTTTTCATTAAGGGCACAATACAGCCGGGGTAGTGGCAAATCAGTGTGGCTTCTTAAGATTAGTCACAACCTCAACCATTGACTAAAAAACGACCACCCAGACCCTGACAAACATATAACAGAGACGCTAAAATGAAAAAAAAAACATTTTGAAGAACATCAATGCTGAGGTTGTTATTAAAATGGAGAAACGGTAATTACAACACACTTTACTATAAATTAGAACCAACGCCTACGAATTACACTTACTTAAAATTAAACCCTACAAAAAATAGGAAACAATAACCTATTGACGGACAATTTGCAAAATGTATGATCATTTGTTGGTTACACTTAGAAAAAACAAAAAAACAAAAAAATCTAATTTTTTTTATAGAATTAATGGTATAACTACAAAATGCCAAAATTTTTTGATGTTGCAATAAGGCTCGCGCAAAAGTATTGGGTCTGACTGTATCATGTTGGCACCCTAAGTCATATGTAGGTAACACACATCGGCCCACATCTTTTAAACTGGCAGTGTCATCCTTCTGCTGTACAGATAACGTGTTATCTGCTTGCACAGGTAATTGTTTGCACCAATTTTGTGTTGCGGCTTTCATGCTGTCCCGTGTTTCATCAGTTCTCCTCCGAGGATCTCTTTGCCAATCTAATAAGAGATTTGTATGTCTGTTTATTTCACCATTTTTGTAACCTATAAGCTTTGTGCCTTTTTTCCGAATCCGTCGGGTTTTCGCTCGGCCACGCCCCCCGATTTCCGTCACGTGCATGCCGGCGTGCGCCAAAATCCCGGGGCAATACAGGGGAAATCGGCGCAAATCGGAAATATTCGGGTAACACGTCGGGAAAACGCGAATCGGGCCCTTAGTAAATGACCCCCAATGTCTGTCCAGGTGAGCAGTACGGCATGGTATGGCATTAAAAAATTGTATGTAATGAGTGTGTGACTGTATCGGGGAGTAGAGTAGCTCAGTGCAGTGGCAGTCAATGGGCATGTAAGTGGTAGGGGGGTACATATTGTGGTTTTGAACCCCCTGGCCTGGGCATGTGTGGTATGTAGGGTAAGAGAATCTGATTCATTTGTTTTCCCTGACAGAATTGGGTGGTGGGTGCTAGGGGAGTAAAATTGTCATAGGTAGGCGTCGCTTTACGTAGTAAATTGTGAGGCTCCCTAGTGCAGGTGCACCCAGTGATTGAACTCTAGAGTGGGACTTCATCACACTTTTATGTATAAATATGTCACTCATCAGATACTGTTTCCTGGAGCAGATGAAGAGGTCTAGGGACAACAGTCTTGAAGGCTGTTGTGGTAATCTTTCTAGTTAACTATTAAAAAAATAAGACAATACTAAAAGATAAAACCAAAGACTTTTTTTAGTGTTTTTATCTTTTCTTGTTTTGATTGAATTAGAACAGATTCATCTTAACTCAATAAAGGAAGCTACTGTAACAGATGTTATACTTGTACTATGCAAGGCAGTAGACAGAAAGATAAAGGGGTGGAAATACAGATGCAGCTGTGGAGTGGTCAGGATGTGCCAGCCACTTTCAAATTAAGAATTTTTGTTTTGATAATTTATTACACAACTTATTATTGTGACTGTATCATGTTGGCACCCTAAGTCATTGTAGGTAACAACATTGGCCCAGGTCATAAACTGCAGTGCCATCCTTCTGCTGTACAGATAACGTGTTATCTGCTTACACAGTAATGTTTGCACCAATTTTGTGTTGCGGCTTCGTGCTGTCCAGTGTTTCATCAGTTCTCCTCACGAGGATCTCTTTGCCAATTTAATAAGAGATTTGTATGTCTTTATTTCACCATTTTGTACACTATAGCTTTGTGCCTTTTTTGCATATTAAATTGTCATTCAAACAAGTTATCTTGGGCTCTATTTTTTCCTATAAACTCAAAGGGGTGTTACCCTGTGTGAGTGTCTGTGTGTTAGCAAAAGCTATAGACAATGGGAAGATTTACTTACCCGCGTCGTTCGCGATCCAGTGGCGCGCTTTCTGCCCTGGATTTGGGTCGGCGGGATTCATCAAGGTAGTTCCTCTGCCGTCCACTAGGTGGCGTGCTGCGTCTGAAAAGCATCTGAACGCACTGGAGTTCACGGCTCGGCTGAGTGAAGGTAAAAAGCGCATCCCAAGCGAAATTTCTTTTTTAATGCGGCGGTTTTCCAAATCCGTCGGGTTTTCGCTCGGCCACTCCCCCCCGTTTCCGTCACGTGCATGCCGGCGCCGATGCGCCCACCAATCGATCACGTGCGCAAAATCCGGGCAATACAGGGGAAATAAATGGCGCAATATTTCGGGTAACACGTCTGGGAAGAACGGGAAAACGCGAATCGGGCCCTTAGTAAATGACCCCCAATGTCTGTCCAGGTGAGCAGTACGGCATGGTATGGCATTAAAAAATTGTATGTAATGAGTGTGTGACTGTATCGGGGAGTAGAGTAGCTCAGTGCAGTGGCAGTCAATGGGCATGTAAGCGGTAGGGGGGGTACATATTGTGGTTTTGCACCCCCTGGCCTGGGCATGTGTGGTATGTAGGGTAAGGGAATCTGATTCGTTTGTTTTCCCTGACAGAATTGGGTAGTGGGTGCTAGGGGAGTAAAATTGTCATAGATAGGCGTCGCTTTACGTAGTAAATTGTGAGGCCCCCTAGTGCAGGTGCACCCAGTGATTGAACTCTAGAGTGGGACTTCATCACACTTTTATGTATAAATATGTCACTCATCAGATACTGTTTCCTGGAGCAGATGAAGAGGTCTAGGGACAACAGTCTTGAAGGCTGTTGTGGTAATCTTTCTAGTTAACTATTAAAAAAATAAGACAATACTAAAAGATAAAACCAAAGACTTTTTTTTAGTGTTTTTATCTTTTCTTGTTTTGATTGGATTAGAACAGATTCATCTTAACTCAATAAAGGAAGCTACTGTAACATGTTATAAAAGAGAAGTAGAGTATATTCTATAGCTATACATGACTTAAATGGTCTCCAGTGAATTAAAAAAAAATATTTAAAACTGCTCAGATGATGGAGGGGTATATCTAATCTAAGAAAATTGTCCAGTTCTGATACCAACTAGTTCCACACAGGTCTAAACCACTGTAAATGTAGCAAGAATAAGGAAGCAAGTAGAGACTAACGGGATGTTTTATGTTATAGTACTTTTCTGTTTCATTTTATATTTAATTTAAATTTGCAAGATAAGTTCATTTAAAGGGTTGTCAGGTATGGGAAAAAATAATAAACATCTCATACGCTCCTCTCTCAGTGTTCCTATGAAAAAGACGGCAGTGACATCAGATCCACATGTGCTTCTATAGCAACTGTTACAAGCTGTAGCATGTCCACAGCTGTCAACAATCTATGTAACAGGATCCTTAATCCAATACTAACATGTTTATTTGCTAGGCAATTATGCCATACAACATACTGGGACACATCTACTAAGGGTCCAAACAGCGCATTTTCGCCAGGTTTTTTTTTACCGTTTTGCCCTGAATTGCCCCATGTTTTTGGCTTGTGGCGCATCTGAGCCAGCTTGCATGCAACACAAATCGGCGGCAGTGGACGTTGGACAACCCGACAAATCGTGGAATTTAAAAACAATATTGTGTCGCAAGATCAGCACTCACATGCACCGGGAAGAAGAAGGTGAACTCCGGCGGATCTAAGCGGGGGAAGCGACGGATGCAGGAAATCGGGCGCCCGAGTTATGTGAATTGCGAAAGTTCCGAATCCTCGTTGGACAATGCACAGCGGGGATCGCGACGGGACGGGTAAGTAAATGTGCCCCATTGTGTTAATATCTTTCTAAGAGGCACATGTGTCAAACTTTTGCCTTGGCTTTTTCTTTAATTTTTGAGACTTTTCATGGTGCATGTGCTCATGTTTTTTGAGCCTAAACTCTGCCCCTTCAAGGCCATGTCTAGTTTTCTGAAGTTTTCCCTGAGTTACATCTGAATCCTCAAAAAAATTTTAGATCACAAATATTTCAAAATTTGTCATTTCGTGGCCAAATGCACAGTGGCTTACATTATAGTAGTGCGTCCGGCCAGCCATGAGCATGGTAGTTCCACAGAGCTATCTCGGACCTGCCAGCACATGAGATAAAGAGGAGCGCCGGAGCCCATTGGGATAGCTTATGGTGAAGGTATCTCAGTTTAGTTTTTGTTAGATACCGAGTATCACTGAATGGGGAAATTTTTCAGCCAACACAATTTTGCGAAAACTCGGCTTATACTCTTGTATGGTAATATTACTGTTGTCCTGTACAATAACGAAGCTTTGTATCAATCATATAAAATATTAAAAAGCCCGATATTATCTGGGACCTATATAACAAGTGTGGTTTCTTCTATATTTTTCCTTTATATTTCACTTAATAGCTGCCATTAATTTAGGTTAACATGGTTGGACAGCAAAACAATTACAGTACAACAATCTACTTAGTGGCTTATATTTAGTTGTTCTACACTTTAAAGGGCATGACTGATTTAAAGATATCATGATATATTGTAACAATTACCATGTTTAGACCTAGAAAATCAATAAATGATTACAAAAAAAGGATCAAGATTGTTCAACTGAGAAAAAAACGGAATAAAAACCAAATCTTATAGTTCTGTGCTGTTTAACATATGCTGCATGGAAGAAAACTGCATGGAAGATGGCTTGCCAGAAAATCTAAAACGTGCTGCAATAGTGTATATGGTACAAATACTTTATTAGAAGTTTGGTTGGCAGATATAATTCGAAGATAAATGCAGCAGGATAATTACTTTTTGGGGTGCAGAATTTCTGGTGACTTTGTAAACACCAAATAAACACAAAAGGCGTTATTTATCATTAGACCAGCTCCTTGGGACAGTTCTATGGGGGACATTAATCATAGTTTGTTAGACATTTTTTGTTGTTTTTTTTTTTGCACAAAAATCTGGCGCAGTTCATTAATTTGAAGCATTTATGTGTCACTTTCTGGCGCACGGCAAAGTTTGGTTCTGAGTCCCTGCACCTTATCTGACATAGTGAGAGGCTGTTATACAGATGTTTGCACGGGATCTATCACAAATTTGCGCCTAAACAGACACAAAAATTGCACCTACTCTGAGCAGGTGCACTTCAAAAAAACTTCAATTTCCAATACTAAAAACAAAGGTTTTCGCTTCCCAAATGAAGAATAACCTCTATGCAACATGGAAAATACTTCGGAGCAGTTTTAAAATTTTTCCAGTAACGACTTCATCATTTTCTTGATTATTGTCTTATTGTACAGATCTGATAATATTATCAGTCTCCATTTCCTGTTATATAATAAAAAAGGCAAAGACTCATTTGAGCGAGAATTTTTTTTTTTAAATATCTGTAACTTTTAGTCCCTGCATTTACATCATAATGAGACTGTGTAAAAATGAAGCCCTGAACGCTCTGTCACCTTTTTTGAATCTCATTCCATTATTTGTCTCAGAGTTTTACTTGGTAGGGTAAAAATTTGGGACAAATTTGGCGCAAAATTAGGCGCTAATGAATCGGACATGTGACAATTCCAAAGCACATTTACTAAGGCAGAACTAGAGCCATCATAAATCACAAGCCAAAAAAAGAACAAACCAGGCGGAAAAATAGGCGAACCTGAGATCCACTATCATTAATGTCCCCCTATGTCTCTTTTTTGGACATTCGCTGCCCATCAGATTAATTAACGTGGCTTTGGACCTTTTATAAATGTTCTTATAGTCTATTGTCTATCTTGGATTTTTTTTTTTCAAAAAGTTGCAAAATGCATAAAAAGTCTCAGCACATAGACCAGCAGGGGACTGGAGTGACTAGGAGACTTTTTATAAGGCTTTTTGTAAAAGTCTCAAGTCATGAATCTAGATTTGCACAGTGTTGCACTAGTTGAATGTTTACACCAGATTTAGGAAAAGGTGTATAGAGTCCTTTAAAATTTTTTTAGCAGGGAATAGTCTCAAAAAAACCTCAATGGAGCTACTTTGAAACCTTTTTACGCCAACAAAGCCCACGAAAACCAATGACAAATAAACACCAAAATCTGAGTCAATACAACATAATAGAAATAGATAATTTCTATCATCATATTATTTATTTTATTTGTTTTGAAAATAAACAAAAAAGAAATCGATATTTGGAGTAACCATTGCCTTGAAAAACACATTGGTCAACATTTACTAAGAAGAATGCAAACTGCACTATTGCCTATGCAGGGTACACAAGATTCAGGATTTCTGATGCATTTTCTTCATGAATCTGGCGCCCTCTGCAATTTATTTTTTGTGCACCTTTAAAGGAAACCTACTGCCACGGATCTACCTATAAAGGTAGATCGGGTGGTAGGTGCATATAACATACGTGAGGATAGACTCACGTGAGTCTAGACTCGTGAGGATAGACTCGTTCCTCCGCCTACCAGGTAATCATCGGTACGCAGCTCCTCGTAACTGCGCGCCCTCATCCGAGTACCCGGTGTTCTGCGCATGCGCAGTAGCGCCGGCCTCGGAGCTACGGCCACGCACCGGTATTCGCAGGGTATTCGCACGAGGGCGCGCAGCTACGAGGAGCAGCGCATCGAAGATTACCTGGTCGTCGGAGGAACGAGGTTACAAAAGGATAGCCAGGACGTAAGGATTAGCCCAAAAAGGGGGCCTTATGTCCCATTCATCCACCTACCACCCGTTCTACCTTTATAGGTAGAATCGTGGTGGTAGGTTCCCTTTAATGATTAATGTTTACTTTAATTTACTTGGTTTACAAAGTCAGCTTTTTTCCCTAAAACACAGGAGCTAGTCCTAAAACAACCTGCTACATGAGCTGGGTGCAACTTAGCTTTTCTGCTACTTCTTGAATCGGATCTAAATTCTTTTAAAACAACATCAAAGGATTAGTTGGAATTGCCATAGCATTTATACACAATGACAGCTGATATGTTTTTCTATATGAATGGATCTGTAACATTCAAAGAAATGAAAATTCCAGCCTGTCCTTTTGATTTTCTGAACAGTTTCGGAAATACACATTGTGACTTCTCATTTATTTCTGCCGATTTCTTCTATTCAAACATTTTGGGAAACTAGAATAGAACAACCAAAGGATATAATTTAACGTAGCCTTAAGGGACAGTTTCTAAACAACCTCATGTATTCAAATGGAGAACATTTCAAGGGATTAGAAATACATTATAAAAAAAAACTCAACAAGACCTTGCTTCGACATCAACTAAAATTATATAGTAATCAACAAAGCTTCACTACGAGATTTCAACGTTTGACCAGGGGGTCAGCAGTTCAGTGGCAACAGGACAGAAGGTCCAGAGCTATTTGCAGATTATAAGAATTTGAAAGTCAATATGGTGCCTGGCTCACCGCCAACGTTAGGATTTAAGATATGGAATAATAACCTGCGACAGGCCCTTTCGTACCACCAGCATTTATATGCCATAGCCTAGGCTTACTTAGAGGCTAGGTTATAGAAGTCTAGGGAGGTCAGAGAAAGTGCATTTATTTAAAATGGGAAAGTCTTGGCTATAGCCTGCCTTGAATAAACAACTGGAATATTCCAAAAAAGAGCAAAGGTATAAAAAAAAAAAAAAGATTCAAGATGATAAATGTTCACTGCGGTAAAATAATAACCATGTCATTATCGGTAGGGGTCATGCGACTGGGGCCCATCATTAGTGCTAAGAGTACATCATGGCACCTATTGTGTATCCGAGGGTGAAGCACATTTGAAGCACTTACTCAGCTCCGCTGGTTAATTGATGCTGTTCATTAAAATGATTGTTTCCGTGTTTTTTTTTTGTTTTTCCAGAATAAAATGTATCAGTAAGCGTCCTGTTAAAAAAAAAAAAAAAAATCACTTCTTATATACAACATCTAGTTATATCACTGACACAAACAAGGTCACTTCTTATATACAACATCTAGTTATATCACTGACACAAACAAGGCTCCATTTGGTCAATGGCTGCTCGCAATAATTGGATATTATATGTGTATTTCTGTACAAGCAAAAGCCGGACAAAGGGGACATATTTCTTCGGGGAAGAATTGTTTTTTATTTCAGTTTCACACAGAAATATGGACATTTATAACTGCCAGATTGATAAGAAGTATAATAAATAAGTACCGTATATACTCGAGTATAAGCCGACCCGAGTATACGACCGAGCCCCCAGTAGTATAGAGTTCACAAACACCCTATTAACGCACAGACCCAATACTTTTGCGCGAGCCTTATTGCAACATCAAAAAATTTGTGGCATTTGTAGTATACCATTATTAATTCTATAAAAATAATGAGATTTTTGTTTTGTTTTTCTAATGTAACCAAACAAATGATCATAACATTTTGACAAATTTGTCTCTCAATAGTTAATAGTGTTCTATTTTTTGTGGGTTATTAGTAGTATTCTAGGCGTTTTTAATTTATAGTAAATGGTTGTAATTACAGTTTCTCCCATTTTAATACAAACCTCATGCTTATTGATGTTTCTTCCAAAATTTTTTTTTTTTTTTCATTTATAGCGTCTCTGTTATATGTTTGTCAGGGTCTGGGTGGTCGTTTTTTAGTCAATGGTTGAGGTTGTGACTAATCTTAAGAAGCCACACTGATTTGCCACTACCCCGGCTGTATTGTGCCCTTAATGAAAACGTAACATGCAATTACTGCACTTCTAGTGTTAGTTTTCATTTATTTATGAATGACCATGTTGCCAATTCAGTTCTTGTTCTGTAGGAAAAAGAAGAAAATATTGCCAAGGAGGTTCAGGAGATGGTCTGGCTAGGTTTCAGAGTAGTTATGCAGGGTTCACGTTCAGAGCCCAGGAGGAGGTTCTGGAGGTTGAGTTCTTCAGACTGTTCAGAGCGGACGGTTTTAGATACATTTTCTTACTTCGTACTCAATTACACTACTTTTATGAAATTTACTTGGGGGACATTTGTGGTAGTCGGCACTGATTTTGTTTTATGTCTTGGTCTAGGGTTATTTTATTTTGATGTACTAGTTTCTAGCTTTGTGAGACTTTAGCTAGGTTCTTAAGGTTTGCATGCTCTCTTTCTGCTTTTGCAACTCTTGTCCATCTTTTGTAGTTTTTTTGACTCTGTGTTTGTTTAGAAACATTTTCACAAAAAGTCCCATGCATTGGCATCTAAGTTCTCCGCCAAAAATTTAAAAATAGTACGCAAATATAGAGCACTATTTTATCCAGAAATAATGTTTTGGTATAGTGGCCCCTTGCGTTGATGTAGGCAGTGGCATTGGATGGAAAGTGAAAGAAAGTCCATGTTTTCATTCCCATTACTTTTGACACAAAAGGGGGGGGGGGGAGTGTTTCAGCAAACACAAGCTCCAGTGTGAAGTGTGCTTATATGGATGGTGGTGAACCCCGAGATATTGCAGCCTGTCATAATATATTTTTTTCAATTTCTAATTTTTTTACTCAGTTTGCTTGCTTATTCTTGGAAATAATTTTATTAGCATTTTTTGTAATTTTTTAAAAAACTCGATAGATTGTGAGCCCCATGGGGACAGGGACTGATTTGAAGCTTTGTGCTGCGTAAGCTTGTGCGCTATATAAATAAAGTTATTATTATTATAGATAGATCCTGCATCGTCCTGCATGATGCGAGAGCCAAGCAGGAGGGAAGATTTTAAAAAGGCGCAAAAAAAATGTACAAATAGCCAGTTGTGTCCTACCTTCGGGAGTGCAGCCATTCAGGCAGATTTACGCCTTTAGCTAGGGGGTGTGAATGGTCAAGTGTTTCCAAAGGTGTCACCGGCCAATCACAACCCTGCCTAGTTGCTAAGGGTGAAAAGCTGACTATTGGTTTTTCGAGCCCATCTACCTAGATGTTACGGGAAGCTTCCAATAACGGAGGACGTTAGTCTAGATCTAGTTGGGTCTGCTCATCTTAGTAAGAATACCAAAAATACTAAACATACCTTCACTTTGAAAAAACAATAATATAAAGAGGAAAAAGAAAAATATGTAACAGTAATAATATTATCCGTAAAAATACATGTGTTTTTTCCACACTAATATTCGAAAGTTTGAAGTGGCTTTGTCATCTTGGTTTTTAAGTCATCATATTCCCAAGTATTGAACTTAAAGATTTTTGCCTTCACTGCAAAACTGTTATGATGTGCAAGCATCAATTCTCTGAACCTGTCATAAATGATAGAAAGTGTTTGCCGTTAATAATGATGCAAACTCTAGGGAAAAGCTTTTTTTTCCCCTCCCTCTCACTGTCTCTCATCGAAAGATTATCCACAGAAGAAGAAAGGAATGTAGCAAAAAATATCTGGAGGAAAATTGATACACAAAAAAACTTAGTGCATGTGTTTTGTCTGCGCGGAGAACAAAGCATTAAGACATCAATAGATAGTGTTTTAGAGATTCTGAAAGGCACTTTGAAAGATCAGATTCAGAGGACAGGAAAAAAAATCGGCATGATTAAAAAGGCTTGAAGGAACCTACAATCGAAGTGTAGAGTGACTGTGAAATAAGCCTGTTCTACGGCTAATACGAGAGACAAAATGACTCACTTACAGTTTTGTTGCTCGCAGGTGGATGACATGAATATGAATGTGGGACAGAGGGCATGACCTGATATTGATATTGCCATTCAAAAGTCATTATTTTATGCTACAGTAAAAAGGGGATAGGGAGCGTCTTCATTTAAGTTGACATATCATTATTATTCAAGTAGGGGAAAAGGCTCAAGCCTTAATAATCTTCCTGGATTATTATATCACGGGCATTTTAAAGTGACTGGGCTGTGAATGCTACAAACAAGGCACTTAGAGTATATTGAATGGAAGCTTTTATAGGCTACAGGCACTGGTAAAATAAATATCAAGATTAAGATAGATCTCAACAGAAAATGATGAGTTTAGAAAATAGAGTGTAAATGAAGAGTTTGGGGGTCATTTACTAAGGGGCCGAATCACGTTTTTTACCGGCGGGTTTAGCAAATTTCTTTTTGCGCTGATTTCCCGTATTGCCCCGGATTTTGGCGCACGCGATCGGATTGTGCGCATCGGCGCCGGCATGCACGCGACTGAAATCGGGGGCGTGGCCGAACGAAAACCAGACGGATTCGGAGAAACCGCCGCATTTTAAAAAAAAAAAAAGTTTGCGAGACACGCACTTACCTTCACCAAGTATAGGATGGTGAACTCCGGCAGCCTCGGCGGTCTTCAGCGCAGCAGCGACACCTGGTGGACGTCGGAGGAACTGCCTTAGTGAATAGCCAGAAGACCCGAATCCACCAGAGAATGCGCCGCTGGATCGCGAATGGTCCGGGTAAGTAAATCTGCCCCTTTAAGTTTTTGTTACTTTCTGCTAAATGTGTTGGGCGCAGAAGAGTCAATTTATTATATAGAAGGAAGTTATTCTCAAAGTGACCTGTACAGTGACTATTGCAAAGAAAATAGAATAAAGAGAGGAAAGAGAGGAACACAAAATTGTGTAATTTGTGGGTATTCAACAAGAAGAATGATTTATCAGTAAATTTTGACAGGACTCCGATGGGTAAGTAGGGGTCCTGATTACTCTGCCCACACAGTGATTCTCAGACTTACCTTTATAGACAAAGTGTCAATCATTGTATTTGGTGTGGGAATGAAAATGTATAAATAAACAACAAACTGCCCTTGGTGAAAGGGAATGTAGATATGATGGGAGGGATGTATTAAACTCCCTGTGCCAGACCTCTGGTGTAATTTGCCTCAAAAAAACTGTGTTACCAGTCCACTGTGCCACATTTATCAAGGCTTTAGACTGTTTTTGACATTTAGTCCAGTAAGGGGACATAGCCTCCAGGAATGGGTGTGGCTTCTAAGGCAAAAAGGTACGTGACTAGATGGACCAGGTCTTCCTTGCTGGACTGCCTGTAGGTCCTGCCTGGGGCAGGAATTAGCAGTGCCAGTGTCAGCCTATGCATTAATTTATCCCAGATATGTGACAAAAAAATAGTTTTAATAGAAAAAAAATGTATACACAATAAAAGTCCCTGTAGTCTAAAGCTCCCAACACACAATAAAAAGTGAAAATCACTACACAAACAACACATATGTTCCACATTATCAAAATCGTGCAAACTGCACTACGGCAGTTGCTGTGTAGAGTCAGAGTGTCCAGATTTATTAAAAACTTGTTCTCGGTCTTCATAATCTGGTGCCCCTTGCATGCTCTGGAGTGGGCACCATTTTTTTTGGGTGCACTTTGTTAATGCTGCAAAATATGGGGTGCAGACAGAAAATTTGGTGCGCGTCAGTAATAAATGAAAAAAGGCGGTCCGACTAAGAAACTAAAACCCCTTTAGGTGCACATTTTTCGTCTTGTTGGACACAGTGTAGCCGCAACACAAACTGGTGCACACCACTTTATAAATGCATGTGCAAACAGTTTGCACGTTCTTTTCAATGGAATGTCAGACCACTTGCGAAACGCTTAATATAGTGGGCCATTGGTATCGCCATATCCAACCAGTACATTAAAATAAAATTGTTACTGCACCCATATGGCCTTAAAAAAACAGCAAAAATTTAGATTTCTGTTTATCCACCAAACACAAAAATCACCATAAAGTAGTGATCAATTTGTCACATTTATCCCTGTATAAACCAATAAAAAGTAAAAATTGTTCTGCAAAAAAATAAGCCCTAAAAAGTCAATCAACAAAATAAGAAAGACATTGACGACACTTAGTAGACCGCAATGCAGAACCAATTCTCTCCAAATAAGTTTTGTTATGTAGAAACAAGGAAACATAAAAAAAAAACTATAAATGGATTTGCGCATAATCCTACTGACCCAAAGACCAAAAGTAACATGTTCGCTTGCTATGTGGTGTGCAAAACAGTAAAAAAGGCCCACCCTCAAAAAAATAATAATAAAGGTTAAACAATCGGTATCCACCCCTAAATATAGCAATACTACATACTTTAAGGGGTCTAGTTTTTAAAATGGGGTCCACACTTGGAGGTTTTTTCCGCCTACTATCTTAGGGGTTCATCAAATGGGAATTTGTCCCCGCAAAATCCACCATATACATTTCTTCCCTTCCGAGCTGCAATGTGCAACCATACAGAAGTGGAATACCAACCAACCATTCACGTGGGAATAGTACGCATTGTAGAGAAACTTTGTAACCAACTATGGGGGGCATTTATTTCTTTAACCCTTTCTAAAAATAAAATTTATAGTTTTTTGAAAAAAAACATTAAACTACACGAGCCAATGTAAATACATTCTATTAAACATCTGTGGTGTTAGGTAAAAGCTTAATGATAACCCTTGAAGTTCTCTGAGTGGTTGTTTCCAAAATAGGATCATTTATGGGGGGGGGGGGGGCTTACTCTTCTGGCTTCAGGAACTTTTTAAATGCAAATGGCATTTAAAAACAAAATATCAAATTCTGCCCTCCAAAAGTTCAATGGTTGTTCCTTCGGTGGTGACATTCTATCAAAAGGACTTGGAGGGATTTTGACTTGCCTTTGTAAGCTCGTTTTCCACAGACAGATAGGAGAAGTAGAAATTGAAAATTTCTTCTTTTTCTCCCCCAGTCACTTTCACACCCCCACTGTATTTACAAAATGTGAATGAAAATACCCAGTGGAGATACGTTCAGGCGGGAGGAGCACAACCTCTGGATAAAAGTCTGGGCTTTTAGTAAATCCGCTGGTTTTCATATTGATAGATAGATTTCTAGACATTTATCGCAGTGATCTAAGTTATAAAACAGCACATTGCACAAATGTATAGCGCATAGTGGGGCACATTAACTTACCCGTCCCATTGCGATCCCCGAGGTGATTGTCGAAAAGTTCGGAGCTGCCACGATTCACTATGTGTCACTTCCCGCTCAGGTCCGCCGGAGTTCACCTTCTTCTTCCCGGTGCATGTAAGTGCATGGCTTGCGACACGTTTTAAATGTTAAATCCTGCACATTGTCCGAATCCATCGATCGATCCATTGGACGCCCCCTGATTTGCCATAAAAACGTCGTCGTGGTGCGCCAAAAATCCGTATTGCGTGCACCAAAAAAACCATTTTAACTACGGCGCACATTGGAAATGTCGGGGCAATTCGACGATAGTGCAGACGTGGACTCTTAAATGAGCCCCAGTAAGTCTCTAGGTCCATGATTATTTGAGAAGGTATCTAGTCTTCTGCTAATTTTTGCCCAAAAATATCCCAAGTCTAGCCGCTGGTTACCGATATTTCAGATTTTCTCTTTGTAAGTGTTACAAATGGCACTCATTCCTTCTTTGTATAACTTACAAAACTGTAAAAATGTCCCTAGCAACTTTATAGTCCCACTTACTGTATATGATCAGACCTTACATCTTTGTAAAATGTAACATATTTACAATGTAAGACATTTCACTGGTCTGAGTCCAATGACTTGTATGGTAACACATGTGCACAGGACAAAATATTTGTTATTGTACTGAGGTCACATTGTGCACACACTTTGGTTTCCTGTTTCATTACTGATCTAATTGGGAACAAAAAAAATCATAAACCCATTTTAATGACCTGCTCTTCTCTGTATCTCTTTCTTCAGGGCAACAATGACGTGATTTGGCCGAACACTGATTTACTTGTTTTGCTCACTATAAAGAGATTTCCAATGATAAAAAAAGGGTCAGGAGAATAAGCTACACAATTCTGTAAGCTAAGATAACACTGTGTCCCTGGATTATAAGCAGCTTGACCTATTCATTGACTATGTTTACTAATTGGGCAGTCATTGCATCGCTGCTAGCAACGTACATCCATGATGCCGGCTTGTTTAGCTAATTCAAGGAAATCAATCTGACAATAAGTGACCATAAGGGCAAAGTAAATCCTAAAGCGGAAGCCGAATGACCCGCTGCCTTGACACCTATAGATAGATAGAGTCCAGTAAGATTCCACGGTATAGGATTAACACGTATCATTCACATAATTAATATAAGGCGACTAAAACCTATGACGCACATTTATTGAATTTAGTGCGTTAAGGAATGACTTTTGACTACAATCAATAATAAATAGAAAAATATAGATAACAATGCAAAGAGTAGAGCATAAACCCTAAATAATGGAATAGATACAAAACAACATGAAAACAAGTATATTGATGCCTCTTCAGAAGTGCTTGTTCTCCTTACTTCTACCGGTATTGATACAACTATTAGTCAAAGTTTATGGGAGTCACTTCATCACTATCACTACTTTACTATAGCTTTTGACACTTTGACAAGAGACATACCCTAACTATTCACATCATCCTAGCAAGGGCACTTTTACCTTTAAATGCCATAGCCAACAGGAAGGGGGTTTTCTGAGGTTAAAGGAAATCTACCATCAGAAATGTACTTATTAGGAGGTTTCATGGTAGGTTGTGTTAGAGATTTTTATCTAGGACTCAAAACAGTCCTTACTTCAGTTGTACAGGTGACTTTCATACTACATATTTCATGGCTGCCCCAGGAGCTTCAACACAAAACCAAGACACACGTCAGTCTCTTAGTATATGTAAAGATCTTCTCCCCGTTTATTGTCTCAGCTGCATATTATCACAGAAGAAAATCATCAAAGAGGTGTGAATAGAATACTGCAATGCTATTGGCCATAATGAATTCATCAGCACATTCTGCTGAGACATGTTTATCCACAGAATGAGAATGTCTCTAGAACCCAAACATTTATGATAAGAAGAAGAACATACTGAAGGTGAATCATCTCTCACATGTGCCAAGGAAAAACTTTTACAGGCAGGTTATAAATGGCTGAATCATGACACTAGCTTGACATTGGTCAGCGAACATGTCCGCTGTATCTAAAATGGCGGACAGTAGTCAAGATAGCGTCTGAAACCAGTGCGATCTCCTTAAAAGTTGCTAGTAACATGCTAAGTCCTAATCGATTTTTTTACCTAATACTAAAAAACTTCCTCAACTAAACTACACTTTATCTAACTAATATGGTAATTATAGGCATAAGCTAGTGGGACAGCCTATACATGCAGTGGGAGCAAAGACTCCCTCCACGCCCCCTTAGCCTCCATGATTCCACCTACCTGCATGTTCTCGGTGCCCACCCTTCTGGAGAGATCCAATGCCTTTGGAGCCAACCTGCTACAGAAGTGTGTGGGTGAGCGCCAAGGGTGCCCAGGTAGCTGGCATTGCAAAGGCTAATCCACACCCTAGTAGCCTCTGCCTATAATTAGCATTTTAGGTAGATAAAGTGTAGCTCAGTTTAGAAAGTTCTTTTACGGTTATCTAAAAAAGATGAGGGCATAGCATGTTACTACACTCATGGCCAAAAGTTGTGAGAATGAGACAAATGTTAATTTTTACAAAGCCTACTGCATCAGGTTTTATAATGGCAATTTGCATATACTCCAGAATGTTATAAATAGCTTATATATATATGTGTTATATAAGCTTAACAGCAATTAATTGCAAAGTCAATATTTGCAGGCCTGCTTCATTGCAGGCCTGCCTTAAAAGGAGCAGCTAACATTGTTTCGGTGATTGCTCCATTAACACAGGTGTGGGTGTTGATGAGGACAGAGCTGGAGACCAATCTGTCATGATTAAGGAAGAATCACACCACTGGAAACTTTAAAAGAAGGCTGGTGCTTGGCATCATTGTTTCTCTTCTGTTAACCATGGTTATCTCTAAATAAACACGTGGAGTCATCATTGCACTGCACAAAACTGGCCTAACAGGGGAGAGTATCGCAGCTAGAAAGATTGCACCTCAGTCAACAATCTATCGCATCATCAAGGAATTCCAGGAGAGAGGTTCCATTGTTGCCGAAAATTCTCCAGGGTGCCCAAATAGGACCAGCAAACACCAGGATCATCCCTTAAAAGTGTTTAGGCTTCGGAATCGGGCTACCAACAATGCAGAGCTTGCTCAGGAATGGCAGCAGGCAGGTGTTAGTGCATCTGCATGCACTGTGAGGCGGAGACTCTTGGAGCAAGGCCTGGTGTCAAGGAGGGCAGCAAAGAAGCCACTTCTCTCCAGAAAAAAACATCAGGGACAGACTGATATTATGCAAAAGGTACAGTGTGTGGACTGCTGATGGATCCCCTTTCCGATTGTTTGGAACATCTGGAAAACAGCTTGTTCGGAGAAGACAAGGTGAGCGATACCACCAGTCTTGTCTCATGCCAACTGTACAGCATCCTGCAGTCATTCATGTGTGGGGCGGCTTCTCAGCCAAGGGAATCGGCTCTTGCCTAAAAACAAATCCATGAATAAAGAATGGTACCAATATGTCCTCCAAGAGCAACTTCTCCCAACCGTCCAAGAGCAGTTTGGTGATCAACAATTCCTTTTCCAGCATGATGGAGCACCTTGCCATAAAGCAAAGGTGATAACTAAATGGCTCTGGGAACAAAACTTTTTTGGGTCCATGGCCTGGAAACTCCCCAGATCTTAATCCCATTGCGAACTTGTGGTCAATTATCAAGAGACAGGTGGACAAACAAAAAACAACAAATTGTGACAAAATGCAAGCATTGATTGTGCAGGAATGGACGACTATCAGTCAGGATTTGGTCCAGAAGGTGATTGAGAGCTGCCAGGGAGAATTGCAGAGGTCCTGAAGAAGAAGGGTCAACACTGCAAATACTGACTTGCTGCAGTAACTCCTTCTAACTGTCAATAAAAGCTTTTGTTCCTCATAATATGATTGCACTTCTATTTTTGTATGTGATAAAAACCTCTGACAAACACACATAAAAACACAGAGCAACAGATCATGTGAAAATATAATATTTGTGTCATTCTCAAAACTTATGGCCATGACTGTAGCTACCTGCCATCAGATCTATCTTACGAGATAGATTTCTTATGGTAGGTTAAGTAATCCATCGTCAAAATCCAGCATGATAAACCAAGGACACTAACTTTTAGATCCTGGCTCTGTGACTGTGGTAATCTTCTTATGTTTATTATAAATGGCCTCCTTCCTTCTAAAATCAACTTTTAAAATTATGTTAATGTGCCTGAAAGGCTAAAGATTCAAAGGCTGTTAGACTGTCACGCCCCTCCCCCTTTCTCCTGCTCGGAACACACCCTCTCTCTGCCTGAAGTGCCAGTGCAAGTGCTCCTGCACACTGTAACAGCATTTGAAACTGCTCTGGGAACTTTTCCAGTAGCCTTTCATATGTTTAAAATTTGACTTTAGAAGGAAGGAGGCCATGGATTACAAATTTAAGAAGATTACCACAGTCATGGTATCTGGATCTATGAGTAAGTGTCCCTGGTTTTCCATGATTGAATTTGATGGTAGATTTCCTCTAATGAAAATTTCTGGGAGGCAAGAGGAGGCGTAAAATAAAATATACTCTTCTTCTACTTCATGTTCATGTGGCATCATCCCAGTTGGTATGTGGACTCCTCCAAGTTGTCATATGGCATTTCCCGTGTCTGATTAAGAAGAGTGTTCAGCCTCGCGTGAACACTAGATTCAGAGGTCACATGGCCAAGAACAGTTGAATTGTGGTTTTTACTTGTGTGGTGAGTCTGTGCACTTACAGTCTACCACAAGCTGCAAACAGATACAACAGGGGCAGCATCACAGAACATGGATTCAAGGCAGGATTAGCTTATTTAATATTACAGGCGGTCCCCTACTTATGGACACCCAACTTACAGGCAACCCATAGTTACAGACAGACCCCTCTGACCTCTGTTGAAGCTTTCTGAATGCTTTACTATAGTCCCAGACTGCAATAATCAGCTGTAAGGTGTCTGTAATGAAGCGGGCATACCGCCGTGTGCTGGAGAGCAGGAGGAAGTGACCTCTCCTCCCTTCATAGAGAATAGTGGCGCACGGCCGCACATACGCCAAAAGATAGAGCATGCTCTATCTTTTTGGAGTGTGCGAGGCAGATCGGTGCCACACATGTGTGGCACCGTATCTGCGCCGCGCCGCTATTGCCGTCTATGGGGATGTACATGCAGCCGCAAATTTGCGGCCGCATGTACGTCCCCGCAGAAGGCCATGTGAAAGTGCCCTAAGGTGTAGACTAAAGGCATATTGTCCCTGTCTGCATGTAACAGTGCCTGTTACTAAGGAGCTGAGATGTAATTATTATAGTATAAATCACAAAACCTAAAACAACAGAAAGAATAATAAAAATATTTAACTTCTGAGCATAAACATACAGGGTCACATTTACTCTACTTTGCAGTCTGTACTATGTGCAGTTGCCTGTGTAGTGTGCAGTGGGTGCCAGATTCAGGATTTCTAGCACACATTCTTCATGAATCTAGCGCCTCCTGCACTGCCCCGACAGAGTGCACCAACTTTTTTTTGGTGCACCTTTAACATAGGGTGTGCAACACATTTCTGTTGGATGTTGCATGTTTAATCTGGCGCACGGTCCGACTGAGCACCGGAACGCCCCATTCAGTGCAGAAATTTGTGTTGCGTGAAGAATAGTGCAGCTGCGCCACAAATGTGTTGCGGACACTTCTTAAATACCTGTGCAAGCAGTTTGCAACTTAAACCAAAGTCCAACAGAAAACAGAAGCCCTTAGTAAATGTGCCCCACCGTATGATAAATGGCTCTACAAATATACTGTCTATATTGTTCCAGGTTATGGCATACAGTTTGTATCAGATTCATGTGTGCAACCTTAGGGATCTGTAATATGTACGCCATAAATATAGGAGCACATGGGCTCTGCTGTATCTGACATGTCTCTGTTCATACAAAAGCAGCTTTTAGCCCTAAAGATTTTTATTTTTTTTTTTGCTTCAGTGTATATAATTTTTCCATCTTCCATGGCTTAAAGTTCAAATAAGGAGAAGCATTTGTTGAGTCTACAAGAACAGATTAGGAAGCGACAAGGACCCTTAGCTGGCTGCTTGCATACATTACATTTCAATAAGTTGCTGAATATTTTAGAACAAGAAGGTAAAAAAATGTTATGTGGATTTGCTTGGATAAAACACATAAATGGGAGTATGTGAAAAATACACACCAGTAGCAAAAAACCTTGCAATAATTAGAAGGGGCAGAAATAAATATGTCAATTATGTCAAATCCCTTGGCAAATTTTAAATACAGTGGTTGTCACCTCTTTGCAAAATTTTTTTTTTACTTTTCTAATCAATACTCTGGGGCATGTCCATGGCAATCTGTTACCATTCCCTAAGAAGAGTGTTCAAGAGGTCAGACACTGAAAGTTGGGTTCATAGTCTCCATTGTTGTTTAGCCCAAATATACAGAACAATGCAGAAAACTACCTTTATAAACTGCCCACGTCCCCATTACCTGGACTAGGGTTACCTTATTTATGAGCAGTATCTATCCATATAAACTCAGGAAGGCTCAGTGTATTTAAAACCGAAATGTCACTGAAACTGTAGATGTATTAAACCAGTGATTTTCAACCTGTGTGCCGCGGCACACTAGTGTGCCGCGACACATGGTTGAGTGTGCCGCGGGGAGCCCCTGTGTAGCGCTGCCACCGCGCCCCCGTGTTTCTGCCCCCCATACTTACCTCCAAGCCCCGCGTCGGCGATCCGCCCATCTTCTGTAGCTCCTGCACCGCGCGGCCCATGTCACGTGACTTATGCGACCTGACGCTAGGGGCTCTTGATTAGTAAAGGGAGGCCGCTAGGGGCTCTTGATTAGTAAAGGGAGGCCGCTAGGGGCTCTTGATTAGTAAAGGGAGGCCGCTAGGGGCTCTTGATTAGTAAAGGGGGGCCGCTAGGGGCTCTTGATTAGTAAAGGGAGGCCGCTAGGGGCTCTTGAATAGTAAAGGGAGGCCGCTAGGGTCTTTTAATTAGTAAAGGGAGGCTGCTAGAGATTTTTATTAGTAAAGGGAGGGCGCTAGGGGTTTTTTTATTAGTAAAGAGAGGCCGCTAGGGTTTTTTTTATTAGTAAAGAGAGGCCTTTTATGACTGTTTTAGTGTCATTTTGTGCTAAAAAAAGGTTGAAAATCACTGTATTAAACCACCAATTTTTCACTTACATTTTTGTATGGAGAGCTGCATTTTCTTATATTCTATATATCCTATAAATTCTGGGGGTAGTCCTGTAGCCTGGACTTCTAGCCGCTTTCATCCCTTTCCCTTTGATGTAAAGTTGTTTAATTATGCTGATCTAGATTTATCTATCTACAAGAAGATTATTCAAGCAGCACAAAAAACATAAGAGAAGACAATGGTGAGTGTATGCCGTGTAGGGCCAGGCATCAGATCATCCAAAAATATCAACCAAAAAACATCACTCCAGAGGATCAGTGGGTTTTATTTCATATCCAGAGCAATGTTTCGGCTCAGACAGGGAGCCTTGGATTGAGAAAATCTCACTTTCTGAACCGAAACATTGCTCTGTATATGCAATAGAAGCCACTGAGGCACTTTTTTTTACTTGTTCCTACCTATCTACTCTATCTATCTGTCTATCAATCAATCTTTCTAATATCTATCTATCTACCAATCGTGAAGGAAAATTTGACAGTATAGCCCTACTTCAGCACTTTTCAGCGAAGAGAGGAGAAGGCAGAAGTGATAATGAACCACTTCTACTTTCTCCTTAATGTCTCTGGCTGACATTGAAAGACATTGAACCGCCATGATCGTCAGGATCCAGTAATGCTTATTGTTGATTGGCTGCCTTGTCCTGCAGGAGGATGTCCTGAGACCTGTCTGCTGATCTATGTGCCAGGGCAGGGACTTGCAGGCTCACCGAGAGGACTCTGCGTGCCTCCTAGGGAGGTCTCTGCCACCTGGAGAGGGCTCTGAGTGCCTCCTAGGGAGGGCTCTGCCACCTGGAGAGGGCTCTGAGTGCCTCCTAGAGAGGGCTCTGCTGCCTGGAGAGGGCTCTGAGTGCCTCCTAGGAGGGTTCTGCTGCCTGGAGAGGGCTGTGAGTGCTGCCTTGAGAGGGCTCTGAGTGCCTCCTAGGGAAGCCTCTGCTACCTGAAGAGGGCTCTGAGTGCCTCCTAGGGAGGGCTCTGCCACCTGGAGAGGGCTCTGAGTGCCTCCTCGGGAGGGTTCTGCTGCCTGAAGAGGGCTCTGATTGCCACCTGGAGAGGGGTCTGAGTGCCTCCTAGAGAGGGTTCTGCTGCCTGGAAAGGGCTGTGAGTGCCTCCTAGGGAGGATTCTGCTGCCTGGAGAGGGCTGTGAGTGCCGCCTGCAGAGGGCTCTGATTGCCTCCTAGGGAGGGCTCTGCTAACTGGAGAGGGATCTGAGTGCCTCCTAGGGAGGGCTCTGCTGCCTGGAGAGGACTCTGCATGCCTCCTAGGGAGGGCTCTGCTGCCTGGAGAGGGCTCTGAGTGCCTCCTAGGGAGGGTTCTGCTGCCTGGAGAGGGCTCAGATTGGCATCTGGAGAGGGCTCTGAGTGCCTCCTACAGAGGGTTCTGCTGCCTGGAGAGGGCTGTGAGTGCCTCCTAGAGAGGGCTCTGCCACCTAGAAAGGGCTCTACTGCCTGGAGAGGGCTCTGATTACCACCTCTGACACCCATGCCATAGCTTTGCCATCACTGGATTAGACAGTCGAAATATATTTCAAGTTTATCATTCAGCCTCAGCCACTAAATCTGGCACTAGCCAAATTATTGGACAGTCTTGGTGCATCGGCCCCTTAGTCTTTTGCTAGTACCATATCGCACAACACTAACCACAAACACATCTCCAAGTAACTTTCACACGTTTTGTGCATAATGCATGACCCGCAGCCAGAAAACTTGTTTCCAATTTAATAATTGAATTCTACAGATTTGATAAATATTGTTTCAGATGGTTGTCTCCAAACACTGAGATAAACTCTACATGCTTAATGGGAAGAAATGCGTGGAAAGTGTAAAACATAAGGATAAACAAGTTGTGGTATTTGTATTCCTTACCGGGGGCCTGTAAATCTATTCTGTGCTTTAGTGAATATTTAAATACATGCTCAGAATACATTGTGTTATACAGGGTTCATTATATACTCAAATAACTGGAAACACTTATTTCAAGGGAGCATTATAGGCTTCCACCAGAACTATAACGAGACGATGGTATTAATCTGCATGCTTCATTTTATTGTGTTTTCCATGCAGCTCGGCAAACATAATGTGTCCTCCTTCTGTCGAATCTTTAATGTTACCTTATTATCACTTCTCCGCATATTATCAGACCTTCCACTTCCTTCCAGCATAATGATTTTTTTTTTTTTCATGTCAACATTGATACAGTTCATAAAACTTTGCAAAATGCTGGCATGTGATTATATTGTGCAAATTAATCTTCACGTTGGTTTCATCACTGAGAAAAAAAAATTTAGAATGTGTTTATGATTATTATTTATGGAAAAATGGAAGTAATTGCCAAGACCGTAAATACCTTGCTACTGTAATTATTTGCGTCCCATTTACTTTGGAACATCATATTTTCTAAGAAAAATAATTGCCTGGATATGGTAAATAATTGCTCCTCTTAAATACCACATGGTTAAAAAGCTACAATGGTGGTACATTAGCTGGGGCTCCAATATGTATTGTAATATTGTGTGCCGAGTCAGCAGAATTTGGATACAATAATACAATTTAGTATTTTATAAAATATTTTTATTTCTAATTTATGCTTAAAACATCAGAAGTCTAATAATTAATTTTTATCTAGATATAATTTTTGCTTTTAATAAATCAGCACAGCAAAGTATAATTTTTCATAATTTTTAAATATATTATCATTAACAATATTATTGAATAATTGAATAAAATAAAGAGTGTATTGATCATTAATGAGGTTTTTTAGCCACATCATGTTTTCCCCTATACACAGAATAAGTGGATAAACGGTGGGTGTCCTAGTAGTACGACACCCACAGATTGTCAGGATTGGGGTTCTTTGTGCCCCAAATGAATGGAGCAAAAGGTTGGTCACACATATCACACTCTTTCAGTGCCATAAAGATGAATAGAGAAGTAAGTGCATGTGAGATCAGCTGCTGAGTTCATTTGGGGTTACAAAAGAAACCACTGATCACCACTGGGATCACCCCAATTAGCAGGTTATCCCCTATCCTGTGTATACCTCTTTAATATCAGAGAATGGAAACAAAGTTACACTAAAACAGCTCATCCATTAGTCTGATAACTGAGCTGTTGCTTACACCACTTTTGGTAGTTGAAATTAGCAGATTAATTTGGGTCCATGGTGTAGGACCACCAGTAATCTATCATTGGTGACTTGTCCAATGGAAGGGTCAGTAATATATATATATACCATAATACTCAAGTATAAAGCCTAGTTTTTTCAGCACAAAAAAATGTGCTGAAACCCCAAACTCGGCTTATACTCGAGTAAAAAAAATATAGGTCTTACCAGGTTTTTGTGGTAAAATTAGGGGCCTCGGCTTATACTTGGGTCGGCTTATACTCGAGTATATACGGTATATATTAGCTGGAAAATGTACACTAAGCAAACATTGAGAAAGTAAAAGACTGATATGCATATTGAGGTTGAAACTCTCTGGTGCTTTTACAATAGTTTATTTGTCAGTAAAATGTAAGTGACTGCGGCATTTTCGGGGGCATAGTGTGGAGAAGTGCGACAAAACCAGAAGACATCTGGGGACAAATTTGACAGCTAAAGTTTATGGCTTGGCGTGGAGAGTCATTGTAGAGTATGGTAAGTTATGGAGTATAGCTGTCATCTGTAAGTTGCTTGCTCGTTCTTCTGCTTTGTCCAATCAGCACTGTAGTGCTGTAGCATGGGTGAGAACTCTCTGCATATGTGGTGCCATTGAAAGAAGTCTCAGTAAGCCACAACTATCTTCCAAATCTGGATCTAGATACCTATCAGCAAAGATATATCTCCTTTTGCACTCAATTTATGAGGACAAGAGATGGCTTAAAGTGGTTAGCCACATATTTTTTTTATGTGTGTCATTGCAGGGGGGGGGGGGGGGCAGGATATTAAGTAATTTACCAATTTGCATCTACTACTAGTTTTGCTCCACTTTCTTGATATGTAAAGTGAAGCCTTCTGTCTTCATCAACCATACATTCCTGTACATAAAATTGCCGCAGATAAAGGGTCATGTGATCTCTATCTGTGCATGAGCAATCACCCTGCCAGGACCTTATAATAGTATCCATGAATATAAAATCAAGGTCCTGGTAGGGCTATTGTTAATAGACAGTTAGAGATCACATGACCCTCCATCTGCGGCCATTTTACGGACAGGAATCTCTGGCTGATGAGGTGTAAGACAGGCCTCACTACAAATCAAGAAAGTGGAGCAGAACTTTTAATAGATGTAGATTGGTAAATTATCTAATATCCTGGGCCTCCGCACTTACACTTACAAAAGCATGATCAATCTAAGGGTTAAGAAATGAGTAATATGTAACAATATTATTTTTTAAACTTACAGATGGACTAAAATTAATAAAACAAGGTTAACAGTTGTTGCCATTACTACTATTTTTCTATTTTCCCTTATGAGATTTTAATAAATCACGAGGCAAATGAGGCTGGTGTGATAAAGCCATAACCTGCAAATCTCTTTATGTTTGTTCCACGCTTCAGTGATTATTAACGATGGCTTTTTAATGTATTCGTGTAATAAACTCCTAATTTACAGCAAGCTGGGAGCATCTCTCTTTCTCGTAAATTACCTTGTAAGGATAGTGATTGTCGATTGTTTATTATAGGTATTATTACTCAGATATACAGTACATTAGCATTATGTCATATTTGACACTGACCTTACTGCAAATTACATGAAAAATACCACAACACACAAAGGTCAGGAAGATACTTTACATGGTGAGATAATAGAACATTTCTAGTTTGCAGCACAGTAGTAAATTCTGTATACTGTTTATACTAATAGGATAACTGGGGTATAAAGCAGGTCTACTAGGGATGAGAATTATTCTTGGCTGGTTGAAACATTAATTACAGGAATTCTACCACTAGCTGGTAGACATATTAAACTACAAATTCTTACCTAAGCTCCTCTTGATGTTGGATCTTTCTCTAAGCTTGACAAGCTGGGATGACCTAACAAATAAACTTATAATTAGCAGCCCAGAGCGGTGATATGAATGGTATGGGAGGCTAATTACGCACGGCCCTCACATTACGTCACCACTTTCTTCCAGCATGGTGACGAGGTGGTGGCTAATCAGCTACCCGGAAAACCGGACATCTCATCCCTGCACTCTGGGCTGCTAATTATAAGTTTCTTTTCTAGGTGTGTCAATGTGTGTCAAGCTTAGTTAAAGGGGTATTCTCGTCTGGGCATTCACATTCAGTTTAATTAATCTGCCATACATAAACATTTCTTCAATTAGATGTTATTAAAAAAATTTACCTGTATGAGGATAATTTCTCATAAATGTAGTTATATGGTCCCTTAGAAACAAGATTTTGTCCTTGGATACGGCCCCCTCTGCTGGAGGGAATGCACAAAGAAACTAAAGATTTTTGGATATGAAGTGTCTGGGAGTTACTTCAGGTCCCACAGCCGTCCTGTGGTAATGATCGCTGAATCCAGATGGTCAGGCAGGACTCTATAGCGCATGCCTGGCCACTGCTGCCAAAATGTGAGGTGGTCGTATCTGAGGAAGCTATGTCGTTTCTAAGGGACAACATGGCTACATTTTTTTTAATAACATCAAATTGAAGAAATGTCTACATATGGCAAATAAATTAATTTAAATGTAAATGCCCGGATGGGAATACCCCTTTAAGGACAATACATCAAGAGGAGCATAGGTGAGTAATTGTGATTCCTTTAACAAAAATCTTTTTACTGGTGAATGTAATAGGAGCAAATTCACGGGTTTACAATGACCACTGAATAATGTGGTCAATACTGAAAATGATAATGGGTTGCTTGTTCACCCTGATTGATTTAGATATCATTGACATTCACGTGACATTTTTTTATACAGTACAGTAAAGGAACACAGGAAACATTTTATTAAGATATACAGTGTAAGGTCTCATAGGTGTGAGCTAGTAACACAAACTGTGGCTAACTCAGTGCCCCATTGTATTCTTTTGGGCATGTTCCCTGTGTTCACAGTGGGGCTCCATAAATCACAAATGTGATCAGTCGGTGGAAACATACAAGTGGGCTGGTCAAATCCCATGGTCAGAGCAGAGTGCAGAGGATGAAAGTTCCAGCATCAGTGTAAATTTTGATGGGGGAAGTCCCGGTCTGGTGTTCTGTTGGAACATTAATTTATCAGCTGGAATGTGTGTAGGAATTTGTTAGTTTCCCTGGAGACCTGTAATATAACATTACACAGTTCTTATTATATATCATAAAAAATATTTAACATAAAATCATAGAATATACAGTGCTACAATGAAGCAAATCTACCCTATAATACTTTGGTGCAGATCCAAGCTAAGACAAAACCTTATAAGGCTGATGTCATGGTCGGGGGAAAAAAATCCTCCTTGATACCTAAGATTAGCTAGAGTGGCTTATTCCTAAAACTCTATTTCCCATAACATGGTATTTTTAGTTTTAAGAAAGTTATTTAGGCCTGTCCTGAACTGAAACTATCAAAACATCCTGTAAAAAATGTGTGAGGAAATTATCCTTCCTCTAGAAATATAGGGGTGCATTTATCATTTTCTGGTGCTAATTGCACTAGTGTATGATGCTGGCCCTGCCCCAAAGATAAATCCATCAAAGTTTTTCAGGCACTGGTTATGGCCCTATACTACACAAGGTCACACATGGGGATGAATAGCCTGCACCTGAAAAGACGCAGGCTATAGGCAAAGTGCAGGCGGCAGGTAGACTTATGAAGCTCCTTTTCTGGGGATAGGCAATATGCATTTTTTAGCTAAAAACTGTATGGGCCATAGTTAATATAGTGCTATAGGAAACTGTAATTAGATTTATTAGAGAAAATCTGTTGGAAGGTTCCCTTTAGTGACAGTAAATATAAAATTACTGTATAGTTCTAATAAACCAGTAATGTTATTGGATAGTACCTCATATCAGAAGGCACATGAAGCAAAATTATGTAAGTTCAATCATATAATTTGTTCTAAAATATTCAGATTGTTGGTTGTCCAAAATTTAAACTGCAAAGGAAAACTAGTTAAAGCACCATAACCTTTACAAAGGCAAATTCACAATCTGGTGGGTAGAGATGAGAAAACATTATCTTTGATGCACCAAATCAGCAGCGCATAGTATACAATGGAGAATAAATGTGTCCATTATCATGTTTCATTTGTCAAAAAGCAAATCTATTTGCCAAATTGCGTGTAAATTGCAAACCAATCAGCAAATTATCAACCATGAATGGGGTCAAGAGTTGACTTACCGCAACTAATGAGCTTCTAGGGACTGCAGTGATAGGAGATAATTCATCCTAAGGAAATTTATTTAAAAAGTAGTAACGTTCCAGATATATTTTTATTTCTATCATTCGAACTTTGCATTTTTTTTTTCGAATAGCTGCTATTTTATAACATGTCTCTTGTGTTGACTGTGCGCTCTTCAGATGCTCAGACATTTCAGGAACTTTGTGTTTCTTTTAAGCAGCTGTTGAGACTGGTTAATTGGAAAGTGACACATGGCCCGTTAGCATTTACGCAGGACTGAATTTCACACTACTTCTCAAACTATCATTGCCATTTGCCAAGTTCTCTAAGCTTTTAATCAGTTCAGTTATCATTGCCGGCTTCCAGGAGATGATTTCATAGTTGTAAAAATATTTGAAGAATTTTGCAATGACAACATTATCGCTAAATCATTTGTAGCGAGCGTTCATGTACAACGATTGACGTCATGGCTCGTCTTACCATGAGCGGACTCTACGTTATGACATACAATGCAGTACATTTGGCATCATGTGGCAGTGCTGAGACAGGAAATTCCCTCTGGTGCCATGAACAGAGGCTTAAACTCGGAAAGATGTAGATTTGGAATTGTTGAATGGCTTTGAATCTAAGCACTGAAAGCTTTAAATGAACTCATCGGAGAAAGAAATGAGAGAAGACGTTAAAATCCTTACATTTTACTTGCATGGAAGAGACTTTGTTACTGTGGGGCATATTTAAGCAATCCTACTTTATTACAAAATCTGCTAAGAGTAGACTGGAGATTTGTGCTCTAGCTTTTAACTTTTATATAAATCCATTTAGGTCTCCCCTTTTTTGACATTAGGGCCATCTTTCAACGATAAGGTCTTTGCTGTAATTTGTTTGGGGGGGCTTTAATTTTACCAATTGGATAGCCGGCTAGTGCTTCCAGATTAATTGACATGTTGCAATTCACAAAACAACCACTGGGTGTTCACACATAGACACATATGATGATAGATTATTATTCTGGTTGTGGGGGGCTTAGCCACTGGGAACCAATCTGTGCATCCCAAAATAATTGTTAGACCTCATGCACATGACTGTTTGGGGTACTGTGATCTTACCGCACAATTTGTGGTCAGATCAGGGCCCCCATTGAGGTTTATGGCACCCAAACATGGTGTGGTGAGAACACTCTCATTGGCAGCTTTCTGGAGAGAGGGGAGGAGTTTTATGCCATGTTGTCAAAAATACAAAATAGCAAATTAACATTCATTTTCCAAATATGCTCAATAATTGAAGCCAGACTACTAGCCCTTTGCTGTAGATCATTTATGCAATTATCCAACTATTAGGCCTCATGCTTACATAGTTTAGATGCAAAAAACAATGAAAACTCACTGTCTCATAATTTTCTATTGGGCACCCTTATGACACAGTGTATGTACCATGAGAAACCCTAGTCAGGGCCGGCGCCAGCACTAAGTATACCTGGGCAAGTGCCAAGGCCAAGGGCTGCTGGGGGGGTAGCCCACATAATGCTGTACATAAGGAATTTGTGCGGGTAATGGGGCTGTATTTAATGAATCCATAGGGGGTGAGAGGGGCTTTATATAAAATAACCATGAGGGGGTTATTTGGTATGATTAACTAGGGAATATTTTAGGGAACAGGTGAATTTTTAATGCCACCACGTGAGTTCACTGCAAAGGGGCTCACTCAGGCTCTGTCGCCAAGGGGCCTACTGCGACCTGGAGCCAACCCTGACCGACTCACTGTGCCTTGAGTGCGCTAACTACCTGTTACACAAAATATATGGTAGGTCCTTTTCTTCCACTTTTTTGTGACCAGATCAGTCATTTCCTGTGGACATTGGCATTAGCGTTCAACCGCCCATGTCAAACGTCCTGCAAGCATGAGGTCTTAGAAAGATATGGTTTGCCTTAATGAGTAAACATAGAGTAAAATATAATGTACTCAATATGTTACAGGTATAATAAAATGCATGACACATTTCATAAAATTTTGTACAGAACTGTGATTCTGATACCATAACGCAAACCTTACCAGCAAAATAATCATTAGTAATGTAGCACCACATAACATAGCAACTACAGATTATCATAAAAACACTGTGATAAAATGCTCTAAAATTCTGAAGTAAGCCAAATATTTTTGTTTCTTATGTTTTCATTCGACATATTTGTGTATTTTATTGTATATTTTTAATACTTTTAACACAGACATAAGCAAAACATTGTCTAGACAGTCCAACGTCTACATTCACCTTTAAGTACTGTATAAAATGTCTGCGTATGGATCGGTATCTTTGTATATGTTCCAGACATCCACATTGAATATCCTATATGTCAACGTCAGCTTCTTCACAGCCTGCAAAATAGCAAAAAAAATTAATAAGGGAACAAAATCATCCTTGAGACAACTTTAGTTAAATAGTTCTTCAAGAAAGCATCTTGGAACAGGTTACGGCGATATCTGACAGCTTCTTATTTTTCCTGAAATAACTTGGCTGTTTTTGTTAAACTTCTGTGGTTGTTAAACCTTTCAAGAATTTATTTATTTTCCATTTGGAATAAAAAAGATACTTTAAGAAGATTCGGAATCACAGAAGTGTAGTGCATTTGTCATCGCTCTTCTTTCCCAGGCTCATCCTGTTTGTTCTGGTAGACTCAGATTAGCATGTCAAGATGCCACCGACTTCAACATTTTACTCTGATGGAAGCAGCAAAGAGGAAGACAGACTTTACCGATTTCTTTACACTCCTTTCATTTCTTAGTTTTTGTATGGGAAGATGATTGTAAAGTGTTTCAGAAGAGCCTCGGTGTTAGACAGAAGGAGGGATGTACCATAATAACGTTCTAAAACCAATGGTAGTGAGAGAGTTTATTTTTAGACATTAGTGGCAAACTTGTCATCTAGTGATTTGATATAAATTATACCTTTAATTTATTTTAAGTTTACTAAATTTATCAAAGGGAACTCGAGCAGAAATTACGGGTCTCTCATGTGCTCTGCTATTGAATGTGTTATTGCACTTGATATCTCTCTTTATCACATTGAGATGGTTGTTTGGCAGCAGTATGAATCTGCCATCTATTTTTGTAAGTTCTATGGAAAAGTATGTGTCATGGGCACCAGAACCTCCTGTATGATGGACTGTACCACAGAGGGGAGACAGAAACTCCCATCACATGTAACACTGGTTAACATGACTGCAAGTGGGTTAATTCACTTAGGCTGCGTTCACACTGCCGTACCACATGGTAGCCCCACCCCCAGATCCCTTCTGGCTCTAGCCCTCTATAGGTTCTATAGAGGGCTAGTAAAGGTTTGTATACTTTTCAGTGAATGCAGGACACACCCGTGTTTGTCATTGGGACCCAGTGATTATTCTATTTAATCTGTTTAAGGATGAATGTGTTTTTTTGTTTTTGTTTGTTGGGAAGGTGACATTTGAATGGGGCTTTACTTTATCCCTCTATTATTACCTGTGAATAGAGTAAAAAAAAGGTAATTAACAGATTTGCTCTTTTCTTCTCCCTTTGTACTATGGCATCAAAAATTAGCATACTAACCTTATCTTTTCTCATTTAAACTCATGAAACTAAAAAAAATTAGGAAATAACATTACTGTTTCAAGCTATTTATCATAAGTAAATTATAAATGAATCATTTTTTTGGTGCACCTTTAATAATGACCGCATGACACACTTTGTACTTTGTGTGTTAAATCTGGCGCACGGTCCAACTGAGCACCGGAACACCCATTTCAGTGCAGAAATTTGTATCTCATAAAGAATAGTGCCGCTGAACTACAAAATGATTATGTTTCTTAAATATATACTCGAGTATAAGCCTAGTTTTTCAGCACATAAAAATGTGCTGAAAACCCACACTCGGCTTATACTCGAGTAAAAAAATGTAGGTTTTTGTGGTAAAATGAGGGGCCTCGGCTTATTCTTGGGTCGGCTTATACTCGAGTATATACGGTACCTGTGCAAGCAGTTTGCACTGAAAAGAATGTGCAAAGTCCAACAGAAAACTGACGCACGGCCCTAAGTATATGTGCCCCATCGTCTCTGAACATGCATAAGTTCCTTCTTCCTCCTTTACTAGATAGCATAGCATAGCGATGAGGAAAGTGAAAATGCAGTATAAAAAAGTAGAATTTCTCGAGCAGATAATGATTACATTAGAAAAACAAAACAAATCCTCCTTCCAGTCTAACAGCAGATTCAGCTGCTTTCCGTGAGCTTTTCGCTGCTTAAGTCTCGTCAACTTTATACAGTCTGTTCCAATAAGAAAAAAAAAGAGAGAGAAAAAAAATTCACAAAAACAAGAATGATTTTCTAACTGGCTAGCGCTTTGTATTTTCAGCCAAGACTTCCGACCACACAAAGTCTAGTGGTAAATAAAATGTTTGTGAGAATACTTAAGCATCCATGCATCATTCGCTTCACCCATCTTTGTTATTCACATAGGGATTCATTCTGTCTTCCCGTAAAGAAGACGATATTAATCCTTTTATCCCTGAGACCAGCAAAACATCCAATAACCCAACAACTGTGAACGGAACATGTATTATTAAACAGCAGCACAACTGATTTTCTCATGCCAAATCTAAAACCACCAAAATCTCCAAGTCTCCTTCTAACTTCCACTTAATAAGGGAATTGTTCCTTATTTGCTCATCTGTTTACCCAAACAAGTCACACAACAGGCATTACCCGACGTCAGGATTTCTGACTTCTTCTGTTATCGTTACAGGTGCAAAACTAATTATTTTATAACCAATATAAAGTAATGAAAAAGTGAATGATGAGAACCCAGGGGAGGAGAGATTTATGTCTTCCTGAAATACACTTAGGATATTACCTGGGTTGGTAATAAATTACAATATAATTTTCAGTCTCATTTAGCTTACTTTGATGTGCATATGGTCCGCGGTTGTGCGGAAAGCGTAGACGTGTGATGAGGTTCGCAAATGTTTTTAATTCTAAAGTAATTAGACAGATTTGGATACATTTCTAGTGAAATCATTAGGAACGCTATAACTTCTTGTTTGCGTTACTGGATCTCCCCCATTCGGGTGCAGAATGTATAACAGTTTATCTATGTGGCAATAACTGGTGATTTATAAGAGCACAACATGTACATGTGAAGTAGGGGGTTCAATGTATAGTATAGTCCACGGATCTAAAAAAGGTAGAAAAGCAGCTGCCTGAAGGCTGTTTGCCTTAAAGGGGTTGAAAAACATGTCCGCTTTGTTCCAATACAGCACCACACTGGACCATGGTTTTTGCCGGTGTTGCAGTTTTGTTGTATGGAAATAAATGGAGCTTAGTTGCAAATCTACTCTCTACCCATAGTCAGATGTGGAGTTGTTTCTGGAACAAAGCAGACATGTTTTTCAACCTTTCAGACATCCCCTTTAATGCGCAAACCCCCCAATGTATACTGGAAGTCATTTGAAAAGTGTCAAATTATAAGCCTTCTGGCAATTATACTAGAATGTATTTTGTCCAAATATATCTAACGACAGAACTTTAGAAAACATTTGTGAATATTAGAACTATTACTTAACACTATCAACGGGCACCCTAAATAATATTTGAAAGGAATATGGAAAGTTAAAGGAGTTTCCCAGTTTATCTACTGGTTAGATGATTACTGATAGATCATTTTGAATACTAGAACTTTCGCTGATCACCATAGAAGAGAAATTATAGCAGGGAAATATGTTCACACAGTAAAAAAAGCTAAATGGGAGATGTCAACACGGCTCCAGTCTCTACGGTATCAGCAGTGGTGCTCAGATGAGGAGTAAGTCTGTACAGCATATAATAAGAAAAAAAGCAGTGGCACTCACCAGTCCGATAAAATGCAGGTACTTTGAGTATGTGAGGTTCGTGCGGGGAGGACGCCAGTGCTTTTTTCTTATTACAGTAATCCAGCGCACCGGATTCTAAGGCCATCAATTAATGCCTGCTAAAACGTCTAGGTTCATATATAAGGCGCACCAGATTATAAGGATGAATGACCAGCAGGTGGCAGACCTGTGCACGGTTCAAGGCAGTTGTTGTCTGTAAGTACGGTTCATATATAAGGCGCACTGGACTATAAGGCGCACCTTTGATTTCTGAGAAAATCAAAGGATTTTTTGTGTGCCTTATAGTCCGAAAAATACTATATATGCTGCACAGAAATTTCACCGATCACTATACTGGAAGATATTGGTTCCCCATTTTCCCCAGAGACAAAAGTTTAGGGTAAGATTTACCTGAGAGCACAACTGTGCCAGTTGTCCATGGCCACCAATCAGAGCTCAGCTTTCATGATGGAAAGTAAAAGCTGAGATTCAGGGGTTTTTTTTATGGACAACTAGAACACTTCTGCTCTCAGAATCTTCTGATAAATCTCCTCCATAGAGAACAACAGTTCCCCTGATCTCCTGGACCCCAAACGATTGATTGGGTCTCTAATGGATATCTTTGTCCTTGAAGACATTTTGCCAAAATGTCATGAAACCAATTCAATACAAAATAGGGAGCAACTACCTCATCCTCTGACAGTCTGCATCCCACATACCACAAAACAAAATTGTCTTGAAAAGATGACTATTTCCAATCACAACCGGTCTATCTTAATATATCAAACCAAGAACGTTCCATCACTGACATAGACTTTCAGTCGAGCTCCATGGAGCATATTGGGGTTTTCATTTGTTTTATTCACAAGGCAAGGCCCATATTAGGGCAATGCATCAGTTCCACCATGGGCTTGAAAAAGTTTCCATATCCTAATAATAAACTATTTAAACTTTGACTTTGTTATCATGAATAGTTACATGTTTATCTCAAGCCATGAAGCGTAAGGACGGAGTATACGGATGTACTGTATATGGGAATGCCTTCAAGCCCGGATTTTGCTGCATCTGTGTTTTCCTTTGTATCCCTGGAGTTTTCCACTGGAGCGCCATCCTTAAAGGGGTATTCTCGCCTGGGCATTCATGTTCAGTTTGATAAATCTGCCATATATAAACATTTCTTCAATTAGATGTTATTAAAAAAAATGTTCCTGTGTGAAGATAATTTTTCATAAATGTAGTGATTTTGTCCCTTAGAAACGAGATTGCTTCCTCGGATACGGCCACCTCTGCCTGAGAGATTGCACAAATAAACAAAAAGGTTTTGGTATATGAAATGTCCAGGAGTTACTGCAAGTCCCACAGCCGTCCTGTGGTAATGATCGCTGAAGCCAAGAGGACGGGCAGGACTTTATAGCCCAAGTCTGGCCATCGCTGCCAGAGTGGGACGTGGTCGTATCCGAGGAAGCCATCTGGTTTCTAAGGGACAACATGACTACATTTATGAGAAATTATCTTCACACAGGAACATTTTTTTTAATAACATACAATTGAAGAAATGTTTATATATGGAAGATTAGTGAAACTGTATGTGAATGCCAAGATGAGCATACTCCTTTAATTTACAATCATTACTCTTCCAGCACACTCTGAAACACCAACCAGAATTTCAGGAATCGCATCAGAAAGATGTGATCTGATCCTATTGCTCCCATAGAACATAACATAGAATATCATTTTGCTCTCCTTTCATGGGCTTCTCAGTGAGGTTGGTATGACGGGCACCTTTGAAGAATAGTACAATAACATTTTTTTTTTGGCTTTAGGCAGAAATGCAAATATCACCCCCTAACCATAGATTTACACATATTGTGGTATAGATAAGCTTATTATTCACTTTCATGGAGGCTTTGATGTGCTAAGTAGGACATTAGAGCATACAGAGGACGTATCATGTACCCTACATAGAGAAAAGACTCACATACAAAGACATAATAACCATCAAGACGATTTCAACCCTTTGCTCAAGTAGGAGAAACATTTCCGTATCTTTTCAGCCAAAACTTTTCTGTTAAACACAGAATTTCTAATTGTTTATGCAGTAATGTATATCACACACATCATTACCGTATACCTCATACCAGCAGTCTATACAGTCTTTGCTATGGTTTATGGAAAAATATGGACATGTAGTAATACACATTCATTTTATTCATTGAAACATTATTGGGCATCAACCTTTTGGTATCTTCCTATCACCAGCAGTATTTTTGCTAGTAAAAAAAAAAACAATATTTCTATGAAATCTCCATTATCACTGCACTTTTTGTCTTATATGACATGTACAGGGATGTGTATTTTGGCCATGTGATAGACGTGGTTTCAACTGCCCATGTATTTCAATGCAACCAAGACTGCGCATTATAAAACAGGTCATTCCTACCCATGTATCTTCTACTGTCATCAGAGCACGGACGGACCTCACACCCCCATGACACATGGGCCACAAACAACAGACCACAGGTCCATAGTCTGTGACCCAGGAAAAGTACACATTGGTCTTTAGTAAACTCTACAGTAAATCTACCATCAATAAAGATGAACCAGACACACTTAGGCCTCGTGCACATGACTGTCTGGAATCCCTCATAGACAGCTATGGCGCCTGGGCTTGACCGGTGAGCACAAAAAGTGCTCACAGTAGCGTTCCATGGCCGCAAAAAGATAGAGCATGCTGGAGCAGGGGTGAGCAGTGCCGAACGGCCAGGTAGGGATAAATTTATGTGCATGAGGCCTAACTCATAGATCCAGGCACTGATATATATTTGTAATCCATGGCCTCCCTTCTGCTAAAATCAATGTTTAAAATTATGCTAATGAGCCTGAAGGTTCTCCATAGCCTGAGTTAGCAGACTGTTACACTGTCTCCCTCCCCCTCCCCCCATACAGGCAGTATTAAATAGCTGTAGCTTGATATGTCCATATATGTGACACAGGAGTAGGACTACTACACAGTGCCCATCTGTACAGGGTAGGAGTGATAGTACAGTGCCCGTACATACAGGATAGGAAAAGCATCACTCTGCTCTGCCCATATGTAAAGGATGGGAGGAATAATACTGGAGGTGCCCATAAATGTAGGATAGAAGTAGTAGTACTGTGCTGTACCAATAAACACAGTATAAAATAGCTTTACTGTGATAGGCCCAGATATGTAGGATAGGAGTAGTATTACACAGTGCCCAAATGTACTGGATAGGAGTAATAGTACTGTGTACTGTACTGGAGGAGTAGTAGTGTTCTCTGCCCATATATACAGGATAGGAGCTGTAGCAAAGTGTAGTGTCCATAAGATAGTAGTGGTAATACTGTGCTGTGCCCATATATGCAGTATAAAATAGATACACTGTGATGTGTCCACATATTTAGGATAGGAGTACCACACAGTGTAATTGTGTAGTTGAAAGGAGTACTAGTACTCTGTCCATACATACAGAATAGGAGTAATAGTACTGTGCCCATACATTTATGAAAGGAGTAATAGTACTGTGCCTGTACATACATGATAGGAGTAATAGTACTGTGCCCATACATACATGATAGGAGTAATAGTACTGTGCCCATACATACATGATAGGAGTAATAGTACTGTGCCCATACATACATGATAGGAGTAATAGTACTGTGCTCTATTCATAACTGCAGGATGTACTGTGCTGTGTTTGTTAATGTAGGATATATGTAGAAGTACTATGATGTGTCCATAAACACCGGATATGAGCACAGAAATGCTATAGCCCAGATTTATGAAAAGTAGGTGCAGTTTGCCTCACTTTGCAGGATGCGCCAGATTATGAAATACTGGTGCACGGAATAATCTGGCACCCCCTGCGCTGCTCGGGAAGTGTGCTCCCACTTTTTTTAGTGCACCCTTAACAAACAGTGTACGGCAGAATTTAGTCAAATTGCTATAATAAATGTGGTGCACAGTCCGAATCGTTTTTTGAACGCTGCAGAATTTTGTTGTACGGTGGACCGCGACACAATACTGGCGCAAACACTGCATAAATAGATGTACAGCAGTTTGTACATTATTTTTAGTGCAAAGTCAGACAGAAAACAGGCGCCAAAGCTAGAGTTTATCATGCTGGATTTTGATGGTAGATTTCCTCTAAATTACTTTGCTACTCAAGGATGTAGAATTAATTAAAGGTGAGACTGACTGGGGGCCCCGTTACCATCTACACTATGGTTAAAAACTTCCCTTACTGTGACATCACTGGGGCAGATTTATCACGCTGTCTGAAAGTCAGAATATTCTTAGATGCCCATGGCAGCCAATTACAACTCAGCTTTCATTTTATCAGTGCTGATGAATATTTTAAAGGGGAGCTGTGATTGGTTCCCATGGGCAACTAAGAATATTCTGACTTTCAGACTGCTTGATAAATCTGCCCCAGTGATGTCACAGTAAGGGCAGTGTACATTATTCAAGTGACCAAATACCTACTTACTCCTACTAACTTACAAACTCACTGCTGAACATCATCATAGGAGTGAGGCCTCCTAGTTTCTTGTTAGGCCCTTGCTGTATGGTAAAAAAAAATACCGGTATAAAAGGATAACAAAATGATTTTACTTTACAGTAAACAGGATTTGTAATCTTAAAAATAATAAAACAGGACTCCTAGAAATCCGAGCAGTTGGCACATCTTTTGTAGTAGAACCTAAAACACAACATGTTCACTCATAAAGCTTTGGCCTTTTTTCTTTACTTGGATATATCCACATATGTTCCATTATCACTCAGAAAACACCCACGCAGAGAAGATCTAAAGATTTAGAATAAAAGTGCATGACGTCCGGCTGGGCGTAATCTCAGATTATCCACGTTTTATTTCCGTGGGTCCATAGGTTGCTAGGAGAAGGCTTGACAATCTGGCAGCAATCTTCTGGATGTCTTACGACTTACGATGTAATAGATGGAGGAAAATCGCAATTGCTTCTAATTGTGTTGATTGCTCACAAAGTGCAAAGACGAGTTCCCGGGAAGGAAAATGAGTCGTGTGACCACGATAAAGATTTATCTAGTGAATAGTATCACGTCTGCCCGAATTCTGAGGATTCTGTGCTTAAATTTTATATATTTACACAGTCCTGGAAGTGGAACAATATAAAAAAAAAAACAACCGTAGCAGCAGATTTCTCTAATATCTCCCAGGGGGAGAGCCCCTTGCTGATTCTAACACGCCGCTTGGAACGAACCTTAACAATGTTTTATCTTATTCAGCAAATTTCTTTATAACTTTCATTTGTAAAATGATATGGCGGCTGTGCTCAGAGAAAGCAATATATATTTCATTTATGGATATCACTGACGAAAATAACTCAGCGCCGAGCTGATGGTAAAATCTCTTTCCTGCTACTCTCAATGACTGACCATCTGTTAAACGCACTGGCCTCAAGCTAAAATCAAGTTTCATGTGTTGAAATGTCCGTAAATAGTTATGGTGCTGGACGGGGTAATGACGAAGATTCTCGCCTTCTAAGCATTTACATGGTGTGGATAATGGGTAATTGGGAGAATATATTGTAAAATAGTCCTTGGATTTTGGGGGAAAATTGCTGAATAAAACAGTTAGGTAGTAGAATGGCTTTTTAGCTGTGTTTTTCAGATTTACCTCTTTTTGCAGGAACTACCAATATACTTTGATTTTTGTAGCATTTTATAACTTTGGAGTATTCAGTTTATATGCCTGTTAAAATGGCAGCCAAAGCAAGAGAGAAGGCATTGGGTGTTGTAAAATACTTAAAGATACAGATGTATCATAGCCCTCATGCACACAAATGTTTTAGGCTGTGTTCACACTTGTATTCAGCTTCTTCAGTAATACATTATTTTATTAGATAGTAGAAAAAAATAGCGCAGCAGCCTGCTTATTTTTTCAACTATTGATAATGGAAGTAAGAAGTCCTTAAAGGGAACCTGTCATCAGGACGGTCATTTGTACATGACGACAGGTTCCAATAGACTCTGGCATGTTGATTTCAGAAATGCCCTTGTCGTGCATCTGAATACCTTTAATGTTTTATAATTGCCTCAATAACATTGCCTGGCTTCCTGCCAGGTGAGTCCACGGTTGGGGGAGGGGGAGGAGCAGTTCAAAGGGCACGAGTTATCTTCTCCTCAATGCCTCCTCCCTACTCACTTTTTGCACTTCCCCTCCCTCAGCCTTTCCCCTGCTACCACCCCCCACTTATGACATCTCAATGCCAAAAGCAATTTTAATTTGAACTGCCACCAAACCCCTCCCCCTAACACCTCACCGGAGAAACTCATTACATACTGCTGGCATGGAGTCGGGTAATGTTAAAAAAATGAATTCAATAGATGCACTGACACATTCATTGTCACGCAAATGTCTGACTTGCTCTAAATGATTTGGTGGAGATGTCTTCTGGATCTACTAAGAGTACTAAAAGAACTGGTGCATCGGTGGGGGGTTTATTTTATGACTGGTTTTTAAATCCCAAACCCAATGCCTCTTTTGACCATGGGCCGTGTATGATTTTGCTATTTATTGACATTTTCATGGATAGGAATCTTCTGCAAGTGCAGACAAAACTAACAGATAAGGTCAAACTAAATCCTAGACATGGCGCGTCTGAACTCCTAAAATCCAGAACTTAAACAATAGATCCCCAGACATGTAAATACTGGAAGATTACTGGACATTATTTGAACTTTATAAACCATTTGTGCATGATGGTTTAACAAAACCATTTAACAATTTTAACAAAACCGCCTGAATACAGTAAAATTCTTTAGAATATCAGTATAAGAGAATTATTTAAAAAAAAAATTCAGTACAAAAACATCAAAGTTAAGAAAATATTTGAGTAAAGAGACAAGAATGTCAGAGCTAAGTCAATGAAATCCAGTATGATAACATAACCACACACATCGGTCTGCAACATCCCCCACCAAGGCTTGTCCTTTTCTTGGGGCCTGGAGGCAGTCGGGGCCCAGAGTATCGGAGTGGCTGGCTAGTGTGGCCTTGGGCACACTGTTATCACAGTGCTTGGTATGGGAACCGGAGGGCTGTCCTACAGCCTGGTAGGTCTTCAGGAGGTGGTGTGTGCAAGAAATATGGAGGGAGAGGCTGATGTACTGGTTCTCCCTGGGGCAACCCCATAGGTGTGTGTAGGATGAGTCCCTGGGTGATGGATGGGAAAGCCCATGTGGTAAGAAGCCTGGATCCAGGGATCAGACGGAGACAACATTGTGCAAATCAACTTATAGTTCTTTATTCAACAGAAGGCAATGGCCAAACAATAACAGCAGATCTAGCAGCAGATTTGTCAAGCTGGAAAAGTCATGGAGAGCTGGTCCACATGAAGGTTACACGCAGCCTGGTAGTAGCTTCAGGCTGGGCTCATAGAGATGGAGCTGAGTCAGAGTGGTAGATCATGGCTCTCCTGACTTGCCCTTAGTGCAATATAATGGCCTGCGGGACCTATGGTTCCAGGTAATGGACACTAGCTGTAGCTGCACTGACCATGAGGTCTGGTTCTAAAGGTTCTGTAATGCTTATTCCCACTGGAAACACCCAGGATTGCTGCTGGCACCAATAGCAGGTGTCACCCTTTAAATACGTCTACCAAGCCGACAGCAGCATTTACACGCTGGCACGGCATGTGGGGATGACATCACATGGTGCGACAATCCTCAAGAAAGGGAGTATCTGCAACTGGCATGTTAATAACAGCGTACACGAGCAGGAACTCAAATACCACTGGTGGCAGCATCTAGAGAGTTAAAACATTATAACGTCATGGGGTGGTGTAAACCACATGTTGAACCTGAACCTGAACTAGCTGATGTTTGGGTCCGGGGCCCTGAACCTACAATGAATGGTAAGACTCAGACATTGCAGGTTCACTAACAACTGTCACGGGTGGTCCCGCGATCCCCGTCACGGATCGCGGGCTCACCCGTGCCGTCGGTCCCCCGCCAGCGCACCGCAAGCGCTACTCACGGGTCCCGGCTCCTGCCCCTCCGGCGTCGGCTCCGTCCGCAGCTTCCTCGTCCCCTTCGGCTGTGCGCGCGCGTCCCCGACAGCTAGGGCGCGCGCGCGGCAAGTTCTGTAATTTTAAAGGGCCAGCGCGCCACTAATTGGCGCTGGCCTTTTCCCTTTAATTATTTAACCCTGCCTCTTCCTGTTACCCTTGCCGGATCTTTGTGCCTTGCGCCCTAGAGAAAGCTGTATTTTGATGCCTTGTGCTGTTCTTGAGATTTCCTGTTGTGACCCCAGTTCCGTTTCTGACTACGCTCCTTTGCCGCCTGTCCTGACCTGTTGCTACGACTCTGACTATGAACCTGTGCTGCCCGTCCTGACCTCCTGCCTGACCCCGACTACGAGATTGCCTGCCGATTCTGTACCTCGACCTTGGCTGCCACTGCGGACAAGTCACGTCTGTGGAACGACCTGGTGGTACCACGCCGCAGCAAGTCCAACCCGCTTTGCGGCGGGCTCTGGTGAAAACCGGGTGCCACTTAGACTCCGGTCCCAGGTAGTGGCTTGTGCCATCGTCCGCAGTGGTTCAGAGGATCCACAACCTCTAAGCCTGACAACAACCTATTACTGTAGTTGTGATATGAATTACAACCTATCAAGGGTTTGTTAGCATATTCCAACATTATATTGAATTTTTCCAGAAGATTTTGCCATCATATTGTGGGATATACCATTTTATGAGATGTTACCTCCCCTGGGCCTGTTATCGGTACAGTCTATGAATATGAATTTTCTGTCAATCCATAGGCTCCTTACAGTCTTCACATTTAAAGGCCCTTTGATCATAGCTTGTGGCACATTGTTACTAGTAAATACATTATGACTAGAGATGAGCGAGCATTAAAATGCTCGGGTACTCGTTACTCGAGCCGAACATTTCCTGATGCTCGAGTGCTCGTTTCGAGTAACGAGCCCCATTGAAATCAATGGGAGACCCGAGCATTTTTTAGTAAAATTAAAAACTGAACGAGCACTGTTCAGTGCAGATGTTTTCACTAAAAGAACAGTGAAAGAACACTGCAGAACAGATTGCAGATGTTCGCAAAACATTGCGATTCTGTGCCGGAGGAAACGCGTGCAGAACGATGTTCTCTGCAATAGTATTTGAAGAACAATATGGTAGAGAACAACTTGCAGATGTTGTCAAACATCTGCAAGTTGTTCTTCACACATATTGTTCTTCAATACTATTGCACCGTGCAAGCGTGTCTCCGGAACATCTGCGATCTGCTCGGAGACACGCGTGCAGAACGTGTTCTCGCAATAGTATTTGAAGAACAAATGTGTGAAGAACAACTTGCAGATGTGTTTGACAACATCTGCAAGTTGTTCTCTACACATATGTGTCTTCGAACTATTGCGGAGAACACCGTTCTGCACGCGTGTCCCGGAGCAGATTGCAGATGTTCGCGAACATCTGCAATATTCTGCACAGTGTTCTTTCACTGTTTTCTTCAATGAAATGATTAAAAATTAAATGTTTTAATTGTATTTTTTTACTGTTCTTTACTTTTTTTTTTTAAAATTAAATGCTCGTTATCGAGCAGGGCAAATACTCGTCCGAGCAACGAGCCGGTCCGAGTATGCTAATACTCGACCGAGCATCAAGCTCGGACGAGTATACTCGCTCATCACTAATTATGACGCATTATACAGTAAAAACATCCTATAAATGCAGTAAAGTTGAGCCTCTTTCATGTTGCCTCAGACATGATGCTGAATGATAGTAGTTAAGATGTTTATCACCATTCTCCTTCATTATTAATGAAAGACTGAACAATAACCCACAGCGATTATTCTTGGATAATTAAGCCTATTTATGGTTTGTGAGGCCTTTTACCTTATTAAACTTTTTTTTAATTTAAAAAGTAACTTAGCCATAAAATAAATAAGAAGTAACTCTGCGATGTTAAAGACACTGCACCACATTTATTAAAGTGTTTGTGCACGGAGCAGAACATGGAAACTGCTTGCACTGGTAGTAATGAAGTGTTTGCACCAGTTTTGTGTTGCAGCTGAACTACACACAACGCGCCACAAAATTCTGCAACTAAAAGGGTTTTCCGGTGCTGAGTCGGACCTTGTGCCACATTTATTACTGCGGTTCTATAGAATTGCGTTGCATGCTCTTTGTTAAGAGTGCACCAAAAAATAGTTGGTGCACACTTCCAGAGCAGTGCACACTCCACAGGCAAACTGCACAAAGTACAATTTTTGGCTCTCTACATTTAGGATTTTTTTTAACGTCGCTTCATCCAGGTATTCACACTTCAGCATAAACTTTTTGATGAGTTTGAAGTGGTGTGAATATGTACTTGGGGATTTACAAACAATTATCATTGTTTATGGGCAGACACTATGACACATTGCAGTTTCTCTAAGCTACAGGCGCCATAGCCATGTACTGTTTATAGGTGACATTGGTTGCACTGTTTACGAGAATGACCTATTCTGGCACAATATTTTAGAGATTCTTTGTTGACACTGTTTATTCGTTGACCTTTACTGGTACTGTTTTTGAGAGCTATAACGATATCACGATATAGTAGGGATTGCCTTCTAGTTGTCCTTTATGGCCAATATTGTGGGCGAGCTTAGGGCCTCCTCCCCTTTCTCTGTAGTTTCAGTTAAAATATAAGTGAGAATTACATTGGTGTTACCTGCAACATTCATAAAATGTTGTATTTTTTTGGCTTTTCCTGGACCAGGAAAACTGATATAAATGCCCTGAAATAATCGCAATTGATAGTGGACCGCCAGCAATTGCGATTATTATGCCCTTTATGTCTTCTCTGAGCCAAGGGTGCATGGAGGGTCATGGAGGGGCCTTTGGGGGAGTGGACCGGCACAAAATGAAAGTGTGCATGCTGCACACGCTTCCACAAATATTTCTGCGCATATTGCTGCATGGCTGCCCATCCTATTGATGTATCTGGCAGCACCGAAAGGTGGGAAACTCTGTTGCATGAGTGTGGGCATATGATAAATCTCCACCGGTGTCTAAGCCCTGGCACTGATATAAAAAGGTATATTTTTGCATCTCTACCCTAATGTTCTCCTTCATTGGAACTGGCTGGGAACTATGATTAAAAACTGTACTGAACCCGCCAGACAGTAGTTGTTCTAAAACTTCAAACTTTGAGTCCAGCTTTGTACATGAATACATCTTTTGTTTTCTTGCTTGTAAAATGTACTTGTTAAAAATCTTACAAAATGCTAATTAAATATTTTGGGAAAAAAATAAAAAAAATAATTTGAAATAATGCAAAGTTGGTCAAAAAGGTGACAAAGGCCACATCTGTAGCTATTTGTTTTTGTCTGTTTATTCTTTATTTAGTAAAGGCTGCAGACAACCAAACAAGATTGGACTTACAAGAAATACACAAGAAAGTTGTGTGCCTGGGTGGAAACCTAGATAAAGTTCAAAATAGGCATGAACTGGTCAAGAGATGTGGTTGTCAGCTATTAACTAGCATTCTTTCAGTAATTATGGTCAATTATGTTCCAAAACACACACTTACGCTGTTTTAAGTCTTACTAATTAGAAGTTATATATGCTGACATTGCTCTCGTTTGGTCTTCACTTCAGTGGTTTTCAGAGCTTGCGTGAGAAAAATTAGACTGTTCACTTTCCTTTAAAATTAGCAAGTCTTCTATTGCAAATGCACTTTAAAGGAGACTTTGTTTCAAATGTTTCATTTTAAAAGAAATGCACATTACACAGGGCCCATTTTTTAGAAAATACTACCATTCCTGACTACTAGCCCATGGCTCAGCCATACCCTGTGATGTGACCATCCATTATTCAGAATCTTTACAGTGGGCACGGAATGTATATAGACCCCTTTAAATTTTCCTCTCTTTGTTTCATTGCAGCCCATTGGTAAGATACTTCTTTTGCTCATTAATGTACAGTCTGCCCCCATCTTAACAGAAACAAAAATGAAATGTAGATATTTTTTGCTAATTTATTAAACAAGAAAAACTGTTATGTGACAGGGTCATAAGTATACAGACCCTTTGCTGTGTCATATTTAACACACATGCTGTCCATTTCCATCTGATCCCCCTTGAGATGGTTCTACCAGAGACACAATTGTGGCAAGGCGCAGATCTGACCAAGATTACAAAATAATTTCTACTTGGAAGAAGTTCTTACATGGAAGAAGTTAAATAATCCTTAAACGGAAGAAGTTTGGGGCAACCCCAACTCTTCCTCAACTTGGCCGTCCAGCCAAAGCAAGCATTTAGGGGAGAAGAGCCTTGGTAAAAGGAGTAACGAAGAACCCCAAGATCATTGTAGCTGAGCTCCAGAGATGCAGTAGGGAGATGGAAGAAAGTTCCACAAAGTCACCTATCACTGTAGCCTCCACTAGTCGGGGCTTTATGGTAGAGTGTGCCAACAGAAACCTTTCCTCAGTGTAAGACATATGAAAACTCCCAGACAATGAGAAAACACTTTATGTTTGATGAGATGAAGATTGCATTTTTTGGTGCTAGTTCTAAGCTGTATGTGTGGAGAAAACCAAATACAATCCCAACAGTGACACATGGTGGTGGCAGCATCATGCTGTGGGGCAGGGACTGTACAACTGGTTGCAATTGAATGACATCCTGAAAGAAAACCTCTCTGAGTACTCTGGACCTCAGAATGGACTGAAGGTTCACCTTCCAACAAGACGATAACCCTAAGCACACAGTAACACACTAAATGAACAAAGCTGTGGCTTCAGAACAACTCTGTGACCATTCCTGACTGGCCCAGCCATAGTCTTGGTCAGAACCCAATTGAGAATCTCTGGAGAGACTTGAAAATGGCGTCTAACAATGTTCACCATCCAATCTGAAGAAACTGGGGAGGATCTGCAAGAAAGAGGCAGAGGATCCCAAATCCAGGGGTGAGAAACTTGTTGCATCATTCCCAAGAAGACTCCTGGCTGTATCAGCTCAATAGGTGTTTTTTAAATTCAATTCTGAGCAAAGGGTCTGAATACTTATGACTATGTGATATTTCAGTTTTTCTTGTTTAATAAATTAGCAAAAATATCTACATTTCAGTTTTTTTCTGTCAAGATGGGGAGCAGAGTGTGCAGGAGTAAAATGAGTAATGAGTAAAAAAGAACTTTTTTGCAATAAAACAAAAAGTGAAAGATTTAAAGGGGTCTGAAAACTTTCTGTACCCACTGTATGTTCCAATACAGAAAGATGTGCTGCTGACAAAAGTAACTTGTGTGTGAATGATTAAGTCAAAACAACTGGGATAATTTCTATGAAGGGTAAAAATCTTTACAAATTTCTCTTACCCCCTTTGATACTCAGTTTCCACATCATGTTTCCCGATGGTTTTTCATACTTTCATGGAAGAGCCCAGTGGAATGGTTATATGTTGGTCCCCATTACCTCTCCAAGGGAATAAAACTAAGCAGTTTATTCAGGACAAGGATGTCAAGACTATGCTCTGCTCAAAAACAAAGGTTTTGCATATTATGCTGTGTCCATATATAGAGCATAGTAGTAGTAGTACTGTCACTGCTGTATAAGGGATGCATTTACGGCCGAAGTATATACACTCACCGGCCACTTTATTAGGTACACCTGTCCGACTGCTCGTTAACACTTAATTTCTAATCAGCCAATCACATGGCGGCAACTCAGTGCATTTAGGCATGTAGACATGGTCAAGACAAACTCCTGCAGTTCAAACCGAGCATCAGTATGGGGAAGAAAGGTGATTTGAGTGCCTTTGAACGTGGCATGGTTGTTGATGCCAGAAGTGCTGGTCTGAGTATTTCAGAAACTGCTGATCTACTGGGATTTTCACATGCAACCATCTCTAGGGTTTACAGAGAATGGTCCGAAAAAGAAAAAACATCCAGTGAGCGGCAGTTCTGTGGGCGGAAATGCCTTGTTGATGCCAGAGGTCAGAGGAGAATGGGCAGACTGGTTCGAGCTGATAGAAAGGCAACAGTGACTCAAATCGCCACCCGTTACAACCAAGGTAGGCAGAAGAGCATCTCTGAATGCACAGTACATCAAACTTTGAGGCAGATGGGCTACAGCAGCAGAAGACCACACCGGGTGCCATTCCTTTCAGCTAAGAACAGGAAACTGATGCTACAATTTGCACAAGCTCATCGAAATTGGACAGTAGAAGATTGGAAAAACGTTGCCTGATCTGATGAGTCTCGATTTCTGCTGCGATATTCGGATGGTAGGGTCAGAATTTGGCATCAACAACATGAAAGCATGGATCCATCCTGCCTTGTATCAACTGTTCAGGCTGGTGGTGGTGGTGTCATGGTGTGGGGAATATTTTCTTGGCACTCTTTGGGCCCCTTGGTACCAATTGAGCATCGTTGCAACGCCACAGCCTACCTGAGTATTGTTGCTGACCATGTCCATCCCTTTATGACCACAATGTACCCAACATCTGATGGCTACTTTCAGCAGGATAATGCGCCATGTCATAAAGCTGGAATCATCTCAGACTGGTTTCTTGAACATGACAATGAGTTCACTGTACTCAAATGGCCTCCACAGTCACCATATCTCATTCCAATAGAGCATCTTTGGGATGTGGTGGAACGGGATATTCGCATCATGGATGTGCAGCCGACAAATCTGCGGCAACTGTGTGATACCATCATGTCAATATGGACCAAAGCACAGTATGTCGAACTTTGAGGCAGATGGGCTACAGCAGCAGAAGACCACACCGGGTGCCACTCCTTTCAGCTAAGAACAGGAAACTGAGGCTACAATTTGCACAAGCTCATCGAAATTGGACAGTAGAAGATTGGAAAAACGTTGCCTGGTCTGATGAGTCTCGATTTCTGCTGCGACATTCGGATGGTAGGGTCAGAATTTGGCGTCAACAACATGAAAGCATGGATCCATCCTGCCTTGTATCAACTGTTCAGGCTGGTGGTGGTGGTGTCATGGTGTGGGGAATATTTTCTTGGCACTCTTTGGGCCCCTTGGTACCAATTGAGCATCGTTGCAATGCCACAGCCTACCTGAGTATTGTTGCTGACCATGTCCATCCCTTTATGACCACAATGTACCCAACATCTGATGGCTACTTTCAGCAGGATAATGCGCCATGTCATAAAGCTGGAATCATCTCAGACTGGTTTCTTGAACATGACAATGAGTTCACTGTACTCAAATGGCCTCCACAGTCACCATATCTCATTCCAATAGAGCATCTTTGGGATGTGGTGGAACGGGAGATTCGCATCATGGATGTGCAGCCGACAAATCTGCGGCAACTGTGTGATACCATCATGTCAATATGGACCAAAAACTCTGAGGAATGCTTCCAGCACCTTGTTGAATCTATGCCACGAAGAATTGAGGCAGTTCTGAAGGCAAAAGGGGGTCCAACCCGTTACTAGCATGGTGTACCTAATAAAGTGGCCGGTGAGTGTATATGGCCGATATATGTCCCCCTTAGATGGCAATGGGCGCACAGCGCCCTACGGTAGTGGTACGGTGCCGCACACGTGATTAGACATGAAAGATAAGACATGGCCAATCTTATTCCGGTATACAGCGTAGTGCGCCATGTATTCCTATGGACAGGGGCCTCCTCTCCCCGGCACTGCCGTGTGCCCGCAGTGCTACGGTACAGCGGGCAACGGCAGTGTGAATGTAGCCTAAGAGAAATAGCACTGTGTACTTCTCGGATGCACAAATTAGGTTGATTAATGTTCTGTGCCCATATATACAGAATAGGAGGACTAGTACTGTGCTTTGCCCATATATACAGAATAGGAGGACTAGTACTGTGCTGTGCCCATATATTTAGAATAGGCGGACTAGTGTTGTGCTTTGCCCATATATACAGAATAGGAGGACTAGTACTGTGCTGTGCCCATATTTACAGAATAGGAGGAATAGTACTGTGCTGTGCCCATATTTACAGAATAGGAGGACTAGTGCTGTGCCCACATATACAGAATAGGAGGACTAGTGCTGTGTACATTTATTTAGATTAGGAGTACGGTGCTGTTCTAACATATATATATATATATATATATATATATATATATATATATATATATAAATATTTCATATATTTATGAATTAGGAGTATGTGATGTGCCTGTGTATGCAGAATATACAGAATAGGAGGACTAGTACTTTGCTGTAGCCATACTGTATATGCAGAATAGAAGTAAACATAGAAAAGAAGGCTAACACATACACCGTTTTGCCACCTCACTCAGTTCTACATCCATCCTGACCATGTAGATAGACTCTCAGGGGTCAATTTGGATCTGCATTTGGATCCCTAGAGTTAGAAAGTAACTGGCAGGGCTGGAAGTGGAGGCAGTCATGTGACTGCTGCGACCAATCAATCAATCTCCTCAGTAGCTTGAAGAGTTAGATTTAGAGTTATTGGAAGGGATAAAACAATGTTTCTCGGGTTCAGCCAGTATCCAGCTGGAAAATTCTAATCTTTTGCTGCGCCAGATTTATCACTGTCACAATGAATTATGGTGCAGTTTAAGACTGTCGGTTCCCATTTTAGACCGTAGACTTTAGACTTTTAATCGGTCTAAACTGTGCGCCAGAATTTTGGGCGCACAGATGATTTCCCACAAGCCACGCCCTTTTCTCGTGAGGCAAAGCCCACTTCCCGGTGGCCATGTCCCCTTTATCGGACAAGTCGGGAAAGTGCCAAAAAAGGTTTAAAAGTCTTGATAACTGTGGTGCAAGGCATTTTAGGTAGTGTTTTTGGCACAAAACCACGAGAAGTGTGGTGCAAGTGCGTTTATAAATGTCCCCCATTGTGTTGTGAAGCAAGCCCACTTACATGTTGGTGCTGGGATCTTTTCTTCATCAGTGCAGAAAATTCTTCAATCTAGAGAAAATCTCTATAAAAAATATGTAAATGAGGCTTGGCCGCTCCAGTGCACATCATGCTACACCAATAAGAGCACCAGTGAATAGTTATAAGCCAAGGGAGGGCGGAGTAGCTTGGATGTCGTTCACAGAAGAACCCAAGCCTCATTTACATATTTTTATATAATTATTTTCTCCAGATTGAAGATTTAATCACTAATAAAGATAAGATTCTGTATCAGGATCATAGCGCCGATATGTATGTGTGCTTGCTTCAAAACACACTCAGAGCAATTATTATTCGCTTTTCATCCGTTTCGTCAGAAATTTTTTCCTTTTGGTTTGGTGCGGCTTGTGTGCCATATTTATGATGTGTTGGCACCTCTATTTAACTTCTTTTCTGACACACACCTTTTTTTATGTTGCTCACTTTGGGCTCAGCTTTTCCTGCACTTCTAGTTTCCCAACACTTTTTCTGGAGCAATTCTTTGGCATATAAATAGACCATCCAAAAGCAACTCAACCAAGTTCTATTTCACCTTCATGAATGTGGACACTTTTCGGTCGTGCTGCAATTCATTAAGCTCTTGCCGCATAATCTTAAATGAATCGTTGCCATGAGAATTGACATGTAGTAACTATTTTTAAATCAGCATTATGTAAATTTTGATTGTGGTTCTTGGGTGCAAAACTGTTTTGGTAATACCTCAAATGGAACCTATCACCAGAACAGCATTTTTAGGCTCCCTATGTCCCCACAGTCAAAACAGATTTTATCAGAATTCAGTCTTTTTCCTTTCAAACAATAAGTTGTATAAAACGTTACCTTGCCCCCTTACTGCTTGTGTCCAATGTCCCCGGGGTGTGGTTATCCTAAACCAAAGTAAGTACGCCTCCACCACAAAATGCTTGTTCTCCTTGTTTTTGAATTTAAAACCCCTTTCCCAACCATGTCTCCTCCTCTACATCGCTCCTCGCCTCTACTTCCCTGTATCTTCTTGTGGACCTGTCCATGCGTCTATTTGAGCGCAGGGTTGTTAAGCAGTGAGTAGGCTACGCAACCTGCTAAGGAGTTTGAGTATCTGTCTACCAACCCTGCATTCGACGTGGCGCATGCCCAGATAGGGGTGGAGAAGTGCTGGTGGTCTCCACCCTATATGCACATGGCTGCTATCAAGTATGAACCACACAAGCATGAGAATTGCTTGCTTGGTCCACAGGGAGATGGAGGCAAGGAGAGGTGTAAGGGAAGGGAAGAGGGAGGTGATTTTTAATTCAAAATCAAGGAGTGGGTGTACTTACTTTGAGCCAGGAAGACCAAGGACACAGGACATGAGCATGTAGGGTGCCAGGTTAAGTTTTATAGAAGTTATTGTTTTAAAAAAAAGGCAGAATTCTAACTAAATCAGTTTTAGGATATGCTGGATATTGACTGTGAGAGAAGGGGAAGAAAGGAGAAAGAAGAGAGCAGGGGCGCTCGATGTGAAGAGCCTTCTCAGAAATGGTGGTTTGTGCCCAGGCAAGGTGCACTCACCTTCTTATGTTGTGCTAGATGGCACAACGCTATCATCGCATATTGGGGAATGAAGCCCTCAGGGTATAGATCAGCAGAGGTTCCGATAGAAAATAGGCAATAAAGGGTTTCGGTTGCTTGAAACTTCGTTACTATCCTTGATCTTTTGCAAAAAGACCGCGCAACGTTCCAAAGACGGTTTATTAGATAAATAAATAAATAAAAGAGATTAGACAAGACCTCGTTCGGATCCGGCAACGGATCCTTCTTCTTTGGTTTTACATGTAAGTTTGTGGACAACCATTAAATACATGTTTTGGGCGTTCCGCGTACCGGAGTCGGGAAGCGTCGATCAGAAAAACATGGATGACAAAAAGGTGTCATCGCTCATAACCGTAAATAAAGGTGCATAAGTATTAATAAAGTGACATAAAATTGACCATAATCAAAAACAACCACTTAAGTAGATAAAAAACAGTTCTAATCAATGGTTACTTAATCAATAGTTACGGTGGTCAGTATATATCGGTACATTACCGTTCTTCTCATCGGACGGGATGTAGAAACTACTAAGTGGGCCGTCGCTGGACAGAAGAACTACAGCTACGACCTAGAGAGGTCAATTTCAAGACAACCGTAACTAGGTTTTTGTGGACGGTACTTTCGTTGCGTGCAGACGATTGGATCGGGAATGTCTCATACCCAATAGCTATGGTGTGGACCAGCGTCTTGGGTGAGAAGGGAAGAAGGTAGGTAAATGGTTATACACGGACGTATATAAAATGGGCTATACTTAAATAGTTTCCGTAACCTCGTTTAGACCTAGCGGTTAAGGTTTTTTAATTACATCCATAAATTTCCTTACGCTTGAGGATTTCAAATCTATTGGATGTTTCTTCTTCCTCTGACATGATCTATTGTGTAATATGTACTTGATGTTATTTTATGTTTAATATCCATGTGTCTAGATAAACTTGTGTTGTTGTGATTACCATGCTGGATGTTAAACCTATGTTGATGAGACGGCAATGAAGGGGTTTGTGTTGTTCTCTACACAATGTACGGTATCCACACTGGCATTCAATGAATAGATTACATACCTGGATTGGCATGGTCATTTAGTTTAATTAATGAAACTCATCTTTGGTGTGATAGGAACGGAAAAATCAGAGCCAGTGTAAGGACTTTACAGCATTGGCAATTCTTGCTGTAACATTTAGTCCTTTTTGGGTGCTATTGGGTTGGTAGTGGTGGTACGTTTTTGTCATTGCTTCGTAGCATGCTTGGAGCAAGTTTTTTGTTTGAGTGTTCTTGCCTTCTATATGTGAATTTGGGATTCTCTGAAATATTCTTCTCTAAATATGGGTCTTACGTAGGATATGCCAATGTTTTCTGATGGCAGCTTTCTATTTCTTGTAGTTGTTCGTTAGTAGGATGAATCGATCTCTGGATCCCTATGTCCCCATTGTTCTTCTTTTTCTTTTCCCTTTTTCTGTAAGTTGTAGGCATTCTGCTTGGGAAATATTTGCTAGCCCGACTTTGGCGTCTTTCATTAGTTTTTCTTTTCCGGGTAGCCTTTTCAGCGACCCTAACCTCAATGGTTTTAGCTTGTTCTTTAAAGGTGATGTTGTCAGTGCAGTTTTTTTCTTCCTTAGAATTGGCTATAGGGTATGTTGTGTAACCATTTTTATAATGGTTACTCTGGAAATTGAGATAACTATTAGTATCCACTGTTTTAAGTATGTTTCGGTTATAATTACGCTTCATTGTGTGGATGATTAAGTCTAAAAATTCAATTTTTTCTTTTGGGCATTGAGAGCTAGTTTTATGCCCCAGTTATTTATTTATTTTCCTCAAGATTTCTCGAGTGTGTTTTTCACCTTCCAGATCAAAAACAGGTCTCTATAAACCTAAAGTATGTAATAATGTGACCTTTGTGTAGTTCTTTCGGGTGATGTATAGATCCTCAACTCCCATAAAATATTGGCATATAAGGAGCCACTCTGGTCCCATGGCCGTACCCCGGATCTGATGGTAGATGGTGTTACCATATCAAATAATTGTTCTGGAGTAATAAACTGTAGACATTGTATTAGGAATAACCTTTGTCCTCTTTAATTAGTGCATCCTTTTCTAAGGTTAGTTCTACAAAGTTAACCCCGATATTGTGGTCAATGTTGCTATACAAGGCCGTGACATCCATTGTAACAAACCAATAGTCATTTGCCATGTCACTTGTTGAAGTTTCTGAATAGGTCCCTGGTCTTAATGTGACGGGTAAATTAATCACATAGGGTTGAAGGAATAAATCTATGTAATGTGATAAGTTGCTGGTGAGCTCTGAAACATTAGACACTATTGGGCGGGCGGCCGTGGTTAGTATAGGATTCTTGTTGTATCTTAGGGAGGTGATAAAAGTATGGCTTATTAGGTTGGATGATTGAAATGAATTTCTTCTCTTTTTTTGTTTAGATATCCTTTTAAGTAAGCTGTTTTAATTAGATTATTAAAATCCTTGTTGATGGTAGAGAAGGGGTCTCTAGTAATTTTTTCGTAGTAATTAGGATCAGATAGGATATTTAAAGCTTCTTTATGGTAGTCCTCCCAGTTTTGGATAACCAACCCTCCACCCTTATCCGCGGCTCTTATAATAATGTTCGTATTGTTTTCTAAATTTTTCAGAGCTATTTTTTCAGATTTGGTAAGGTTGGAGTGTGTTCTTGTTTTCTGCGCTTCCATGTTTAACCTGCTGAGTTTAACGGGGCGTTGTTTCTTATGATCATTATTAATATTATTAAGTTCATTGGCTACCAGATCATGAAATGTTTTAATATGGTGGCCTTGGTGTTCTAATGGGTAAAAGGTTGATGGTGGGTGGACATCTTTATGTGTGTAGTCATCATGATTTGTGTCTGTCTCTTCACTATGGGTATTGGTATTATTTTTTAGTTTGAGATCGAAATGTCTCTTGATGGTCACTTTCCTAGTGAATTGGTGTAAGTCTAGGAATAGGTCAAAATCGTTTGACATATTATCTGGACAAAAAGAAAGCCCTTTTTCCAAAAGGCTAGTTTCATGAGTGTTTAGTATATGGGATGAGAGGTTGAAAATTTTTATTTGTTGTGCAGCGTTGGATCGATGGGTCTCTTTTTCTTTATATTCGGGGATAATGGACCCCCTTCTTTTTCTTTTTTTGCCTCCTCTTTTTCCTCTACGTCTTTTTTTCTTTTCTTTACTTGTTTGTTGGTTATCGGGAAAAACATCGTTATCGGTTTCATAGGGTTTTTTTTGATGTTGTGATTGGGTGGGAGAAAATCTAAAAAATCAACCTGAGGGGTGGTGGGTTTGGTGTTGTTTCTAATAGATTGTAGAAATGGTACTGAGCAATTCTGTGTGTCATGCGTGTTATCGATTATAATGGATGCGCTGCTGTTGTTAGGAGAGGGGTCCTCGTGTATAGATATATTGGAGAGGTTGCATGGATATAGTGGATCCGTGTTGGGCTGTAATGCATTCCTATTTTTTAGCGGAGTTAAGATTTTTGGGCTGAATCTCTCATTTCTTTCCCTAATTACTTTTAATCTACTCATAAATTCACGATGTTTGGTGTTAGGTGATGACGATTTGTTAGATGGTTTCAACTCTGGCGGGGGTGAGATGATGGGTGCTCCCTTTGCAGTACCAAAATCAGTTATTGGTGTATTATTTATCGGTAGGTTTGTATTTCCTGGACCATTCTCTTTGGGAGTTGTCCTGTCTGTGGTTGTTTGATATGAACTACCAGGTTCATTGGTGGAGATTTTCTTGTTGCTAGTGATATTGTAGCTTGTGTGGCCTTTGCGATTAATGTCCTGCTTGTATGAAGAATTACGGGGCTTATCTATGTGTATGGTGGAGTTACTGTTGTGGAATGCTCTACCCATCGTGTATTTTTTACTGGTGTTGGGACGTGTGTTGTTATCCTTCTCGCGATTGGGGGGGTTCTTAATCTTATATTGTCTGTAGTTATCGGAGTTCCTGTCCGATCTGTCACGTCCTAATTTGTGTGCTTTTTTATTTATGATAAGTTCCTCAGCTTTACTTATTCTTAAGGATATGTTTTGGCAGATGTGCTCAAAATCAGTATGGGATTGAAAGTTGTTTAGTTGTTCTAATAGTTTATGAATATTTCTTTTGCTTTCATAGTATAAGGCCAATCTCTTATTTTTTATCATTTCTATGCACTTTCCCGATAATGTGTCAAGCATATTATTCCAGTCTGTGGTGTATCTTTCATCATCGGGGAATGTGGATGGAATGTTTACTCTTAACCCTCTCGGTGCTAAATGTTCTTTACTATAAATTTCTAAAAACATAATATCAATTTCTTGAAACATTTCAGTATTCATTTCCCCTTCTAATTCATGAAACAGTCTGTACATAAGTTCATAATTGACAGTTGGGGTATCATCTGTTGGACAGTCTCTGTCTTTGGGACAAGTAATCAATGTGAGTTTTTCTACTTGCTGTTTTCGGAAGAGTTGACGATTCAGGAGATGATTCATAGTGTAAATATTCAGCTCGTATCGGTTCCCGGTGTGGTAGAGGCTCCAATCACATCAATCCAGCCACTCGGTTCTCCACTTCAATGACGATCCCGTGTCGTATGGATGGGGATGTGGTCAATTAGCCAAGAGAGAAGGGGAAGAAAGGAGAAAGAAGAGAGCGGGGGCGCTCGATGTGAAGAGCCTTCTCAGAAATGGTGGTTTAGTGCCCAGGCAAAGTGTGCACTCACCTTCTTATGTTGTGCTAGATGGCACAACGCATATCATCGCATATTGGGTGGAATGAGAGCAGCCTTCAGGGTATAGATTCAGCGGAGGTTCCGATGAAAAAATAGGCAATAAAGGGTTTCTGTTGCTTGAAACTTAGTAAAACCAACGGAAACTATTTTAGTATAGCCCATTTTTTAATCCATAGTCCTGTATATAACCATTTACCTACCTTTCTTTTCCCTTCTCACCCAAGACTGCAGTGGTCCACACCATAGCTATTGGGTATGAGACATCCCGATCCAATCGTCTGCACGCACACGAAGTACCGTCCACAAAAACCCTAGTTACGCGTGTCTTTGAAATTGACCTCTCTAGGCTTCCGTAGCTGTAGTTCTATCTGTCCAGCGACGGCCATCTTAGTAGTTTCTACATCCCGTCCCGGATGAAGAACGGTAATGTACCGATATATACTGACCACCGTAACTATTGATTATGTAATCATGATTTAGAACTGTTTTTTATCTATTAATTGTTGTTGTTTTTAGATTATGTCAATTTTTATGTCACTTTTATTAATACTTATGCACCTTTATTTACGGTTATGAGCGATGACACCTGTCATCCATTGTTTTTCCTGCATGACGCTTCCCGCTCCGGTACCGGGAACGCGCCAAAAAACATGTATTTAATGGTTGTCCACAAACTTACCATGTAAAACCAACTGAAGAAGGATCCGTTCCGGATCCGAAACGCGTCTTGATCTTAATCTCTTTTATTTATTTATTTATCTAATAAACCGTCTTTGGAACGTATTGCGCCGGGTCTTTTTTCAAAAAGATCAAAGGGATAGTCTACTAAGTTTCAAGCAACAGAAACCCTTTATTGGATATTGACTGTGGGGACATGTTCACTTTAATCTTTTTAGTAATTAAGTTACTAAGTGACAGGATTCATGGTTAGTCAATAACTCTCATTACTACTGGGTAAGAGAAGAAAGGCTCTTCCATGAGCTGAGGAGTGACTGCGGGTAGAACATATCAGCGCTGCGCTCCACACGCTTTTTACTTCATCACAGCTTTTAGCACCATCGTTCCTCACAATGAGCAATTACAGAGAAAGAGGCAGACAATGGCTTTTGAGGGCATTGTGCAAAGTTATTTCACAGCTAGAAAAGAGAATAGCTAAGCCTGGAAGACTATACAGTTGGGTTGGAAGTCCATAATGAATAGAAGGTACAAGATGCATTTATGTTTTTTACTCTTACATAGGTCCCAATTTTTTGAGAAACCCAACAAAAAAAAGGAAAATAAAATTCTACCTTACATAAAAATAAGAAGAATGTTAAAAGCTTTGGTTATTTTAGTCCAGCAATCGTTAAGGTGATTTAGCAAGCCCAGGTGGGGGATATTGCATGAGTATTTTTAATGCTTTAAGGACCCAAACTGTTTGGCCTTTAAAGGGAAACTCTCATTTGGTTTTGACCAACCTGATGAAAGGTTTCTTTAGATTACAAAACCTCCAAAAAGTCCTCTGTGTGAGGGGTGTGAAGGGGGGCTATGCCCGGCGAGTCAGCTATGGCCCAGTACTGTACAATGGCACAGACAGTCTCCGGATGCATTAAGAATTTACAAAATCGTTTTACCAAGAATGGTTTTATGAGATGATCATGATCCATAAGTGCCCTTCTACTTCTTGAGGTAATTAATAATGATGGTATGGCTTTAACCAAATGCAAAGTTTAGGTTAGTACAGCTCAAACCCCTTCACAGTTAAAGTATAACTATAAAGTATAAAATTTTTTGTCTAGCCCTGCACTAAGCCAAAATAAGCAATTCTCTAATTTACACTCATTACCGATTTGCAGTCCTTTGTCAGCTCACAGGCCGGAAGCTAGCAGGACCTTATCTCTCTGGCTGTCTTTGAGTGGTTTGGTTGCCATGTGATTCCAATGATAGACAAGGAGATAGGAGAGGAAAGGTGGTTGGGGGGGGGAGGTCACTAGCACATGCACACTCCTTATCAGAAGCTCCCGGCAGTTCAAAGACCTGCCATGATGTCATAAGCAAGTGACTGATCACATGCTTCAGGTCATCCAATAACATACCAGTAATGGGCAGAGCTGTTTGTGCATGAAAGTTTCATCAGTCTCTCCCTCTATCTTTTCTTGCACACACCACCTGATGGAGACCTGCCAGACTGTAGGTCAGTCCTCCGGTCCCTATACCAAGCACCGTGACCTTACTGGGCCAAAGGCAGCAATAGTCAGCCAGGTATTCTGTGCTGTCCACAGTCCCCAAAGGTAGGGCTAGGCCCCGGTGGGGGATGTCACAAATCAGTTCTAATAAATGGCATAGGATCCTGCACACACAGCACAGTGTATATTCAGGGAAACCTCTTTGAGCAGATCTCTTTGTACAGGAAAATGGGTAATAATGGGGACAGCTCCATAGAGTATAATAGCAAAAAAATAAATAAAATCTGTACCTGAATAAAAAAAAAAGTCTGTTAGGCAGGGTCCTCTCATGTTAGGCAGGGTCCTCTCATGTCAAATTAAAATTCATAATAAAAAGTGCATTACATTGTTTGTTTTCATAAACATTTTTCCTTGCTCCTCTTGGGAGGAGTCTTAAAGGGAAGGGGGTGTGGCTAAGCAGGAAAATTGGGAAACAGGTGTGGCTTAAAGGAAATTTACCATCCAAATCCATCATATTAAACCAGGGACACTTACTCATAGATCCAGGCACCGTGACTGTAGTCATCTTCTTATTATTGTTAACCACGACCTCCTTCTTTTGGAAATTAACTCTAGCATACACTGGGCACACACTAGTATGTCTGTGTACTTGGTTTACAATACTTCATCCAGGCGGTAGATTTAATTTAAACCAGAAACCACAATTTTAGTAAATTATACACATGTAATAAGACGTTGCTTCCTTATCATAACCATTCAAGAACCAGAAGGAAATAATCGACAAGTAAACAAACTGTTTACTATCATTGAAAATAATTATGCAAATGTATTCTTCAATGAATGTGGACTAGACATTGCATTGGAGAGTCTATCATATCCCTCATATCGTGTTCATCCTGTGAGTAGTAGATAGCACTACTATACATTTTCATGTTGTTCCTTTGCCAAATTCTATCTTTTTTTTTAACACTTTTTATAATAAAATATCCCCATTTCTTATAGAGGTTCTTCTTGATGTATAGCACTTATTACTGCAGGTCAGATCATACGCCAGATTAAAGCTGGCAGACAGTTTTGAAGCCGTTGCAAGAATTTCTTTGGCACACGGCTACCAAACAAACTCGCTGCCAAGTGCATCACAATGTGTGCAGATAGCAGACTCAGGAACAATAGACTTTTCAATTTCCTTGTACCACTTTAGCACGAAAAAAAAAATCAATTTACTGATACTTGATTCATTGCTTCCTAAAAATTTAACAATAAAAAAAGTTTCTTTTTTTTTGAACATGTTCACCAGTCTTCCATTAAATATGATGTATGTTTTGGTCTAGATTGATAGGTCGGTAGAAAATCCATATTGCAATAGATGTGGATTTATGAGGTAAATGAATATTATGAACTATCGGCTGTTAAAGCGAACAGCACCTTCCAAGATTTCTATTGTCCGGATTTCAGAGACGTATTTGTTTTGATGACTGGTTAGCAGGGTGGGACAGCAGAAGCTTTAATGCTTTGGAATTGGGAAAAAAGCAGTTGCAACATTTTCTTGTTCTTTTGGAATGTGTGTTTGATCATATGATACAGTGTGCAAGAATTTGTGATTATTCCACTGCTTCTTTGCCAAAAAACTGGCGTAGAAACAGTGATAAATCCCCCCAATCTTTATTTAAGAATCTTTATTAATATAGCGCCATCATATTCCATAGCACTTTACATATCATAGGGAGATATACAAATGAAATAAAACACTCCAGTATAGAGGTATCAGTGCTGTCACAGGTGCTTCTGCGACCCATGTCCTGGGTTGCAGGCTCACCCATGTACCCTCCATTGTCCCTTGTGCCCGGCTGCAGCGTGTATTCCCGATCCTCGCTCCAGCAGCGGTCCCCACTTGTGTGGGCTTTTAAAGATTTAAAGGGCCTGCGCACCAATGATTGGCGGCGGATGGCTGCCCTCCTTGTTAAATACCCAGCTCCTTCCTGCCCGATCTTTGCGCTTCCCTGGGGTTTATCCAGCGTTATTGTGATTCCTGTTGTGACCTTCTGCTTTGCTACCAACTCTGATCCCGTGCTGCCTGCCCTGATCTCCTGCCTGTACCCGACTATGTTTCTGCTCTACGACTTTGTACTTCGCTTTGGCAGACACCCCGAGCAAGGTCGTGCCTGTGGAGCGACCTGGTGGTATCCCGCCGGAGCAAGACCAACCCGCTGGTTCTGGTGAAAACCATATCGGCCCCTGATTGCCAAAGTTTGTGGGTCTTCCCCTTCCCTGCACACATCAGTTTCCCATCTTATATCTGCAATGTGCTGTAGTAGTATAACGTTAAGATTATCATGAGCTCTGCACTGTAAAAAAATGTTATAGAGTTTTTAAATGATCTGACATATTTTGCACGAAGACAATGTTATAACAAAACTTGTTTCAGAGAAACTATGAACGTAATAAATGGGGGCAAGAGCAAAACCAATCTTACTACATAGGTACAGAACCAGGCTACTACATAGATACAGTACCAGAACCAAGATTTCTACATAGATATGTTACCAGGACAAAGCCTTCAACGTAGAAGCAGCATGGGAACCAAACTATCTATGTTCATACTGTACCAAAACAAAGATTACTCCATAGATACATTTACAGAATATAGGTCACTAAATGGATACATTACAAGACCCAAGCCTACTACATAGAAACAGCACCAAAACTAAGAACTTTTGGATAATACGAGCACTACTGTAAAACGTATTACTAAGATGTGACATCTCCAATCGGAGGAGTCTCTTTCATTTCCTTCTTCCACCCAGCTGCCATGTCAGATTCTTTCAATAACAACTTACCTCTGCAGAATTAGTGACACAAAGATGCAAGCACATTCTTAACATAAGCTTAATACTGTCCTGCTGCTCTCTTAGACATTTGTATTATGCCCCCACATCAGCTAATATAGTCACAGCACTCCAACAATAGCTCATAAAGTAACAGAGTTACAGTACCCATCTACTGCAGTCATTATAGTGACATTTCCCCCACAGTAGTCAATATAGTCTAAGGGCCATCATAGTAGCCAATATAGTAATCCACTCTCACAGTGGTCAATATAATAACAGTGCCCGCACTGTAGTTAATTTTGTAATGGGTCTCCACAGTATCCAATATATTAATTATGCCTTCACAGTAGCCAATACTCTAACAATGTCCTGACAGTAGCAAAAATAGTAATGGTGGCATCACAGTAGCCAATGAACAAAGAGTTTCCCCACAGCAGCTAATAAAGCCACAGTGCCCTCACAGTAGCCATTATATTGTAGTAACAGTGCCCCCAAAGCAGCCAATATAGTAATGATGCCACCACAGCAGCCAATAAATTCACAATTTCACCATAGTAGCCATTTTAATAACATGGGCCACACAGTAGCCCATGGTCACAATGCCCAAGAGTAGCCATGTCACAGTGCCCCCCACAGTATCTAATTGTCACAGTGTCCCCCACAGTAGTCAATAGGTACAATGCATGTAATGATTTCTCTTAGAAGTGCCAATACATCTGGACAAAGGAAACCTACTAAATAAGAATTTGAGAAGTTGTTGGCCTAAATCTGCCTCTATGGAAATCTGCCTCCACTTTTGGTTTTAGTTGCATATACTAGATGTTTTTATATAATGCTTAATACATAGTGCTAGAACTTGTTGAAATAAAAAAGTCTTAATAGGAGCTTGAATTTATTACAATACAGTATCTACAATATTAATTCCATTGGCAGAAGTAGCTACATCTCTTATTATATCAGTTCACTAGTTTATTTGAGCTTTTTATTCCAACTTTATACTTCAAACTACTGTTCTAAATTCCCAGTACTAATGTATTAGCAATGCTTTTAACCTTAGGCCCAGTGTTTTTCTTTCTCGAGGATGGTTTTCATGGCATCAGCTCCTGGGATATTCATTCCTTTTAGCACGTATTCCTTTGTAACTTGTGCTGCTTGGTAATTGGTTTATTGTAATGAGACAGGGGCAGAAAAGCCAAACTTACTCAATAGTGGTATTAAACTTTGGAAACTAGCTCTATATCATCTTATTTTCCAACACGACTGTAGCAATAGGACTGTTGTTTTAAGTGCCTTTAGTTCTGGATTTATATACTTCGGATGTATCTTTGCCTTGGTACTTAGTTAATCATTTGGAATTAGGTCCCCTACATACACGAACTAGACTAACTTGCCGGTTAGGATTGATATCTCATAGATTGCTTCAATTTTTGCCTTGGTACTTACGGTAGTTAATCATTTGGAATTAAGTCCCCTGCATACAGGAATTAGACTAACTTGCCGGTTAGGATTGATATCTCATAGATTGCCTTAAACATTGATTTTATACATTATCTACATTAAAGAGCGAATTTATTTGTTGGTTTGTAAATTCGAGCACCGCATCGAATCAGAATATTTTCTGATTTCTTCGGAAGAATTTTTGGAACCAAGCCATCATGTAGATTGCACAGGCTGACTGGTATAATACACTGCCATTTAGCATGGCAGTGTATTAATTTGGACAAGTGATCAGATGATTATTTGTTCAATTCCCATATGAAGACAAAAAAAGTAAATAAAAAACATAAATAAAAAAAATTTAGACAAGTGAACAGATGATTATTTGTTCGAGTCCCAGATGAAGACTGTAAAAAAAGTAAAAAAAAAACCATAAAAAAGAATACAAATTTTCCCTAAATACCCCCATATAGTGTAAATCTTCCAAACAAAATAAAATGTAAAAATCGCCACACAAGCAGCACATATTGGGCATCGCAACATCCATAACAACCAGTACAATAAAATAAAATCATTATTGAACTGGTATGGCAAACACCTTTAAAAAATAAATAAAAAACACAGCAAAAATTATGTTTGAACATTAAACTAGACCAAAAAACTCTATAAAAAGTCACATTTACCCCTGCATGATGCCAATAAAAGATACAACTCATTCTGCAAAAAATAAGCCCTAAAACAGCTCAATCAACAAAATAATAAAAATATTATGCCGCTTAGTAGATGCAATGCAAAAATAAAGGGATTTTTCTCTCCAGATCAGTTTTTATTGTGTAGAACAAGTCAGACATAAAAAAGCTATATAAATGGGATATCACTGTAACCATTCTGACCCATAGAACATAGGTAACATGTTATCTATGCTATTTGGTGTATAAAAACCCTCAAAAATGTAAAAGAAAAACGAATAAAGATTAAACAACGGGGAATTGTGCCCCCAAATATAGAGTTACTGCAATCCTGGATGGGTCTAGTTTTTAAATTGGTCCAATCTTTGGAGTTTTTTACTGCCTTACTATATTAGCGCTCAGCCAATGCAACATAACGCCTGAAATTGGTTCCAGCAGAATCTGTAAATATACGTTCCTTCCCTTCTAAGCCCTGCAGTGCTCCCATGATCACATGTTGGATATTACTGCATTCAGGAGAAACTGGGTAACAAACTATTGGGTGCTTTTACTTCTTTAACCCCTTCTAAAAATAAAAACTTAGGGGCCAAATTAATGTTTTTTTGGTTAAAGATTTTCACTTGCACAAGCCAATGCAAATACTTTCTATAAAACATCTGTGGTGGTAGAAAGCTCAATATAAACCTTGATAAATTTGTGATAATTTGTGTGTGTGTGTGTGGGGGGTGGATTCACTTTTCTAGTAGCTCAGTAACTTTTCAAATATATAATGGCACCTGAAAACAGCGTAATCAAAATCAGCCTCTAAAAGCTCAATGGCTCCTTCCATTCTGCGCTCTGCTGTGGCCCTTAAAGTAGTCTACATTTATATATGGGGTAATTTCCTACTCATAAAAAACTGCACAACAAAATCTGAGAAGTGTCTTCTCATTTTATCCTACATCAATGTGTAAATTTTAGGACTAAATAATCATTTTATTGTCAAAATGTAAAAATTCCAAAAAGAACCTCCATTTTGTTTTAATTTTTGTCATCTGCTTGAAGGGTTAACAAGCTTAACAAAAGCTGTTTTGAATAATTTGAGGGGTGCAGTTTTAAAAATGGGGCAATTTGTGGGGAGTTTCTAATAAATAGAAACTTTGAAAACACTTACGAAGATGAATTGTCCTCTAAAAATTTAGAAAATGGGTGCTCTAACTCTAAGCCTCCTAATGTCCTAATAAAAATTACCATATAAAAAATTATGTCAGCATAAAGCAGACATATGGTTAAAATTAGTATACAACCATTTTGGACGGTTAAACTAACTGGATGATGAGTATAACATTTCTGAATTAGAAAAATAGGAACATTTTTCAAAAATATTTTCACCACATTTCTATTTTTTTTACAAAAAAGTACAATATATTTCAACTAAAATATAGCATTAATGTGAAGTACAGCATGTCATAAAAACACAGTCTGAAAATAAACTCGGTAAGATAAAGCGTTCCAATGTTATAACTTCGTATTGTGACACAGGCAGATAATTAAAATGAGCTTAGTCCTTGAGGAGTTAAAATAGTGGCTAGCTGTCATTAGCCACAGGGTTCAGGGGGAATGAACAGGTAAGGGACTTTCTGTTGAAAATGCCATGGTTTAGAGAATAATGAGCGGGTTATATACCACTTTCAAGGACACGTCACCATCAATTTTAACCAATTTGATTTTGACCCGAATACAACCTATGATAATTTCAATGAAGATTTTACTAATCAAATCTAGTTTGGTGTACACCTGGTATATTAAGAATCACTGCGGGGAGTTTCATCTCACAATGGGAGAGGGGAAATGTGACAGTGTAGCAGCCTGTAAATCATTGAGAGGGGCTTTGGTAAAACCCCTAGGTGCTCATCGGGCTCGTTAGAATAATTAAAAAGTTGATTTTAGAAGGAAGTTGGGCATAAATATAAGATTACCAAAGTCACGGTGCCTGGATTTAGGAGTAAGTGTCCCCGGTTTATCATGATGGATTTTGAGGGTAGATTTCCGTAAAGAGCAATGGACAGTATGGGTTATTGAGTACTTTGCTGTGGCTACAATGGACTTGAGTGATTATAATATTAAGATAAGCAGACATTAATACAGCCTTGAATAACACATATTCATGTTTACACTGCATTCATTGGTAAGGTAGCATGAGGATTGAGAGAAAGTCAGGTGTGCAGATTTCCCATGTGGTTTACTAAATCCTCAGTCGTCATAAGTACTGGATACATTGTGCTTACTATGGTATAACTGTTTGCCAATTGTGCCATTTTTACATTCGCTCTAAAAATATGGTCAATACAGTAAATGAGGACCTTCAGTTTTGGGGTAGATGTTCCTGACAGGTTCCCTCTAAATCCTTTGTGCCATCGTTTTCATTGTTTTAAAGCACTGCTATACAGTGGTTTTGAGGTGCTATCACTTACATGCTGAAGCGTTGCTGCAGAAGATGCATCAACAAAGCTTAAGTACAGGAATGTTTTAATTGCAGAGAAAAAGTTTTAAAATCGCTAAACACTTGAGCCCTGGAGCTTCCAAGAGAGGCGAAGAATGGCGAAGATGCTCACTATATGCACAATTATGAACACGTCTCTCAGCTCGAGAAGGGCTTCTTCCCATCTACATGATCCAGCTTGAGCAGTGAGAGTACTACAGTACACACCTGAGCTGGACACTTAGATGAGAAATGTCAGAGGAAGAGACAGCAAGACAGCATTACTAGGAATCTATCATCTCTACTTCCTGCGTCTACTTCCCCGATGTGTTCAGCAGCTTCTGGGACAGATCTGCTGTATATATACATATTTGTGAGTATACTTATAGTATATTTATTTAATGGGGAATGGGGGCCCCATTCAGTGGTCTGCTATGCTGCCCTGCCACATATAGCTATGCCCCTGCTCGAAAACACTGTATAGCAGTGGTTGATTTCCTTTAAAGTCCAATAATCAGTATTTATAAACTTACTCCATCCTAGTCGGACACTTTTCAAAACTGACGAATGCCAAAAACAATCACAAATTTCTGCAGCATCACTTCTGACAATTTTATTTGATGCCAGTTTACTGAATATCCTACCTGCCTGCCAGCGTGCATTTATAGCCAAAGGGTGAGGACTATAAACAGCTACTAAATATATCAAAAGCTGCTTGCCTCGTAGTGAAACAAAGGACTGGGTCAATGTCCAACATTCACAGGTTAAACATCGATTTCCTCTTTGGGTTAACATCAAGAGACTAGCAGGCTGCCTTCATGTAACGCTACAATATCATAAAATATGGTTTTGTTTCCAGCTGCACCGTATATTACCTATACTGACCATATTCTATTAGAAGACCAAAAACAATGAACGCAACTGTAAGTGTTTCGCTTTTAGAGGCTTCAATGTTCACTTAGGGTGATGGATCATTGGTTTTTCTTTTTGTCTATGTTTGGCATTGTTTTGGCACAGTTGTGGTTCAAATGATGTTTTCACCAAATTCATTATTTGCATAGAATAGTTTTCACAATTGGACTGAATTCATGAATGGTGACGTTCCGTTTAGGCGCCAATTGTCTTGAGTCCCACACTGATCTATGTACTGCAACTTTTGACTTTTGCTAGACTTTTTATGTGACTGTCGTAAACAACCCACATAGCATAAGACACCGCCAGCAGATTTATCAAGTGACAAAAGCCAAGTGCTTAAAACCAGTATAGAAACAGAAAAAAATTAACAAATTGTTGAACACGCCATCAGTATTCTATACCGGAACAACAAAAATGACAATCATGGCTTGAAGGCCGTAACTACATAGGGGTGACCAAGCATATAAAACATACTAGAGATAAAAATAAATGGTTCAATCTTACCTTCAAGCGTGGCAGCAGCAAGACAGAGGAGTACCAGCAGGCGGGAGGTCAGAGGAAATAGTCCAATAATAGGATCGGGATGGACTATCCCTAGAGGTCCTTACTGTTCAGTAAACTTAATGTTCAGAAAGTTTGGCCTTGACAAATGCCCCATGACAAAATGACTGGCTAAAGCCCAGGTGAGCACATGGATGTGTGAATGCAGCCTAAGATTGTTCCAAAATCAGAAATATCATTTGGTCGTGGATGTTATGGTTGCAGAAGACCAAAACATATCCTTCACAGAGGCACAATAAGAAAGCCAACTAAATGCTAAAATCTTGAGCTTGAAGTTGTGAAATTATAGATCTCAGATCCATCACAATATATATATGTAAAAGGGATCCTTGAGAATCCCCTAATAATAATAATAATATTAATAATAGATATAATGATCCTAAAAACTAAATCTAAAAAAGAATCTGCCAGCATCATTATAAAAGCACATACCACAACTGTGGTAAAGGATATTATTATAAGAAAAATAAGATATATTATTGGATGTATGTGCAATGATATAAATGGTGACTGTGGGAGTTGACGCTTGACAGAATGATAATCTAATATGAGTTGAACAAATATAGTGGTAAGGTGTAAGAAGTGACTACATTGTCAGGCAGTAAATAATATGTCTGGCATAAAATTAATAGCAACGTAAATTAAGAAAATCCAACAATAATAAGCAGAGACAGCTCTCAAGTTCCATATGTTTGTAAATCAGTGCCTGGAGGCAGCTTGAGGCGTCCTAGGAATTATATTCACCTTTCTCAGGGTGGTACATTTATGCATTCATGCAGCGCTAAGTTGCATGAAGCTTAGTCTAGAAACTTCCACTACTTCTTAGGTGATCCACATGTGGTCCTGGGAAGAAACATGGAGGAATATGAACGTTCTTAGAAAATATATGTATAATTAAATACAACCTTGACAATTAGAATTTCAGGGAAAATATTAATTTGTAATGGAAAAAATTAGCCAATTCCTTAAATAAAATATTTTAATTTGGGAATGTCCCAAAATGGCTCTTGGGGCTCTTTTACATAGACAACCGGGGATGGATATCGGATATCTTTCCCCATAGATGCCTATGGCACCTGGCAGTGGTACAGTGAGCATAACATACTTTTCCCATACATACGACTGGGCACGACGGGTCACCACCTGGGCACAGCATACGTTCGTTTGAAAGAAGAGACTGGGTTCACATATTTTGTAAGGACACATCAGAAAGATTTCGACACCTATACGCCTATACAATGGGATACATCGCCTGGAGACCCCTTCTCCCCCATGAATGTGCGGAAGGTGTTCCCCCAGTTATGTCACTGTCCTAATATGGACAATGAAATCACTGGGTCCTCCCTCCTGCTGAGCTACGTATGTGTTTGGCAGGTCTGAAGGGAGAGATGCAATACGCTGCATCCGCTCCTCATAGCCGCCCATTGCCTCCACTGAGCTCATACGTTGCTCAACCAGAGGCTGCCGGGTGAAAGAGCTTTCAAACATCTTTCCATCCTGCATCTGCAGCTATGCCTCTGTCTGCCACTATTTGTCAGTGTATACTCTAAGCTTTGGGTGCTCTCCCGACATATACACTTAGCATAGACAAAAAACGTGGTGTGACCCAGGATTACATAGATGCGTCCTTCATTCTTCATTTTGAGACATACCCAAATGCATTTAAGGAAGGGATTGACTTTAATATTTTATCATTGCCAACCCTTATCAGTAAACAGCTAATTTCATACAAATTTCATGTTCCTTTTCATAATATAGGACCACATGTAGGCCATGTATGAACTAGTGGAAAATTCTATAACAAGTCATATACTCTATATACACTGGATGAACGTCTAAACGTACTACAGTGAGAGATGAATAAAGTTTATTTTTCATTATACATCTATTTTCTTCATGTTTCTTGTTGCACTTTCCCGTGACACAGTTGTAAATACCTTATTCGGATTCCTAATTTAGTCATTCAGTAGTGTTTTAATTTGGAAGCAGGAAACGCAGCCATGGTAAAATACTGATACATATGTGTTCTTGTTACCAACCTTGTTCTCCTTTAATGAATGGTGGACATATTTATCAGTGATGAGCAGACCCGAATCGCAATGTTCAGGTCTGGCCTTCACTGGGAGCAACGATCCACTGGGAAAAGTGGCGGTATGCATTCACGTCACGCATTCAAATGTAGAGGCAGCATTTAAAGGTTCCGTGCCAGCACTAATCATGGGTGTCACCGTGGGGGTGAGCATTAACGCACCCAAACACTCACCCCCACCAGGTCTGCTCATCCCTAATTAAAACACTCTAAAGTATAAGTGTAATTATTTATATGAATAACACACAACATTCACTAGTGATTACATGGTAGATGTTTGCCCCTTAGAGCTAATTCAAGTAAAAAGCCAGAAATTAGAGACTATTCAGGGTACACAATATAGACTTGATAAGCCGGCGTTGCCATTGGGCTTAGTGTGTGGAGTATCGTTATCTGCTCTTTACTAACTAACTGAGTTATCATTGGCAAAAGGAACAATTCTGACTTGAAAATGTTTGGCCAAAAATGTATAATTTAAAAAATAAAAATAACATAAACTTTTGTGGGCAATGTGACTTTGTTGTCTTTTATTTAAATAATATTTTACAGATTTATGTGTTTGTTTGTAAAGGTTTTGGTTCTTGGTAATGTAATTATTAATACTTACTCATAGATGCAGGCACTGTGACTGTGGTAATCTACTTATATTTGTTATCCATGGCCTCCTTAATTCTAAAATCAACTTTTATAAATATGCTAATAGGCCAGGTCTATGGGGGGCGTTACCCGCGTCTCTCTGTGCTTAGCTTCACAGGCTGCTGTGTAGGAGCACTTCTCCCCTCTAACTAAATGCTGAAATGTCCTCTGCAGCTACTGCAGGTAAGGGGTCTGGAAACACCCCACAGAGCCCTTCAAGCTTATAAGCATAATTTTAAAAGCTGATTTTAGTAGGAAGGAGACCATAGATAACAAAAATAAGAAGATTACAAGAGTCAAAGAGCCTAGTTTATCATGATGGATTTTGATGATAGATTTCTTTTAATGTGTAGAGTGAAGCTGGTGGCTTGCACGCTGCTTGGCAGTGATATTGTGGTTTATTTTGCAACAGAAATGTCTCAGTCACAAAATAAATTAAGATTAGATGTTGAACATTGTCATTTTTTAGATAAATATGTAAATATGTTAAGTGTCGCAACATTTTTTAAAAATTATAATTTCTGGTGCAAAATCGGGCATGCCCAAGAAAAATATGCTAAATGACACTAGACAAGCCAGTAAAAAACGGATGACTCCCCGTTGGGTAAAGATTTTTACCAATATGGACCGTAAACTTGGATAATTTGTCATCATTGGGGCACATTTACTTACATTCCTGCTGTAGTTCACTGAAAGTGCATTGTCCGACAATAATGCACTGTGCCGCGATTCACTAAGATTGTGCGCCCGATATCCTGCATGTGTTGTATCCCCGCTCAGGTTCGACCGAGTTCACGTTTTTTTCACGGGTGCATGTAAGTGCTTGGGCTTGTGACACAATTTGAAAGTTAAATCCCGCACTCAGTCCGAGTCAGTCGGACCGACCGACGGCACGCCCCCTAATTTGTGTCACATGAAAGCCAGCACAGCCGTGCCAAAATCGGATTGCGACAAAACAATCCCACCGCAGACACTTCTTAAATACCTGTGTAATCCCCGAAAAAGGTGCACAATTCGACAAAACTGAGCCGCGCGACCCTTCGTAAATGATCCCCATTATATTCTGTCTGCCTTTCCCTTAAAAGCGAGGTTCTGCTTAACCCTTGATTAAGTTTCTTCTAGTAACAAGGACAACATTTTCTTGCTTTCCCCACCACCCACAATGCCCTAGTTACATCGCTGTATACAATGTTGCCTTTTGTACTAAAATTGATGAGCAGAGTGCGGCTGCCTATTCCTCCTTCACATGCCGACACCAATTGCGGGTCTAAGTTCTTCAGAGACGGCAGCTTTAATAAATAACCTTCAAAGACACAATACTGGAGGTACAGAAACATGTCACCGCACCTGACATGCATTATCAAAGAGACATAGCGCTAGCAATAAAACGCGCCGGAGTATTTAGTAACATAAGTGGCCAATTATCTTGCTAACTAATGTTGATCTTCAAATCAAACGTTAATTGAAAATGACTGAAATTATTGTACATTACCGCTTTTTTGATGTGACACAGATGTATCTTAAAAAGAAGGGAAGGATGGGAGGAAAAAAATCGCTAGAACGGCATTTCGTTTTAATTTTCTGAGTGGAACGTTTTGAAGATATGACATTTAAAGATGTGAAATGTTTGAACAACCTGTCATCTTGCTCCGCTCAACTCCAGCACCTGTAATCTTAGAAAGTTCTTCCTCTCAGCAGATTCTCACATTCAGACACTTTAACTGCTCCGCTACATGACGAGCCTATCACAATAGAAGATCCACGGCGGATGAGGGATTATTTGTTCTTAAAGGGATATTCTGGCTATATGTAGACAGATGGGATGGATAAGTTATGACTGACAGGTAGAGATGAGCGCCCGGGGCTCGGGGATCACGACCAACATGACCCGGATATATTGCCGGATTAGCAGTCAAACAGCCAATCCGGCAAACTGATGTCCCTAGCAACTATCCCTGGCTATGATTGGCCAGGGCGAAAACCCCTGGCCAATCATAGCCATGGATAGTTGCTAGTGGATCAATTTGCTGGCTTGGCTGTTTTGCCACCAATCTGACAATATCTCTGGGATGTGGAAAACTACTTTCCTCCTGCTTTATAACATGCTGCCTACAGATGGAACTCTATGGGGGTCATTTACTAAGGGCCCGATTCGCGTTTTCCCGACGATTTGCGCCGATTGTACCTGAATTGCCCCAGGATTTTGGCGCACGCGATCGGATTGTGGCGCATCGGCGCCGGCATGCATGCAACGGAAATCGGGGGGCGTGGCCGAACGAAAACCCGACGGATTCGGAAAAACTGGGTGCAGGTAAGCGCGTGTCAAGCGACACTTTTTTTTTTTTAAATGCAGCATTTTTTTCCGAATCCGTCGGGTTTCTTTAAGGCCATGCCACCGATTTCCATTGCGGGCATGCAGGCGCCGATGCGCAACAATCTGATCGCGTGCACCAAAATCCCGAGTCAATTCACGGAGAATCGGCCGAAATCGGAAATATTCGGATAACCCTTCGGAAAAACACGATTCTGACCCTTAGTAAATGACCCCCAATAAGTACAATCTGCTCAGCTCCTCCTGCTCTATAACATGCTGCCTACAGATGGGACACTGGGGCACATTTACTAAAGATCCGAACGCCACATTTTCATCAGGTTTTGCCATTTTTTCCGTTTTGCGCTGAATTGCCCCAGGTTTTTTGTGCACACAATCGGATTGTGTTGCATTGGCGCAGGCTTGCATGCGACACAAATCTGCTCTACTGCTCCTGCTCTATAACATGCTACCTGCAGACAAGACTGTATTTTCAGGGATTAGGAGCCCAGCACTATTTTGTTAGACTTTTGGTTCTGGAATTCGAAAATAATATTTCCCCATAAAGTGGATTCAGCTATGATGTGATATGTACATTTGTTACCTGATAAATTGGGCAAAACATTAAGGATTCAGAGAGCTAACAGAGAGTCCCGGGATACCTCAATAAAATGATCCACATTCCCCAGTGTTTTGATGTAACATCATTCTTATAATTATAAGGGATTTTATTAGTATTTATATTGTAACATTCTTAAATATTCCACTTACTACTCCGTCTATTACTAGAAATGTGCAGTAAAAGATATTTGGAGGATAAAGCGTCTCCGCTCTTGCTTTCTATGTGACACGCAGGCAATCTATACCTTCACACTGGAGGTGTAATAGTGAATAACAATTACCTAACCGGTAACATATTGCATGTCAGCTCATCAGTCACAAGAAGAATCATCTAATTAGGTCCCAAGATATCTAAACATATCCACATATATCTGAGCCAGTCACCTAATTCTGTAAATCAAGGTAAGTATTCATGACCAGCAAACTAATTAAAGCAGCCAATTCATCAATGCAAGTGCAATATAGAAGAAAACATGATTTCTCCTGTAAGTTATTGCTCGCTGTGTTACATATCTACATTAAAACTTCTGCACAGGCGGACTGAATAAGTTTGCATTTTGTGGCCTAACCTAGAATTTGCTATGTTAAATTTAGGCTCTTGCTCCCTACTGGTGACATTTGAAATTCCTCATAGAACGCCTCTAGCATTGTTCCTGACATCATATCATCATAATGCTGGTTTAATATAGGGACTGCTGTGTTCTCCAAACTTTTAGCTTTTTCCCTAGAAGCTATGAAATGGGATTTTCACAATATCTCTACATTACTTTTGCATGACTGAAATATAAAACTTTTCACATATTTAGAAAATATTAACTCTTTGAGTCTTTGGGTAGTTGTTGCACTAATATTAAAGGTAGGATGAGAATGTACATTTTTCATTGGTTTGGCTTTAATCCCACATAATAGCATTAGGCTTTCAAAAATCAGGCTTGATGGTAAGGGGGATACCTAACAAGGTAGCAAAAAAGGCGTGGTTTTACTTGTTCCTTCCTGGAAAAACGTATTTGCATATTTCACAGAATCCCCTAAAGGAGCATCAATGGGGCAGATTTACTTACCGGGTCCGTTCGCGATCCAGCGGTGCGTTCTCTGCGGTGGATTCGGGTCCGGCCGGGATTAATCAAGGCAGTTCCTCTGACGTCCACCAGGTGGCGCTGCTGCGCTGAAGAGCATCGGAACGCACTCAAGTACACCGGCCTATCCTGGATGAAGGTAAGTGCAAGCTCCGCAACACTTTTTTCTTTTTTAAATGTGTCAAAATCCGATCGTGTGTGCCAAAATCCCGGGGCAATACAGGGAAAATCGGCGCAAATCAGAAATATTCGGGTAACACGTTGGGAAATCGCAAATTGGGCCCTTAGTAAATGATCCCCAATGTCTACATGTCTCAACATGTTGCCTGCAAAGCGGCCTTAAAGGGAACCTGTCTTCAGGAGCCCTTTTTCTAGCTCCCCAATGTCCCATAGAGAATTGTGAATGCATTGCCAAAGAGATTTTATGGCAAAACTGCCTTTTAACAAAATAAATGAAAATTTAGATCAAAGTTTAGCTTTCTGTATGCAGACCTATGTCCCCAGTCCCCTAGGAGTGGCCAGTGAGGATTGGTTTCCCCCCAACCGTCGGGAAACCGCTCCATCATGCATCAATTTCAAAGGATTAGGGTTAACCCTAACCACCCATGTCCCCAAAATCTCCTTCCCCTGTGGCTTACCCCCTTAGGACGTCATTCATGTTAGCCCCAGTCCTCACTGGCCACTCCCAGTGGACTAGGGGTACAGTTCTGCAAAAGTACATTTTTATGTAACCTATCTTTTTTTTTTTTTTGGATAAAGCCAGTTTAACTATAAAAACGCTTTGACAATGTGTGCCCTATTCTCTATGGGGACATGGGGGAGCCAGAAAAAGGGCTCCTAATGATAGGTTCCCTTTAAATGGCAAAATACTTACTCCCTGACCCTATCTTTAGAATAATCATTAGGTCGCCCACCATCTTCTTATACAAGACTATAAAACAAAGCTGACAACTAGGTTACAGAACGCAGTAAATATTAAATGATTTTAAAATAAAATAATTTAAACATATATTTTTAATAAAAAACTATTTACCACAATTTTTAATTTTGCACATTCACATTCCTCCAGTTTATAAGATGAAAATACAAGGGGGAGAAACTGGCTGTGAGTCTTTGACTTCAACATGGTGTCAGGAAACAAATGAGTTTGATTTGCACAAGTTGCTTACAACTCATATTAGATTTGTAAATCCTACTGCTGTCATGCGGTACACTGACAATTTAAATCCCAATACATTATTAATATCATTATTTTCATAAGATGATGACCTGAACTCCTGTGTGAAATTAATAATTTGCAGTTGTCTTTAAGTGAAGTTTAATGGGTGTCATTAATTATGAACAAACCCCTAAATTATGAATTATTTATGGCAAACAAGTAATGTTAGCACATACAAATGAATTGTCTGCTGAAGGTTGGATAGTCGAGCTGCATTTCAGACATGTTTTTTATCAAGCGAGGGTTACAGCCTGTGTGTAAGACAATTAATTTCTGTAATTTGCTGTCCAGCTAAATTAACATGTCAATAAACAGTCTCATAAATTTCATTCTGAAAGGTAAAATCTAAAAACTTCAGGCAAGATTAAAGCTCCAATCAAACAATGGCAATAATAATCAGCGGCAAGTCATACGTAATAGTCCTGGGATTAAAAATACAAAACACAAAGCAAAGCATTTCTTTATAGATAGAAAACAGAAATAGGGAAATCAATGCAATATGTGAATTTATGTTTTACAGGTTTATTTGTTAATGTACAGCTGTGACTAATAGATTACGTTTTACATTCCGTTAAAAGGTTTTGTTGGGAATTGGAAAAAATGAAGCAGTTAACAGGAAGTGTGAGAAAATCATACTCACCTGAAAACTTACCAACAAATGCAAATGTTTCTCAATAAATTAGAATATCAACAAAAAGGTTTTTTTTTACCGTACTGTATATACTCTAGCATAAGCCGACCCAAATGTAAGCCAAGATCCCTAATGTTATCACTGAAAACTGGGAAAACCTATTGACTTGAGTATAAGCCTAGGGTGGAAAATGCATTGGTTACAGCCCCCACAGTATATAGCAGCCAGCAGCCCCCTGCCCTATTTTACAGCCAGCAAACACCATCCCCTAGTATATAGCAGCCCGCGCCCCCCCCCAGTATATACCAGCCAGCAGCCCCCCCAGTATATATCACACAGTACTTTGGCATCCGCAGACAGAACTGTCGCCAGACGGATCAAACAGAAGACCTGCGGGTGGTGCCGGAAAGGTGAGTTTTAACATTTTTTTTTACTCAAGTATAAGCCGAGTGTGAGTTTTTTAGCACATTTTTTGTGCAGAAAAAATCTACTTATACTCGAGTATATACGGTAATTTAAAAAGTGAAATTCATATATTATAAAGAGTCACTACAAACAGAGTGAACATTTTCAAGTGTCTATTTATGTAAATGATTGTGGTTTACAGCCAAGGTCATTGGTCCAGATATTTTAAGACTTTTGAACTGTGCATTAGTTTTCTTCGCACTTTGTTTGTGTAAGTTGCACCACCTTATTTAATAGTGTCGCATGCATGAGTGTGATAGCAGCCCTCAGCTTGTCTGTATCATTGGGTCTGGTGTCTCTCATCTTCTTCTTGACAATACCCCATAGATTCTCTATGGGGATAAGGTCAGGCGAGTTTGCAGGCTAATCAAGCACAGTGATACTGTGGTTATTAAGCCAGGAATTGGTACTTTTGGCGGTATGGACAGGGGCCAAGTCCAGTGGACCCAAACCAGCAGATGACTTGGCTCCCCAAACCATCACTGATTGTGGAAACTTCACAATAGATCTCAAGCAGCTTGGATTGTACCTCTCAACTCTTCCACCAGACTCTGAGACATTGATTTCCAAATGAAATGCAAAATTTACTTTCAGCTGAAAACAACACCTTGGACCATTGAGCAACAGTCCACTTCTTCTTCTCTTTGGCTCAGGCAAGACTCTTCTGCCATTGTCTATTGGTCAGGAGTGGCTTGACACATGGAATGTGGCCCATGTCCTGAATATATCTGTGTGTGGTGGCACTGACACCCGAAGTGGTTCACTTCTGGTAAATCTCCCCCAAACTTTTGGCTGAGGTTTTCCCAGTTGCTTGTGCACCTTTTCTACCACATGTTTTCTTTCCACTTAACTTTCCATTAATATGCACACTGTGAACAGCCAGCTTCTCTAGCAATGAATGTGGAATACCCTCCTTATGGAGTGTGTCAATGACTGCCTTCTGGACATCATTTAAGTCAACATTTTCCCCATGATTGTGTTGCCTACTTAACCAGACCAAGGTGCTTTAAGTTAATAATTTTAATTTTATGAGATAATGACTTTTGGGTTTTTCAAACACTTGAAAAAGTTCACTCTGTTTGTATTGACTTTAAGTAATATATGAGTTTCACTTTTTGAACTGATCCCCCCCCCCCAAATTTTATTTGCTGGTCTTACAATTTATTGAAAAGCATGTGTACATGTGACAGGTGCAACCAATCAATCATATATAACTCAAGATATCTGAGACCAGTGATTGGCTGCTGTGGTCATGTGCGCAATATTGCCATGAATTGTCAAGTAGTGGTACAGTATTATAATTTCTGTCATTTCTTTCAATTATTTATGCAAAAATTTGTTACTGTAGAGATGTTTTCTGACATAAATTGGTAATAACGTAGCATATTTAAGCACACAGAACAGCTTCTGGATATGAGAAAGCCCACTGAAGCAACACCCCTTCTTTACAGATTTTGTACCTTGACCTAGAATCTTTGAGCTATGCCTCTGGGTATGGGCTAAGAATTAATTCAGAATTAAATCTAATATATTTAATACTCTATGTAATGCTGCATGGTCTCTGATTTCAACACATTTCCTCCCCCCTCCCCCACAGCATGACCACCCAACTTCTTCATTGCACTTGTTGTGCAGTCAGTTTTGGGTTATAAGGCAGCTCATCTGGTGGCATAATTTAATGGCCCAATGGGGGGTATTTATCTGGGTTTCTGAACCAAGACACTGGCGTAGAAGCCCTGAAATAATAGCAAATGCTAGCTTATTGCTTGCATTTGTAATTATTTTCCTCAATCCGCCACCTCTCCGCTGGAGGGGGGTGAAGGCACTCAGGAGGTGGGTGCAGCAAGCAGGGAGAGGGTCACCACAGGGCTTTCTTGTCCCCATTTCAGCTGTGCTTATTTCTACCCCAGGCTGCGCAGGACCCGGAGAATACATCAAGAGGCCGGAGGCTATTCTATCGGGGCTTTCATACGATATGATATATGATAAATAACCACCAATATACCTATACTTAAAGTGTCTCTGTCCAATCCCAAAGTACGTATTGTGGTAAAAGACACCTTCCCTACAATACAGTAAAGGTATCTGACGATTGTAAGTTCTAGTTGTTAGTACTGCAGAAGTTTTCTGTTCTATGTTATGACTTCTGTGTTTCTAATCCAGGATTTGATGCCGACTCTGTCCCTGATCTATGATTTTGTTATCTGAAACGTGCTGTTGACCCTGTCCTGAAATGTACTTGTGTCCGATGCATCTAACACAAGAAAGTAAATATATTAACCAAATTTTACACAAACAAAAGAACACAAAATAGTCAGAACTGTTCTTGTTGTTTCACTAAAACTGTGAGCTGCTGGTCAAAACACCAAGTTTATGTTGTGAGACTTTACTAATGAATCTTTTAGTTTGCAAGGGTCTGATGGCAGCTGATCCTTCACAAAAAAGGAACACTGCCTTTGACTAGGTTCCACTTTTCACTTTGTACCTGACTGACACACCGATTCATCTATATCTGAATTCTGACTTAAGAAGACCTAAATAAGGTTCATAACTTCTAAAATCTTGGATATCATCTCTGCTATATCTGATGCTGTCTGATTTATAATAAATCAGTTCTCCTCTGTCTGGTCTAAGCAGTCATCATTTGTTTTTCATCTAAAATATAGAATTGCAAAAATCTGTGAATTTTAAGGGGTTTTCTAGCTAAAGAAAGGATTTTATGCATAGGGGTCTTAACAGAAAAATGAAATGCTACCCTTACCTATTTCTGCAATAGTCTTGTACTGACCGCACTCAAGAACCTGACAACAGGAAATAGAATTGTATGTTCAGCCAATGAATTACTACATAGGTGACCTACTACTTCCATTAGTTGGCTAATCAGGATTAAAGGAGGCATATTATAATTAGACCAGCAAAAGTTCTAACAAGACTAGGTCAGAGCCATATATCCTTGATATGTTGTCAAACTATGGGTGGAACTTATCAAGCACTGGCACACTCTGTTGCTTGGTACGGCTGACTCCATGCCCTTACTCGGTGGTGTAAGGGGAGAAAAAGTCATAATTCCCTACCTTACACCAGGAATTACAACTTTTTAAGGCATGCACACCCCCTATAAGTAGAAATTATACCACAACATCTCACATTACAATCAATCAAGGTCAATTAAAACTATTTTATAGAGAAAAAACTTAATGAGACAGCCATATTTTGTGCCACTGTATCGAAGTGGCACAGGATGGCCCAGATTTATAAAACTTTCTGCACCAGTTTTCAGACTTTGTATGCATATAAATACATAAAACTGCTTGCACATGTATTTATGAAGTATTTGCACCAGTTTTGTGTCAGCCGCAACACAAAATTCTAAAGGAGCATTCCAGTGCCAATTTGCACTGAAGACCACATTTATGTTGAAAGTCCAATATAATTATGGTGCAAGCCCGTTAAACCTTGTGTATCAAAAAAAAAAATTAGAGTCTGCCAAAATGACAATAATCTGGCGCACTCTGCACATTACCTCACTATTAATAAATGGCCCCGATGTGCAATAACTTTGGTTTGTCTTGCCAGAAATGGGAGCCCATTGCCTCCTTCCACTGCATGCAGGTCTTTCTGTGGTAACTCGTCATCTTCGGATTTTTTTTCCCCTTGTTCATTGTCACGTTTACCATTGAATTGGCATTGTTTCAGACTTATTCATGCTACGACAGTGGGTATTCTCTAGCTTTGTAGACATAAGAGTACTGTTGATTTTTCTATGCATTTAGCACTTGTGGCACTTTATTCATGTGTTATGATCATGCTGAGAACTCTTGGGAGGTATAATATCACTATTTAGTGATTGACAGTGGGCAGTTACGGTGTACCGACACCAGGTCACTGTTTATTATTTTATTGTTTTGGTATGTACATTATGTATTTTAAATGTTTTTAAGAGTGTTGTTTATTGTCTGTCTTGTACTAATAAAATTTGACATTTGTTTTTGCATTACCCCATGAGCCTTTTGGATGCACTCTTTTTTCTTATGGTTTGGTTTGACTCCTGCTTGCTTGATATTGAGCATTAAATAATGGTGGTGCGAGTGATTAATAAACTGTCTTGACTAGAGATGAGAGGACTCAATGATAGGGTTAGGTGTTCGCTTTTTGCTGCCTGACCAGGCATATTGCTAGATTAACCAAACTGGCTGTCCGGCAACCTATCCAGCAATATGTCTGGGTCAGGCTACTGAACCCGATCTACAGGTGCACTTATCTCTAGTCTTGACTACTTGTGGCCATGCCCATGACACTTTTCTAAACTAGAGAGGCGTAAAGGGTGTCAGCAGCAAATCAGAATTCTGGCTCACAGCATGTACATTTTTCAGCTTTCCTACATTTGATAGTGGCCATTAATTTTAAAATTTTAAATTTAGATTATTAGATCTTAAAGTACAAGATGAATATGGATTTTCCTTTAGGCAGCATTGTCGTTTCCCTAACAATATATTTTATGGAAATAGCTTTGACAAATGACCAAAAAGGCATTGTGAAATTCAGATTATAACAGTACTTGTGTCCAAAAAAAGATAATAAAATTTGCGATCAATGTTGTAATAGCATCATTTAAAGGTTTGATCAAAATCCCTTATTCTTTAATGTTTTTATGGTGATGATTCATGTTTTAAAGTACGTTGACGGTCATAAATTTCATAAAGTGTTAAGTACTTAATTGATCATAAAAGTCTATTCTCGGATCACAAATCATGCGATACTCTCCATTTGTATTTCTTGTCTTATGACTAATAAATTCATTTCAAAAATATAGTCACCCGCCCGGTGCTGAGGCACTAAAACCCACAATGTGCTGAGTGCTCAACTGATCATAAAAATTCAATCATGAATCAAAATTCATGTAATGTCTTCAAATAGCTGTTATTGTCACATGAAGAATAAATCAATATAGCACTTCCCCATAGAGCGAAAAAGAAGGCAATATGTGCAGACTAAAAGGCAGCTAATTGAAAAGCTCCATCATATAAAATGTACAATGACTTCCCGGAAGAAAAAAAAATTCATTCTAAAAGATATGAAGCCGTGAGTAAGGGATTTTTTTTTTAAAGAAAAGAGGATGTTATAGATAAAGGTAAAAAGTGCATTAAGTAAAATACAGATTTTACACTGATGTGTTTCATCTGAAAAAGGCCAGGAACTGATGCAGGTGTATCTCATGTCACACTAAATGCCGACTCGGCGTCAAGGCTGCATTGAACATAGAGCTCACACTGCCACCACTGTGGAGTAGAATCGAAGTGAGAAACGGCCTCTAGGATTACCATTTATTAAGACATGAGCTACTCCTACACCAGTTCCCCCTAAGGAATCTTTTTCAGACGAAACACGTCATGGAGGAGGTGGGAGGGGGAGAATACTACCCTTAGGGATAGTCTTCGAACTGCTGATGTAAATATGGGAATCATTTTTCTTTGGGGATACCTAGGGGCAGTGTAGTCTCATCATTTGCATATACAAAAGAGTACTCCGGCGCATCCACAGTAATCAATTTAAAATTGAAGTTTTATTTAATCAATATAAAAATTCAGGCATCACATAACGGTCATGAATACAGTAAAAAAAAACATGCGTGTCATCCTATTGGATTTAGTCATGGTTAGATGTTATTGATGAAATAAAACTTCGATTTTATATGGATTCCCATGGATGTACCAGAGTACTCTTTTGTATATGCTATTACATTGATGGGCTTCCGACTATTTCTCTAGGCAGAGAGCTTGATGGGTGAGCTGGACATTATTCTTTTCTACAGCCTCATCTTTTCCCCCATTTGTGGTGTTCCTATAAGCATCTATATACCCACCAAGGTAACTTAAATGACCTGCCCGAACAACGGTAAGATAACTATTTATGTACTTATCTGAGGTCTTGCATGGTACAGAGGGTCAGCCTATATGATGTATGGATGTGAATTTTAATACAAAGTTATGTATCCTTTATGTGTTTGTCCCACTGGGTTATAAGTTCATGTGTATATAAAAGCAGGGGGGATTTCACCTTTTATTTTAATGTGGGATTTCTCAAATGTTACTTTTTAATTTTGGCACCACTTGACAAATTTTGATTGATATTGTTGTGGAGTCTACAAGTGTCAGTTGTAGACTGTAGGCCCCTTGAGGTGAGGATTAGTTGCTATCATAGCTAGGAGTCTCTCGATTCCCAGGCTTGTCATTCAGCCTGATTTATAAACTGCCTGATCTCTTCTGGCAGACTGTTAGAGATCAGTAACAAAATCCGCATGTACTACAAAACAAAGGTTCAAGGGGCCTATGGGGCTAAAAATAGTAAAAGAAAAAAAGTTGAAATAACCCCCCTTTTCCATAGAACTGATTTTAGAAAAAAAAATCGTAACATAACGTTATGTATCGCTGCATAGCAAAATTCAAAAATAAAAATATAACACCGATTGTTTTTGGTGGTGAACTCATTACATTTTCTCTGCCATTTTCAATCTCATAAACATTGCAATAAAAAGTGGTCAAAAGGTTTTACCGTCCCCAAAATGGCAGCATTGAAAATGACAGCTCGTCCTGCAAAAACGACACCTTAAACAAGTCTGTATAGAAAAGTAAGAAAACTTTAACGGTAAAACAATTTTTTGTACATATTGTAACATTTAATAAATTTGTTTTACAACATCATGAAACCTACGTAAATTTGGTATTGCTGTCATCATACCGACCCAAAGAATAAAGAGGAGGTGTCAATTGTAGTGCACAGTGTAAGCTGTAAAAACTGAGCCCACAAAAATATGGTGCAAATGCTTTTTTGTTCAACAATTTCATTACATTTGAAATTTTTTTCCAGCTTCTCAGTATTTGGCATGGAATATATAATTCTGACACTGAAAAGTACAATTTGTTTTGCAGAAAATTCGCCCTCATGCTGCTCTGAGCATTACAAAATAAAGAAAATATGGATTTTTTGCAGGTGGGGACTGAAAAATAGAAACACAAAAAAAAATGAGCCAGGTTGCTAAGGGAATAAGGGAGGCTTCTTATCACATCTAAATTTACTTTTAGTAAATATTTGTTTTTCTGATGAAAAAAACTATCCTAATTATTTTTATGGCTCTGTTTTACATCTTTTTAATAGTGACATAAACAACAATGTCATAAATTGTAATTGTAATCTAGCATCCCTTGGAAGTAATTCAAAGTAGTGATGTACCAAATCAATGCGGGACCTATAGTCACTGACACCAACACTGGTACCAAGGTCGAATGGTGCAAGTATGCCTTAAAGAGGTCTCAAATGTGCAACTTTAGAGCTTAAGGGGCACAACAGATTGTAATATAATTTGGTGCAAGCCATTTATTATAATCCGTTTATTTAGCTTTTGTCAGGACTGAGAGTCTGTGGACCCTCTGGACCACCGCGGGAGGTGGTACTAGCCGACCTAGGACCGGAGCCTAAGTGGAACCCGGTGTTCAACAGAGCCCGCCGCAAAGCGGGACGGCCTTGCTGCGGCTAGAAACCTCCAGGTCGTTCCACAGGTGCGACTAGCCCGCGGTGGCTGCCAAGGTAGTAACACAGGAGACAGTCTGTACCCGGAGAGACGGCAGGAGAATAGCACAGGAAGGCACACCAGGACTCACGTCAGGAATCACAGGAGCTGGCACAGAGGTATGGAGGACCACAGGAACAGACTGGCACACAGGAACGCAGGACCACAGGAACGGACTGGCACACAGGAACGGACTGGCACACAGGAACGCAGGACCACAGGAACGGACTGGCACACAGGAACGCAGGACCACAGGAATCACAGGAATCAAAGGAATCACAGGAACTTTCTCTTCAGGGAGTTTGAAGATCTGACAAGAGCAATAGGAAGGGGCTGGAATTTAAATCAGGCCAGTGGCAATTATTGGCGCGCTGGCTCTTTAAATCTTAGCGAGCCAGCGCGCGCGCCCTAGGAGATGGGGATGCACGCGCCGAGCCACGGGAGCTGCGGAGGATGCCGCTGGAGCCGGGGGAGGTGAGTGCAGCCGGGAACCGGACCCTAGAGCGGCATGGGTGCACTTGCGATCCGAGACAGGGATCGTGGGAGCACCCGTGACATCTTTTTAACCTTAATTTTGGGGTTAAGAATACTTAGGTGGTTCTATACAATGATTGAGAGTAATCTCCATATGGACACTATATAGAAGGCTAACAATTCCACTGTGTAACAACCTCACCAGGGCCCAGAATGAGTAAAGGTTTGAATAAATTAAGTTAATTTTGGCAAAGTGTGATGAACAATTATGGCATATTCCAATATATATCAATTCCTCACAGTTTTTTGGATCTCTGCTTGCTGTCCTTCTATAGCTTCTATGTTTACTTCCAGTGGATAGAAATCTGACCATGGTCACACAGGTGCGCGGCTTGTTAGTATCAGAGAGTAATCAGATCAGCTGTGTGACATAACGAGCCGTGCACCTGTGTGACCATGGTCAGATTCCTATCCACTGGAAGTAAACATAAAAACTTCCTATGTAATGTCAGCAAGCAAAGATCTAGAAAGACACAAGGAATTGATCACGAATGTATATTGGAAAATTGTATTACTTTTTATTAATCAAACAATAACATTCATTTGCTGAAATGGGAACACCCCTTTCACTCTTATAGATTGTGAGCCTTCATGGGCAGGGTCTTCCTCCCATTTGTGTCCTGATCACTGTAGATTTGGATTTTGTACTTGCATTTGTTCTTTGTCTTAATGTAATGTACGTGAACCCCTTACTAATTGTACAGCACCATGGAATCAATGGTGGTCTATAAACAAATAATAATAAAAAGTCCAACAATATATTATACAGGAACGTGCCAGGATATAAACAGGAAAAGGCCCTGATAATAGTATTGCTTGATGACTACCCTAAATGACAACCCCCAGTTGGGCCACACAGCTCTAGATGATATAGGGTTATGGATTGGTAGGAGGAAAGACAAAGCAAAGCCAGTTAGCCGAGTAAAACCAAGAGAAGACAAAATCAGAGAGCACAGAACGTCCAAGTCACAACAAGATGGCGGTGTGGTACAAAATCAGAGATGCAAAAGGAGTAGTCATGTCACTGAGCTGAAGTTAGTTAAGAGATTTATCAATATCCACATAGAATGATCTCACCAATAGCTGGCTATGATTCTTCAGACAAAATATTCGTTTTTCACCTGGTTAATGAGATACTGAAATTCAGGTGAGCGAACATCACACAGTGCTTTAATCCTTATCTACCTCTCAGCCCACCACTGGCAACAGGATACATGAAAGTAGGTCAAGTACACAGCTTATGAATGGGATCTGCTCCAGACATTTTGAGTTTCTATTAGGTTTTTGAGAAGGAATTGAGAGAGCTACATAAAGTATGACAAAAGCTAGCTTGGGTTGGGATATTCTACTTATATGCTCAAATCATATATAACAAAGATGAGAATAATATTTTTATTTCTCTGGTTCATATATAACAATATGTCAGAGAACTGTTAAACTGGCAGATGTTGGGGCAGGGAACAAGGTCATATACAGGTAAATAGGCAGAGATTGTGAAACATGCATAAAAACTCCTAGCAATATTTACTAACAAGATGGAAACTTTTTTGCTCTGGTCTTTGCCCACCAATAAGGTTTTATAAATAAATCTGGGTATTATATAGGAGTCGAATGCAAGTAGTTGTATAAAATAAAGGCACAGTGCACCAGCAGAAGGGGAAATACATTACTGGTTATGAGTTGCAAAGCCAGGACACCCTAACCGTTGTTACCAAAAGATGAAGATAGTGTAAGCTGCTTTAAGGAAATGGACAAGGATGGAAAAGCAGTCAAAACAAAGACGGTGAGCAATAAAGCTTAACTCCCCAAAGCTATCCCTACCTAATTGTCCAGCCTACCCTAAGCAGTAGGTCAAAACCAAGAAGATAATAAAGTACAGAATCAAGAGGCAAAGAAATAGACAAAAAGCAATAGGTCTAAGAATCCAAAATGCAGGCAAAATTTATAGCAAGCAACTGTAGTCTAAAACAAAGTCAGCAGGAGACAAGGAGATTAGTGTGGTGGAAATCAATTAACATGGCCAGGAGAGGAACAAGTACTTCTGCCTAACTTTATGGGCAGAGGATAATGCTGCCTGTAAAGTAAGTCTGAACGGGCACAGTTCCTGTCTACTCTTTATTCAATCTATATTCACACTAAAAACTGATTAGGAAACTTAAAGACCAATATACAGATTAGAAACACATGCTAGAGCAATCATAGTTTTATTTCTGTAGCCCCAGGTCCAGCATTAGTGAACTATGCATTATAGTCATGCAGTATCTGGGTTACACCCACCGAAATATACTTGCTATGCAATATTGGTATTGTTCTGGACACCAGCCTGACCTTTCTGACCTTGAGAAAAAATAGATACACTTTCATGGGTAATGATATAATATATATATATATAATATATATATAAGATATATATATATATTATTATAACATATTGCAATTCAAATACTTTACACTTATACTTTCTGTTAATAAACTCTAAAACATAGATCTGCATTCTCTCTCTTGAGAGAGAGAAGTAATTTCAGGCACCAGGATTAAAATGGATTTTTGCATTGATATATTATCAGCTCGGGAATTAGTAGGAAGAGATATATATATGTGATCTCATGGGTAAGGTAGGCAGAAGTGTTAAATGAGTCTGGAGCTGTCATAGAGGTAGAGCAAGAGATGGGTAGGATAATTGTGACAGGTTAATGGCATACTAAATTGTCTTATTGATTTGATACTGAATAATGAAATTCAATGGAATAAAGTCTTTGGAAAGCAGAATGTTTATGTATTTCACTTTAAAACACTTTGTGATCAAAAAGGAAACGCAGAACAAATTGAATCAAAGGAGACTTTAATCCGAGAAGAAAGATCAGGGATCAGGGCGATGTATTTTCTTATGATGTATCTTAAGAAAAACATCTTTATATTTTGCCGGTTGTGAGGGTTTGTAGTACTTTACTGGGAAAAAATTTTTTGGAGTAAAAATAACTTTTTGGTACAGAGAGGGTAGTCTACAGCAGTGATTTTCAACCTGTGTGCCGCGGCACACTAGTGTGCCGCGACACAAGGTTGAGTGTGCCGCGGGGGAAAGTTGCCCGAACTAGGCTGCCCCGGTGTCGAGCTGCCGCCGCGCCCCGGTATTTCTGCCCCATACTTTACCTCCAAGTCCCGCGTCTGGCGATCCGCCCCGTCTTCTTGTAGCTCCTTACCCTGTCGCCGTGCCATTCACGTGACTGACCGCGTACCTTGACGTCCAGGTCGCATAAGTCACGTGCACCAGCGCGCTTGGTGCAGTAGCACAGAAGGTTGAGCGGATCTGCCATTAGGAGGTGACGTACGCGGAAGAAGACATCAAGGGTTAAGTATAATAAGGTTATGTATTTTATACGGAAGGTAGGCAAGCGGTTTTTTTCTTTTTTCTATTAGTTAAGGTAGGGCTGGGGCATTTGTATTTGTTAGGGGGGCCCTCGTAGGGCTTTAATTTAAGTTGACAGGTGGGCCTCTAGGTGCCTTTATAATTGTAAGGGGGGCCTCTAGGGCCTTTTAATTAGTAAGGGGGGGGGCTCTAGGGCTTTTAATTAGTAAGAAAGGGGGCTCTACTGGCCTTTTATAGTAAAGGGCGGGGGGGGCTCAAGGCCTTTTAATTAGTAAAGGGGGGCCTCTAGGGCCTATTAATTAGTAAAGAGAGCGCTACGGCTCCTTAATTTGAATGGGAGACGCTAGGCCTTTTATTAAGTAAAGGGAAGGCTGCTATGTGCTCTTGGATTAGTAAGGGAGGCCGCCAGGGTCTTTTATTGTAAGGGAGGGCAGCTAGGGGCTTTTTAGTTGTAAAGGGAGGCCGCCAGGGGCTTTTTTATTAGTAAGGGTCCGCAAGGGCTTTTTATTAGTAAGGGAGGCTGCTATGGCCTTTATTGTAAGGGAGGCAGCTGGAGCCTTTTTATTATTAGTAAAGGGAGGCATCTAGGGCTTTTTATTAGTAAAGGGAGGCACTAGGCTTTTTTTAGTAAAGGAGGCACTTAGGGCCTTTTTATAGTAAAGGGAGGCCGCAGGGGCTTTTTATTAGTAAAGGGAGGCCGCCAGGGGCTTATTCGTAACGGGAGGCCGACTGGGTGCTTTTTTTAGTAAAGGGCGGCCGCGTATGGGCTTTTAAATTATACCTGGAGGCAGCTAGGGGGCGCGGTTTTTATTAGGTAAGGGAGGCAGCTAGTGGGCCTTTTGTGGGTATTAGTAAAGGGAGTCAGCTAGGGGCTTTGTATTAGTAAAGGGAGGCAGCTAGGGCCTTTTTATTAGAAGGGAGCGCCAGGGGCTTTTTTATTAGTAAAGGGAGCCGCCAGGAGGGGGGCTTTTTATTAGTAAAGGGATGCCGCCAGGGGCTTTTTAATTAGTAAAGGGAGGCCGCCAGGGCTTTTATTATAAGGGAAGGCCGCTAGGCTTTTATTAGTAAAGGGAGGCAGCTAGGCCTTTCTATTAGTAAGTGAGGCAGCTAAGGGCCCTTTTTATTAGTAAAGGGAGGCCGCCAGGGGGCTTTTTTTATTGTAAAGGGAGGCAGCCCCAGGGCTTTTAATTAGGTAAAGGAGGCCGCTAAGGGCTTTTTATTAGTAAAGGGAGGCAGCCAGGGGCTTTTTATTAGTAAAGGGAGGCCGCCAGGGGCTTTATATTAGTAAAGGGAGGCCGCCAGGGGCTTTTTATTAGTAAAGGGAGGCAGCTAGGGCCTTCTTATTAGTAAAGGGAGGCCTTTTAGTGTCATTTTGTGCTATTTTGGTTGGTGGTGTGCCCCAGGATTTTCTAAGTATAAAAAGTGTGCCGCGGCTCAAAAAAGGTTGAAAATCACTGGTCTACAGTACAGCAATAATCACTAAACCGTAATTCAAAGCACAAGAAAACACTTAAATGCTTTGCTATAGACCAGGGTTGTACAGCCTCAGATTGGGGCCCACGCATTGCTGTTCAGGACTTTAATAAGCCAACAATTGTAACGCTGATGGCAGTGCCCATTGGTGCAAGAGGCTGCATAGGGGTGAGCACGTAGGACAAGCGCTCACTGACCCGGTATCTCCTTCTCTGCCCTGCTTTCTGATGCTGGATGTATGTGCCAGCTTGCAGCACCCGGAGCAAAAGAAAGGCCCTGATCGGTGAGGACATGTCAGCTGTTTTCTGATTTGCGCCACATTTAAATGGGGATTGTGTGGCAAGTAATCGGATTTTAAGCCAAGCACTTACATACACTGGGAGGAAGATGGTGAACTCCGGCAGACCTGATCGGGGAAGCGATACATTCAGGAAATCGGGCGCACAATCTAAGTGAACCACGGCAGAGTTCATTATTAGAGATGAGCGAGCACTAAAATGTTCGAGTGCTCGTTATTCGAGACGAACTTTTCCAGATGCTCCATTGAAAAAGAATGTCTTCTCATAAGTTAGCAGATGTATGTGAAGAATGTAAAACAGTGAAGAATAGAATAATACATGAACCAGGATCAAGTGAAAAACGCATGAAAAACACAGTGAAGATAGATTGCAGATGTTCGGCACATCTGCTTAATTGTCGGGAGATACGCTGTCCTGGGATCTGCTCCTCTTCTTCCACTGAAGTCTCCTCCCCGATCTCTCTGCCTTTCCCGATGTCCCTCCGTGCTGCCGCTGCCCGCTGTCTCCGTGCTGCCCGATGTCTCCGTGCTGCTGCTGCCCGTGTCTCTGTGCTGCCCCGATGTCTCCAGTAGCTCCCGATTCTCCGTGCTGCCCAATGTCTCCGTGCTGCCTCTGCCCGATGTCTCCGGTTCTGTCCGCAGCCCCATGTCTCCGTTCTGGCCGCTGCCCTGATGTCTCCGTTCGCCGTGCCCATGTCTCCGTGCTGCCCGCGATTCTCCGTTCTGCTGCCCCCATGTCCTCCGTCTGCTGCTGCCCCGATGTCTCCGTTCTGCCTGCCATGTCTCCGTTTTCGCTGCCCCAATGTCCTCCCGTGCTGCCGCTGCCCCAATGTCTCCGTGCTGCTGCCCCGAACACATCCCGTGCTGCCCCGATGTCTCCGTGCTGCCGCTGCCCCTATGTCTCCCCGTTCTGCCGCTGCCCCTCCGATGTCTCCGTTCTGCGCTGCCCCGATATCCCTGTCCTGCTCCCCCGGTTTCTCTGTCCTGCTCCCGTCCTGCTCCCCGTTCGCTGTCCTGCTCACCGTTTCTTCAATGTGTTCTTCACACATATATAATATTATTCTTTCACATACTTATTGTTCCAACTGTTCTGCGCGTATCTCCCGACAGTAAGCAGGATGTGCCGAACATCTGTATCTATGCTTTACTGTGTTTTTCACTGTGTTTTCACTTAAAGATCCTGGGTTCACGGTTTTTATTCTATTCTTCAGCTGTTCTTCACTGTTTTTTTTAATTATCTGCTCGTCTCAAGCAGGGGAGATACTCGTCCGTCCAAGCAACGTGCCGTTCGAGTACCTAATACTCGACGGCATCAAGCTCGGACGAGTATCCACTCGCTCATATCTATCATTATCCCAGATCAGTTAGGATCCGCGCAAGGGACAGGTAGTATGTGCCCATAGAGTATCTGCAAAAAAAATACATATAATAAAACCAGTGGACACTTAAATCAGAATCCAACACTATGGGGTTCTTACTCGGCCCGATTTCGCGTTCCGACTGTTACCCGAATATTTCTGATTTGCGCGATTTCCCCTGTATTGCCCAACGGTATTTTGGCGCACGCGATCGGATTGTGCGCATCAGTGCCGTCATGCACGCGATGTAAATCGGGGGGTGGGGGGGGGGGACGAGCGAAACCCGGCGGGAAAACCATCGCATTTAAAAAAGAAATGTGTCGCTTGGGACGCGCTTACCTTCACTTGTCCGGCCCGAAGAACTCCAGCGGCGTTCGATGCTTTTCAGCGCAGCAGCGCCACCTTGTGGACGGCGGAGGAACTCTACCAATCCTTGAGATCCCCGGCCGGACCCGACCCGAATCCAGGCGACATGCGCCGCTGATCGCGAACAGGGACCGATAAGTAAATCTGCCCCTATACTATGGTAATATTTGTTATCCTTCTAAACAACTTTTAAATACGATTAATAAGCCAACACGCTCCGTGGCATATTATCATTAGAGAGCCATTTACACAGACAACAAGCCATGTTACACAGTAATTACTAGAGACAGACAGCCATATAAAACATTACTGGAGATATGCAGCCATCATACACATTACTAGTGACAGAGAAGAATGTTAAACATTTCTAGAGACTTGCAGCCATCTTGCACATTAGTAGAGACAGACAGCAGTGTAAAACATTACTGGAGACCGGAAGCCACCTTGCACATCACTAGAGACAGGCAGCCATCTTGCACATTACTAGAGACAGGCAGCCATCTTGCACATTACTAGAGACAGGCAGCCATCTTGCACATTACTAGAAACAGGCAGCCATCTTGCACATCACTTGAGACAGGAAACTATCTAACACATTACAAGAGACAGAGAGACATCTTACACATTACTAGAGACATGCAATCATCTTACAAATTACTAGACAGGAAGCCATGTTACACCTTCAAAGAGACAGAGAGTCGTGTTACAAATGACTAAAGACAGGCAGCCATGTTACACATTTAAAGAGACAGAGAGCCATATTACACATTACTAGAGACATGCAATCATCTTACACATTACTAGAAACAGGGAGCCATCTTGCTAATCACTTGAGACAGGAAGCTATCTAACACATTACAAGAGACAGACAGCCATCTTACACATTACTAGAGACATGCAATCATCTTACAAATTACTAGAGACAGGCAGCCATGTTACACATTACTAGAGACAGAGAGACATGTTACACAATTACTATAGATAGACGGCCATGGTGCCATTAGAGCCATTACACACAGAGAGCCATGTTAAAATCACCAAGAGACAAGTTGCACATCACTTAGAGCCAGACAGTTAAATTACACATCACCTAAATGTAGATTACCTACCACTTTGACACAGGCAGCCATGTTACATATAACCATAGCTGTATTACATATAGACAGCTATCACCTAGGGTGGGCAGTTATGTTACACATCACGAGACAGGCAGCCATGTTACACATCACCTAGAAACAACAAATGATCACACATTACTTAGTGACAACCTAGAAACTGGAAGCCGTGTTTCATGTCACCTTGAGACAAAAAGGCAAGTAACACATAGCCCAGAGGAATACAGCCAAATTACAAATCTGCAAGACACTGGCAGCCATGTTACACATGACCACAAGACTACTAGGAGTCACATGATGTGTCACATGACTGGAACCATATTTAGTTCTTCTCTGTTAGGCTACAGATACATTGGAGGGTACTGATTCAGGGTCTAGTTCACACACACAAGTGTTAATATTTTTAATATGTAAAACAAAATTAATTTAGCGCTCATTATTCATAACCTTGTAACTCACAGTAACTATAGTCATTAATTAAAACTATGAAAAACTTAGTGAAAGTAGTAAAAAAAAAACCAGAACTGAGCAAAATAATCTCTCCTGCTGTGGACTGTGATAGAAATCACTAAACTGCTCAAAGTAAACCCCTTCCTAAGGGACCACCGCCTATGCAACAAGTGCCATTCATTGTCCTTCATTGGTAAAAATGAAGACAAAAGTGTAATTTAAAAGCGAGGCGGAAACAAGTCTATCAATATTTCCGAGAACAGGGAAACATGCAAAGCTGATGTTAAGAAACTTCAAACCTCTCTGTAGGCAACTTATTGATCCCCGGCTTGTTCACTAATGAGCTAACTATATGAAGTTTAAGGCAGAAAAAGTTTACAATGTCAAAATATGCTGACGCGGCACTTGAGGCTCTGAGAGATGTGCAGCAGGAACGGACAGGTTAGCGCTATAAATAGGACGTGGCTTTCCTCGTGTTGTTACATTTCGGTCTATAAAGCTCTTTCAGCAGCAGCGACTCAATAAGAGTCCACTTGAAGGATGAGCACTAGAGATGAGCGAGCACTAAAATGCTCGAGTGCTCGTTATTCGAGACGAACTTTTCCAGATGCTCGAGTGCTCGTCTCGAATAACGAGCCCCATTGAAGTCAATGGGAGACTCGAGCATTTTTCAAAGGGACCATGGTTCGGGAATAAAATGTGTTAATTAATTGAAAAAGAATGTCTTCTGATAAGTTAGCAGATGTATGCAAACATCTGCAATCTATTCTTCACTGTTCCGCGCGTATATTAGATCAGCTGTCCTTATATTCAGGGTAGCTCGGCCCCCCGGCCAATGCGGGACAGAACACTGGATGATGCACAAAATTGCCCACCTATCAGGGGGAGTTGGGTGCGGGCTAAAACAAATCGACCCCGCCAATGGGTTGCAAGTAGCGGTGATCGACAGTAGCCCATTATGCAAACCCCGCCCCCTCACATAACGGCGGACAGGTTAGTAATTTAACATGAAAGAAGAAGTGACGGAGCACCCAGGTACGAACACGGGGTGGGCGTCAAGGAACGGAGAAGGTCACTTAGATAAAGGAGTCTTAGGCCCCTTCCCCACTTGCGAGTGTGATGCGAGTTCATCGCATCACACTCGCAAGTGGGGAACGGGCCTTATGGACATCAACTTAGTCATAAACCAGACATGCTCATATGGAGACAGTGGAGCGGATAGATGTCCACTGCTCTCACATCAGTCTTGATACGGAAAGGTAGACTGATGCCTTCGTTGATATTGATTCATGTGTTAGAAACTGAGAATTTACATAAAAGGTGCGAATGATATTGCATCATTTAAACCATCCGGTTTTGTGCATCTCATCCGGAAAATCCATTGAGATTCTTTTTTCAGAATGTTATTGTTCCAATCCCCCCTTCTGGGAGAAGGTCGAATTCTTTCAATGCCCTGAAACCTGAGGGCATTGAGGTCACCATTATGACATTGATGAACATGGTTAGCCAGGGGTCTATCCTCGCCCCTCCTGATGTTTCCTATGTGGTCGAGGATTCTCACACTAAGTTCTTTAATGGCTGTGAACCAACCGGTCACCAAGATTCCTACCTCTTCTATATGTTATAGAGGGGTACATTTTAATCCTCTGTTTCAAATCCTGATCATGTTTCAGGATGTCCCAAAATTTCCTCGGGGTGTTATTAATTTCTTGGGCTTTTTCATCAAACGTAGCGATGAGTCTGATTTTATTGTCGCCATCACTTTGTTGTTTTGGGACAAGCAATGAGGATCGATCTTGGTCTCTAGCAAAGGACCTAGCCTCATCCAGAATTTTTTCAGGGTATCCCCTCCTAATGAAGCGTGTCTTCAATTCCCTGGCCTTTGTTTCAAAGTCAGAGATATTGGAGCAGTTCCTCCTAATCCGGAGGAACTGTCCCTTTGGGATTCCCTTCTTTAAGGCTGGTGGATGGTGGCTTTGCCACATGAGGTTTTTCATCAATATAGCTCTTCAGTGATTTTTTTCCAAGTAGATGGCATGGAATATTAAATACCGTCACTAGAGATGAGCGAGCACTAAAATGCTCGAGTGCTCGTTATTCGAGACGAACTTTTCCAGATGCTCGAGTGCTCGTCTCGAATAACGAGCCCCATTGAAGTCAATGGGAGACTCGAGCATTTTTCAAAGGGACCATGGTTCGGGAATAAAATGTGTTAATTAATTGAAAAAGAATGTCTTCTGATAAGTTAGCAGATGTATGCAAACATCTGCAATCTATTCTTCACTGTTCCGCGCGTATATTATCTCCCGACAAGTTAACAGATGTGAAGAACAGTGAAGAATAGAATAAAAACAGTGAACACAGGATCATTTAAGTGAAAAACACAGTGAAGAATAGATTACAGATGTTCTGCACATCTGCTTACTTGTCGGGAGATACGCTGTCCCGGGATCCGCTGCTCTTCTTCCACTGAAGTCTCCCCGATGTCTCCGTGCCCCTCGATGTCTCCGTGCCCCTCGATATCTCCGTGCCCCTCGATGTCTCCGTGCCCCTCGATGTCTCCGTGTCCCGATGTCTCCGTGCCCCGATGTCTCCGTGCCCCTCGATGTCTCCGAAATGATCCTGTGTTCACTGTGTTCACTGTTTTTATTCTATTCTTCATTGTTCTTCACTGTGTTTTTTTAATTAAATGCTCGATCTCGAGCAGGGGAAATACTCGTCCGAGCAACGAGCCGTCTCGAGTACCTTAATGCTCGAACGAGCATCAAGCTCGGACGAGCATGTTCGCTCATCTCTAATGAGCACACATTGATTATTTAATGCAGCATATTTAAGGAAAGTTGAAAGCCAGCAACACAGCTCTGCGCCCCTGTCATGAAGATAAAGCTACGGCTCGGGCACCTGAAGGCATAGAAAGGATAATGGATATTGCCCAAGGTCAAGGTGAATTTATTGCGGATGATGATCTTTTACCCAGACCTAATGTCTCAATAATTGTGCATCAAGTATGAGGAAGCTGTTTAAAAATACATAGGGCAAGAAATCTATACAGGTAACAGATACAGAATTATATTGTGCAGTAACATAGCAGATATATCCAGGGTGTATATCTCTCTGTCTACAGTTATCTGCACATTATGTGAGCATCGTGCCAACACAATCCCTATACAATATTATCACTATACTGTGACATCACTGTGTGTATTATCACTATACTGTGACATCACTGTGTGTATTATCCCTGTACTGTGACATCACTGTGTTTATTATCCCTGTACTGTGCCATCACTGTATATGTGTATCATCCCCGTACTGTGACATCACTGTGTGTATTATCACTATACTGTGACATCACTGTATGTATTATACCTGTACTGTGACATCACTGTGTGTATAATCCCTGTACTGTGACATCACTGTGTGTATTATCCATGTACTATGACATCACTGTGTGTATTATCCATGTACTATGATATCACTGTGTGTCTTATCCCTCTACTGTGACATCACTGTGTGTGTTATCACTATACTGTGACATCTTTGTGTGTATTATCCCTGTACTGTGACATCACTGTGTGTATTATCCATGTACTATGATATCACTGTGTGTATTATCCCTGTACTGTGACATCACTGTGTGTATTATCCCTGTACTGTGACATCACTTTGTGTAATATATTCCTGTCCTATGACATCACTGTGTGTATTATCCCTGTACTGTGACATCACTGTGTGTATTATCCCTGTACTGTGACATCACTGTGTGTATTATCTCTGT